>OY992540.1:129193472-129793472 GCA_963921195.1 Pegoplata infirma | reverse complement strand
AATTTTAACAAACTGGGTAGAACGCCAAGGTAAATGAAAAGAGCTAGATCCCTGATGTTAGTCTTATGGTCATAGGCTGATCAGGTTCTTGTATAGCAAAGTTGGACCTGGTGGAAAAAAGTTCCCCCTTTGAAGAACTAAAACTATGGCACAAAAACATATATTTATACCCTCCACTCTAGTGATAGAGTGTGTATATAAGTTTGTTATCCGTTTGTAACACCTCGAAATATTGGTCTAGGACCTCATAGAGTATATATGTATTCATGATCCTTGATCGATTTTAAGACGATCTAGCGATGTCCGTCCGTCTGTCTGTCTGTTGAAAAAGTGATAACTTTTGAAAGACTTTACGGAGGCTCCTGAAATTTGGCATATATGTTGGGCATTTACCTGGTCAGGTTGGTATTGCAATCCAGCGAAATCGTTTCAGTACTTCAAAAGTTATGAGCAAAAGACTGAATTTCGGCAACGGTTTTTCGTGAATTTATTATATAAAAAATATGCAAACTTTAGATTCGGCTAAGTCGAATTTAACTTCTCTACTTGTTTTACATGTTTTTTTGTACATAAAAGCCATATATAGCTCATCGACCAGAAAAGTTAAGTTTGTTTTTCGGCCCGCCTCCTTTCAGGGGCGTGGTTATATTTTTTTTTGTGAATATTGATAAAATTGGATGATTTAAGTGAAAAAACCACAATATTTGACAATAGTAATCATGAGGGTGAAGTTGTCCATCCACATTTCCTGTGTTATATGGGCGGTCTTGACCGCCACTTATTTCCCAACTTGTTTTTGTTTGTTTTCAGTCTACTGCAATGCACTTACTGTAGATTTTCTTTAATATTTATTTTAAAAAATTGTTGTAGTATAAAGAAAAGTCACGTTGCTGTTGTAATGTCAAGTGTTATTAAGGACAAATTGTTTTTATTTTAAACTTGATACTACATAGGAAAATAATATTAAATTTCAATTTTTTTTTTATTATTTTTTGTAGGTTAGGTTAGATCAGGTTAGGTTGTAAACCAACGTCCCTAAAAAACCTTCTCTTGTCAGTTTTATCGCTCGAATTGTTTCTTGCTATACAGTGGGCGACCATACATTGGAAACTTTTTTTAGTAGATGCTATTTGTTCAAGACAAAGTTAACAATACTAAATGTGATTATTATATACGAAAAATGTCTCAGAATCCTAGTATTTTTCTGGACGGAAAATGTTTCAGAATCTGAGAATTTTTTTATACGAAAAATTCCTCAGAATCAGATTTTTTTTTGTATAGAAAAATGTCTCAGAATCTGTTTTTTTTTTGTATAGAAAATTGTCTCAGAATCTGAGAAATTTTTTTATATAGAAAAATTTCTCAGAATCTGAGAAATTTTTTTATAAATGTCTTAGAATCTGAGTAATTTGAGAAATTTTTTAATACAGAAAAATGTTTGCGATTTTTTTTATATAGAAAAATGTTTCTGAATCCGAGAATTTTTTTTTGTATAGAAAAATGTATCAGAATCTGAGAATTTTTTTTATATAGAAAAATGTCTCAAAATCTGAGAAATTTTTTTATATAGAAAAATGTCTAAGAATCTGAGAATTTTTCTATACGAAAAATGTCTTAGAATTTGAGAACTTTTCTATTCGAAAAATGTCTCAGAATCTGAAAATATTTCTATACGAAAAATGTCTCAGAATGTGCGAATTTTTCTATATGGAAAAATGTCTCAGAATCTGAGAATTTTTTTTTATGTAGAAAAATGTCTCAGAATCTGAGAAATTTTTTTATTTAGAAAAATGTCTCAGAATCTGAGAAATTTTTTTATTTAGAAAAATGTTTCAGAATCTGAGAAATTTTTTTATTTAGAAAAATGTCTCAGAATCTGAGAAATTTTTTTATATAGAAAAATGTCTCAGAATCTGAGAAAATTTTTTATATAGAAAATTGTCCCAGGATCTGAGAAATTTTTTTATATAAAAAAATGTCTCAGAATCTGAGAAATTTTTTATATAGAAAAATGTCTCAGAATCTGAGAAATTTTTTTATGTAGAAAATTGTCTCAGAATCAGAGAATTTTTTTTATATAGAAAAATGTCTCAGAATATTAGAAATTTTTTTATATAGAAAAATGTCTCAGAATCTAAGAAATTTTTTTATATAGAAAAATGTCTCAGAATCTGAGAAATTTTTTTATATAGAAAAATGTCTCAGAATCTGAGAAATTTTTTTATAAAGAAAAATGTCTCAGAATCTGAGAAATTTTTTTATATAGAAAATTGTCACAGAATCAGAGAATTTTTTTTTATATAGAAAAATGTCTCGGAATATGAGACATTTTTTTATATAGAAAAATGTCTCAGAATCTGAGAAATTTTTTTATATAGAAAAATGTCTCAGAATCTGAGAATTTTTTTTATATAGAAAAATGTCTCAGAATCTGAGAAATTTTTTTATATAGAAAAATGTCTCGGAATCTGAGAAATTTTTTTATATAGAAAAATGTCTCAGAATCTGAGAAATTTTTTTATATAGAAAAATGTCTCAGAATCTGAGAAATTTTTTTATATAGAAAAATGTCTCAGAATCTGAGAAATTTTTTTATATAGAAAAATGTCTCAGAATCTGAGAAATTTTTTTATGTAGAAAAATGTCTTATGGGCTTTTCCACGTCCATTTTCTGCTGTTAATGTGTTTGAAATTCCATCTATTGCGATTCTTTTATTACCATAATCCTTTGTATTTGCCACATTTGGAATTGTTGTTTCTTTTCCTTTTTGCATAAACAGAATATTTACTGGAATCAGTACATTCCCGATGGGTTTTATTTAGTTTATTATACATTTTTTTAAGATTTTATTTATGTTTTTTAGAGTCCGACCGAAACCAGTTTTCGAGGCCGAACCGAAACCGAACCGAATATTCGGCCGATAAAGTAATATTCGGCCGAAACCGAACCGAAACCGAAACTTAAAAAAATTACCGCCTGGCATGAATAAAATTATTAAAAAGTTGGTAAAGATAAATACACAGCATATAATGCTTTTAAACCATAGGAATGTTGTATTTTTGAAAAAAAATATTTTTTTAAAAAACTTACAAAGAAATTGTATATTTCGTTTGAAGATTAGGAGAAAATAATTTTTGAAACAGTTTTACATTTATTGCATAAACTTGTAACATTTTCTTCAATTGAACTGAATCAAGTGTAATGAAATACGAAATCAAAAAATTCAGCGACTTTTTTACATATTTTTTAAAATACCAAAAAGTTTCGGTTTCGGCTAATATTCGGCCAAAATTTTGCCGAATACCGAATAGTGGCCGAAACCCCATTATTCGGCCGAAACCGAGACCGAAACCGAATATTCGGTCGGACTTTAATGTTTTTATTAAATTAAAAAAAAAAAAAAAGAATTTAGTTTAAAATATTATTTAAATGATTTTTGTGGTTGAAATTAACCAAAAAAAATTTTGACTTTAACTTTTGAAATAAAAATGGGTGTTGGAAAAAATTCAATAGATGAAAGTTGATTTTTAAGTCCAGCAAAAATTGAGGGGTATTCTGAAGAATTTCAAATAGTAAACTAAAATTTTGTTTTGCAGACTGTTAAGAGTGATCTTTAAAAGTCATCTACTTGTAAACCAGCATAGATTTAAAGGTCAAAAATTGTGTTTTCTTTATAATATTTTTTTTGCAAAAATCCCGCTTGATATGCCTTCTACTTAATCAAAGAATATTTAATAAAAAACACAATTTGCAGTTTTCTCATATTTTGTTAACAGGTGGCAACACTGTTTATTTGCTATTAGCATTTTTCTATTTATAATAAAAATTATAGGCCCTTACCACAAGAAAACAAAAAGTGTATTTTAACAAAAGTTTTATTTTAAATTTCAAATTTGCAATACATTTTTTGAAAGTCGATTTTAAAAACAAAAACAATTTGTATGGAAATAAAATTAAAAGCTCATTTTAAATTTATTTTATTTTCTTGTAGTAAGGCTGATAGAATTTTAAAAAAATCTTTCGAAATAAAAATATTTCATTTATTTTCCCATTAAAGTGCTGGAGCGTATGATTGATATTTAGAAATTTAACAAATATTAATCCTACGCATACAGTACACAAGTTGTGCGTTGTGATAGCCAACAAAGTGCTCCAAGTCAAATTATGTATAATAGTGCGGAAAAATTGTAACGCAGGAAAAAATTTAAGAAATTTTTTCTACAGGAAAAATTTTAGAATCTGAGAATTTTTCTATAGAAAAAATGTCTTAGAATCTGAGAATTTTTCTATAGAAAAAATGTCTCAGAATATGAAAATTTTTCTGTTGAAAAAATGTCTTAGCATCTCAGAATTCATCTATAGAAAAAATTTCTTAGAATCTGAGAATTTTTCTATAGGAAAAATATCTCATGATCTAAGAATTTTTCTATAGAAAAAATGTCTCAGAATATGAGAATTTTTCTATAGAAAAAATGTCTCCGAATATGAGAATTTTTCTGTAAAAAAAATGTCTCAGAATCTGAGAATGTTTCTATAGAAAAAATGTCTCAGAATCTGAGAATTTTTCTATAGAAAAAATGTCTCAGAAGCTGAGAATTTTTGTATAGAAAAAATAAAATATCTCAGAATCTGAGAATTTTTTTATATAAAAAAATGTTTCAGAATCAGAGAATTTTTCTATAGAATAAATGTCTCAGAATCTGGGAATTTTTCAATAAAAAAAATTTCTCAGAATTTAAAAATTTTTCTATAGAAAAAATTTCCCAGAATCTGAAAATTTTTTATAGAAAAAATGTCTCAGAATCTAAAATTTTTCTATAGAAAAAATGTCTCAGAATCTAAGAATTTTTTTTATAGAAAAAATGTCTCAGAATCTGAGAATTTTTCTATAGAAAAAATGTCTCAGAATATAAGAATTTTTTTATAGAAAGATGTCTCAGAATTTTAGAATTTCTCTTTAGAAAAAATGCTTCAGAATCTGAGACTTATTCTTTAGAAAAAATCTCTCAGAATCTGACAATTTTATTATAGAAAAAAACATGTCTCAGAATCAGAGATTTCTATAAAAATATGTCTCAGAATCTGTGAACTTTTCTATAGAAAGAAATGTCTAAAGCCATAATCAGTTTAGAAGTGAGGTAGTGAAGTAGTGAGGTAGAGCCCTATGTGATTTTCAATAAGAAAAAAGAGTGCAGATAATTTTAAAATTTGTGTGTTCTTCATACGCTTTGAATTTTTCCATAAGACTAAAAAAAAGAGACGTAAACAAAATTTGTAGAGAATATAATTTTTATACCTCGCTCTAGTAATGTCAAAATTCAATGTGTATGAAGAACACACAAATTTAAAAACAATTCTACACTTTTTTTTCTTATTGAAAATCACATAAGGGTCTACCTCACTACTTCATTACCTCACTTCTAAACTGATTATGGCTTGAGAATCTGAAATTTTTTGAAAAAAATGTATCAGAATCTGAGAATTTTTCTACATTAACAATGTCTCAGAATATAAAAAAAGTTTTCGATAAAAAAATTTGAGAATTTTTCTATCGAAAAAATGTGTCAGAATCTAAGAAATTTTCTTAAAAAATGTCGGAGAATTTTTTATGAAAATCTTTTTCAGAATATGAGAATTTTTTAATAAAAAATATGTCTCAGAATCGGAGAATTTTTGTATAGAAAAAATGTCTCAGAATCTGAAAATTTTTCTATGCAAAAAAATGTCTCAGAATCTGAGAATTTTTCTATAGAAAAATATCTCAGAATCTGAGATTTTGTATATAGAAGAAATCTATTCGGAAAAATGTTACATTCTCAGACATTTAAAAAAAAAAATTAAAAATTCTCAGTTTTTAAGTCATTTTTTTCTATAGAAGTCTGAGATAAACTCTCACATTCGGAGAATTTTTTATAGAAAAAATGTCTCAGAATCTGAAAATTTTTCTACATAAAAAATGTCTCAGAATATAAAAAAGTTTTTCGATAAAAAATTTTAGAATTTTTCTATCGAATTTTTCTATTGAAAAAATGTCTCAGAATCTGAGAAATTTTCTAAAAAAATGTCTGAGAATTTTTTTATGAAAATTTTTTTCAGAATATGAGAATTTTTTGATAAAAAATATGTTTCAGAATGGGAGAATTTTTTATAGAAAAAATGTCTCAGAATCTGAAAATTTTTCTATGCAAAAAAAATGTCTCAGAATCTGTGAATTTTTCTATAGAAAAATGTCTCAGAATCTGAGATTTTATATATAGAAGAACTTTTTTCGGAAAAATGTTACATTCTCAGACATTTAAAAAAAAAAAATTTAAAATTCTCAGTTTTTAAGTAATTTTTTTCTATAGAAGTCTGAGATACATTCTCAGATTCTGATAGAAAAAATGTATTGGAATTTAATAATTTTTTAATGTAACAAAATGTCTCAGAATCTGAGAATTTTTCTATAGAAAATGTCTCAGAATCTGAGATTTTATATATAGAAGATATCTATTTGGAAAAATGTTACATTTTTTATATAGAAATAAAAAATGTAATTTTTCTATAGAAAAAATTTCTTATAATCTGAGAATTTTTCTATAGAAAAAATGTCTCAAATGTTTTTTCTATAGAAAAAATGTCTCAGAACCCGAGAATCTTTCTATAGAAAAAATGTCTCAGAATCTGAGAATTTTTCTATAGAAAAAATGTATCAGAATCTTGGAATTTTTTTATAGAAAAAATGTCTCAGAATTTTAAAATTTTCTATAGAAAAAATGTCTCAGAATCTGAGAATTATTCTTTAGAATCTGAAAATTTTTCTAAAAAAAAATGTCTGAGAATTTTTTTATAAATTTATTTTTTCAGAATATGAGCATTTTTTGATATGTCTCAGAATCTGAAAATTTTTTTAATAGAAAAAATGTCTCAGAATCTGAAAATTTTTCTATGCAGAAAAATGTCTCGGAGTCTGAGAATTTTTCTATAGAAAAATATCTAAGAATCTAAGATTTTATCTATACAAAAAATGAATATATGTTAGATTCTCAGACATTTTTCAAAAAAATTGAAAAATTCTCATTGAAAAAATCTATAGAAGTCTAAGATAAATTCTCGGATTCTGATAGAAAAAATTTATTGGAATTGAATAATTTTTTTAATGTAACTAAATGTCTCAAAATTTGAGACATTTTCTATAGAAAAAATGCTCAAGAATCTGAAAATTTTTCGATAGAAAATATGTCTCAGAATCTGAGAATTTTTCTACAGAAAAAATGTCTCAGAACCTGAGAATTTTTGTATAGAAAAAATATTTTAGAATCTGCGAATTTTTCTATAGAAAAATTGTGGCAGAATCTGATAATTTTTCTATAGAAAAAATGTCTTAAAATCTGATAATTTTTCTACAGAAAAAATGTTTTCTATAAAAAAAATGTCTCAAATGTTTTTTCTATGGAGAAAATGTCTCAGAATCTTAAAATTTTTCAATAAAAAAAAAATCTCAGAACCTGGTAATTTTTCTACAAAACAAATCTTATAATTTTTCTTGAAAAAATGTCTCAGAATCTGAGAATTTTTCTTTAAAAATGTCTTCATTCTGAGACTATTTCTATAGAAAATGTCTCTGAATCTAAGAATGTTTCTATAGAAAAATGTTTCAGAGTCTGAGAATTTTTCTATTAAAAAATGTGTCAGAGTCTGAGAATTTTTCTTTAGAAAAAGTATCTCATAGTCTAAGAACTGTCGTAGAATCTGAAAATTTTTCTACAGAAAAAATGTCTCAGAATCTGAGAATTTTTCTATAAAAAATGTGATAATTTTCCTATAACAAAAAAAACCCTAAGAATCTGAGAATTTTTATAAAAAAAATGTCTCAGAATCTGGAAATTTTTATAAAAAAAAATGTCTCAGAATCTGAGAATTTTTATATAGAAAAAAATTCTCAGAGTCTGAAAATTTTTATATAGAAAAAATTTCTCAGAATCTGAAAATTTTTATATGGAAAAAATGTCTCAGAATCTAAGAACTTTTCCGTAGAAAAGAAAAATGTACCAGAATCTGGGAATTTTTTTTATAGAAAAATGTCTTGGAATATGAGAATTTTGCTATAGAAAAAATGTCTCCGAATCTGAAAATTTTTCTATAAAAAAAATGTCTCAGAATCTGAGAATTTTCATATTAAGAAAATGTCTCAGAATCTGAGAATTTTTATTAGAAGAATTTCTCAGAATCTGAGAATTTTTATATAGAAAAAATGTCTCAAAATCTGGGAATTTTTGTATAGAAAAAAATTCTCATAATCTGAAAATTTTTCTTGCGTTACAATTTTCCCAAGCTATTATAATTTGAATCAAGCACTCTGTTGGATATAACAACCCACAACTTGTGTACTGTATGCGTATGATTAATATTTGTTAATTAAATAAAAATCAATCATACGCTCCAGCACTTAAATTGGAAAATAAATGAAATATTTTTATTTAGAAAGATTTTGTTTAAAATTCAATAATTTCTATTATTAATAGAAAAATGTTAATAGAAAATAAACGGTGTTGCCACCTGTTAACAAAATATGGGGAAAATTGCAAATTGTGTTGTATATTAAATATTCTTCGTTCAGGAGGCATATCAGATTTTGAGACATTTTTTTAATATACCGATTTGCCTAAAACTTAAAATATATATCAAGGGCTTATATTCAAAAATTCCTTTTGCATAATAAAACATTTTTAGGCGATCAGAAAGAACTATTATGTTTTGGTAAATCTAATTTTCCGCAATATTATCTAAATCAAATGTTTTTAAAATAATATATCTCTAAAAATGTGTTTTTGTATTAAAATTCATTAGTATTCAAAATTATTTGGGCATTGTGGAGGGTATTTATGAATTCGGCAAGTCGATTTTTTTACATTTTTACTTTTGTTTCTTTATATTTAAACCCCATTTGGCAAATTATAATAAAAATATAGAAACTATGACCTTTTTTTACTATTTTAATCTGGGATTTAAAAACGTCATTAAAATGTTTGATAAAACGACATGCAAGTTTTTTTGTTGTTTTTATGTAAATTTTTTTGTTTTTTTTTTGTTTTTTTTTACCCAAAATAATGAAGTTTTTCCTTTTTTCTACAAAAAAAAAAAAAAAAAAAAAAAAAAAAAACTTTCATAGGTAGTAAAAATAACCCAACAAAAAAATTAACAAAAATGTTTAGGCAATTTATCAGGCTTTTGTTAAAGTTTATCTTAATCTAGATACGTAAAGTAAAGAGGAGCAAAGTTCTTCTGCATTTTTAAATATAGTTAAAAAGTCATGCATCACAAAAACTTTCCACCGGCCTTTGCCCGACAATTTTATAATAAACAAAGAAAATTAATAAAAAAATGTTTTTTTTGCTGGGTTATCTCCCCTAAAGTATTAAGTAAAACCAAAGGCAAAACTTTTTTCTATGATTACCATAATTTTACCATAAGTATAACCGGATATGCCACATGGGTGTTTTTAGAAGCGGATATGCCACAACATTAACAAAAACACTATTTATATGTATATAAAATATTTATGTGTGTTGTTACGAACAAAAAAATTAACATACATATGAAATGTTTAATGTAGGACTAAAATGGTGGTTGTATTACAAGATATTAAACGTAAAATATTTTTCTTTTAGATAAAATCGATTACAGGCAACAAAAAGTTTTTAATAGAGTCCCTAGTAAAAATATTATGCTAATTTTACTGAATAGATCTAATTTGATCCGTAAAATGGTTGTATCAAATAATATCTAATTGTATTACTTTAGATCAAAAAATATAAAAATTGATACAATTTGATCCTGAATTTGGTCAAATCTAATTAGATCAAATTGATCTTATAATATCAATTTTTATATAATTTGATGAGCAAAACCAAAATACGAATCTAATCATATATGGAGCAATATCTAACCATATAAAGTGGATCAACCGTATCAAAGTGATAGATACAATTTTATATAAATTTATACGGAAGCATATTAACTCATATAAGATTGTATCAAATTATATATGATTAGACCAGAAAATTTTTACTCGGGGTGTTAAAAAAACTAAAACACTTTTTAAGTAGAAAAACTCAAAAGGTGAGAATTTTTTAATATGTATATCGATAATACAAATAGATAATTTTGTAACAGTTATCGATATATCGGCAACTTTTTTCTTTAGAAATTTTTTTGTTATCGATATATCGATAACTTTACTAAAGTGTCTATACAAATTTTGTGTGTTATCGATAACTGTACCAAAATGTCATTAAAAAATGTTGTGTTATCAATCTATTGATAATTCTACAACAATTTTATATAGAACATTTTGTGATATCGATAACTCCACAAGAAAATTTTCTATAGAAAATTTTGTGTTATCGACATATCGATAACTCTACAAAAATTGTATAAAGAAAATTTTGTGTTATCGATATATCGATAACTCTACAAAAATTGTCTATAGAAAATTTTGTGTTATCGATATATCAATACGATAACTCTACAAAAATTTTCTTTAGAAAATTTTGTTATCGATATATTGAAAACTCTACAAAAATTTTCTATAGAAACTTTTGTGTTATCGATATATTGATAACTAGGCAACAATTTTCTATAGAAAGTTTTTTGTTATCGATAACTCTACAATAATTTGCTGTACAAAGTTTTGTGATGTCGATATATCGATAACTCTACAATAATTTTCTATAGAAAATTTTATGTTATCGATGCATCGATAACTCTCCAACAATTTTCTATAGAAAAATTTTGTGCTATCGATATATTTATAACTCTACAACAATTTTCTAAAGAAAATTTTGTCTTATCGATAACTCTACAACAATTTTCTATTGAAAATGTTGTGTTATCGATAACTTCACAAACATTTTCTGTTGTTTTATCGATGTATCGATAACTTCACAAACATTTTCTGTTGTGTTATCGATGTATCGATAACTTCACAAACATATTCTATAGAAAGTTATTGTAGAGTTATCGATAAGACAAAATTTTCTGTAGAAAATAGTTGTAGAGCTATCATTATAAAATCAAAATTATCAAAATTTTCTATAGAAAATTGTGGAATAGTTATCGATGTATCGAAATCATAAAATGTGTTATTGAGAATTGTTTTAGAGTTATCGATATATCGATAACACACACTTTTCTATATACAATTTTTGCTAAGTTATCGATATATCGATAGCTCAAAATTTTGTATAGAGTTATCAATATTTCGATAACACAGAATTTTCTTTAAAATAAAAGAGTTTTTGCAGAGTTATCGATAACACACAAAAATTTCTATAGAAAATAATTGAAGTGTTACCGATTTTTCGATAACACAAAATTTTCTGCAGAAAATTAATGAAGAGTTATAATTATATTAATACGACAAAATTTTCTATAGAAAATTGTTGTAGAGTTATCGACATATCGGAAACTCAAAATTTCTTACAGAAAATTTTTGTAGAGTTATCGATAAAACAAACAATTTTCTACAGATAGCTTTTGTTAGAAATATCAATATATCGAGAACACATAAAATTGTCGATAGAAATTTATTGTAGAGCTATCGTTATATCGATAACACAAAAATTTCTATTTAAAACTTTCCTAGAGTTGTCGATGCATCGATAACACAAAATTCTATAATGAATATTGATGTAGAGTTATCGATTTAACAAAATTTTCTATAGAAAAAAATTTTTATAGAAAATTTTTTTTTCTACAGGCAATTATTGTAGAGTTATCGATATATCCTATAGACAAATTTATGTTATCGCGACATCGATAACTCTACAAATATTTCCTACACAATTTTTTGTGTTCTCGATACATCGATGTCTCCACAACAATTTTCTATAGAAAATTTGTGTGTCATTATAAAATCAAAATTTTCTATAGAAAATTGTTGAAGAGTTATCGATGTATCGAAATCATAAAATGTGTAATTGAGAATTGTTTTAGAGTTATCGATATATCGATAACACACACTTTTCTATATACAATTTTTGCTAAGTTATCGATATATCGATAACTAAAAATTTTGTATAGAGTTATCAATATTTCGATAACACAGAATTTTCTTTAAAATAAAATAGTTGTTGGAGAGTTATCGCTAACACACAAAAATGTCTATAGAAAATAATCGAAGTGTTACTGATTTTTCGATAACACAAAATTTTCTGCAGAAAATTATTGAAGAGTTATAATTATATTAATACGACAAAATTTTTTATAGAAAATTGTTGTAGAGTTATCAACATATCGGAAACTCAAAATTTCTTACAGAAAATTTTTGTAGAGTTATCGATAAAACAAACAATTTTCTACAGATAGCTTTTGTTAGAAATATCAATATATCGAGAACACATAAAATTGTCGATAGAAATTTATTGTAGAGCTATCGTTATATCGATAACACAAAAATTTATATTTAAAACTTTCCTAGAGTTGTCGATGCATCGATAACACAAAATTCTCTAATGAATATTGATGTAGATTTACCCAAATATCGATTATACAAAATTTTCTATAGAAAAAAATTTTTATAGAAAATTTTTTTTTCTACAGGCAATTATTGTAGAGTTATCGATATATCCTATAGACAAATTTATGTTATCGCGACATCGATAACTCTACAAATATTTCCTACACAATTTTTTGTGTTCTCGATACATCGATGTCTCCACAACAATTTTCTATAGAAAATTTGTGTGTCATTATAAAATCAAAATTTTCTATAGAAAATTATGGAATAGTTATCGATGTATCGAAATCATAAAATGTGTTATTGAGAATTGTTTTAGAGCTATCGATATATCGATAACACCCACTTTTCTATATTCAATTTTTGCTAAGTTATCGATAGCTCAAAATTTTTGTATAGAGTTATCAATATTTCGATAACACAGAATTTTCTTTAAAATAAAATAGTTGTTGGAGAATTATCGATAACACACAAAAATTTGTATAGAAAATAATTGAAGTGTTACCGATTTTTCGATAACACAAAATTTTCTGTAGAAAATTGATGAAGAGTGATAATTATATTAATACGACAAAATTTTCTATAGAAAATTGTTGTAGAGTTATCGACATATCGGAAACTCAAAATTTCTTATAGAAATTTTTTTGTCGAGTTATCGATAAAACAAAAAATTTTCTATAAATAGCTTTTGTTAGAAATATAACACATAAAATTGTCGATAGAATTTTATTGTAGAGCTATCGTTATATCGATAACACAAAAATTTCTGTTTAAAACTTTCGGTAACTCTACATCAATATTCATTAGAGAATTTTGTGTTATCGATGCATCGACAACTCTCCAACAATTTTCCATAGAAAATTTTGTGTTATCGATGACTCTACAACAATTTTCTCTCGAAAAATTTGTATGTTATTACTACATCGATATTTGTACAACTATTTTCTTTAGAAAATTTTGTGTTATCGATATTAAACAATTTTTTATAGCAACAAGTTTCTATAGAAAATTGTGTGTTATCGATATATCGATAACTATAGAAATTTATAGAAAATTAAGAAAATTTATCGATAACACAAAATTTATAAAACATTTTGTGTTATCGATTTATCGATAACTGTAGATACATTTAAAAAAAAAAAATTGTGTTATCGACATATCGATAACTCTAAAATTATTTTCTATAGAAAATTTTGTGTTATCGATAATTCTACAACAATTTTTTATAGAAAATTGTGTCTATCGATAACTCCAAACATTTTTTTACAAAGAATTTTAGGTTATATATATATTTATAACTGCAAGACTTTTTATAGAAAATTCAGTGTTATCGATATTTCGATAATACAACAACAATTTAAAAAAAAAAAAATTTAAACTTAAATTTTAATAACAATTTTTAATAGAAAATTAGTGTTATCGATACATCGATAATGCCACAGCAATGATCTATAGAAAATTTTGTGTTATCGATACATCGATAATATCACAACAATGTTCTATAGAAAATTTTGTGTTATTGATACATCGATAACTCCACAACAATTTTCTAAAGAAATTGTTGTGCTATCGATAGAAAATTTCGTGTTTTCAATACATCGATAACTGCACAACAATTTTCATTCAAAAATTTTGTGTTATCAACACATCTCCATAACAATTTTCTTTTAACAATTTTGTTTGTCAGCAATACGTTGTTAACTCCCTAACAAAAAAATTTTGTATTATCGATATATCGACGACTTTGCAACAATAGGAAATTCTGTGTTGTCAAAATATCGATAACTCTACCACAACTTCCTATAAAAAAGTTTGTGTTGTCGAAATATCGATAACTATTTTAGACAATTTTTAGAATTTTGTTTTATCGATGTATCGACAACTCTACAATAATTTTCTATAGAAAGTTAAGTGTAGTCGACACATCGATAACTCTACAGCAATTTTCTATAGAAATTTTTGTGTTTTCGATACATCGATAACTCCACAACAATTTTCTTTCGGAAAATTTGTGTGTTATCAATGCATCGATAACTCTACAACAATTTTCTATAGAAAATTTTGTGTTATCGATGTAAGGAAACCTGTATAATATTCTTTGATTAGTTCCGTAAGTTATCGATATGTCGATAACTACAATTGTTCTATAAAAATTTCTGTGTATTGGAATCGATAACACAAATTTCTTTTTATAGAAAATTTAACAATTTACTACAACTCTGCAATTTTCTATGGACAAATTTGTGTGTAATCGACAAATCGATAATTATAAATTTTTTTTTCTATTAAATTTTTTCGGTTTCGCTCTGGCTAATTTTTGTTTTTTTTTTTTTAAATTTGAATAATTAAAAAGTTAAACTTAAAAAAAAAACCCTAAAACTTTTTTTATTATTCATAAAATCATATCCGTTTGATAAAATATTTAACTTTTAAATGCAAATGTATATTACATACACAAAATTAAACCCCATTTAACACAATCGTATATACTCTTCTTACAAATACACATACACTTACTTTCACACACACATCCACAAACATGTCCATCCAGTCCCCACACAAAAACACACACACACATATATATTTTTTTAACTTCCGTTACTGTTTTGACCCTAATTTAAATGTTGCTCATACGCCCTGCAGTAAAAATCTCGGTGAAGAAGAGATAAAATTTATTGTAGTGGAAAATTTTCATTGTTAAATTTAGTTGAAAAAAAAAGGAAAACAAAGTAAATGTTTAAAGCAGTCTTTGGAATTTCTGTTATAAATTTTAAATAACCGTATTTTTTTTTATAAATATACCCAATAAACCAAACGATACCCTTATGATATCGCGGCAGTATCACCTAATTATCACATATTATACGAAAACGATAGTATTCTCGTTCTTAATGTTTCTTTTCTTATGAATTCTTTTTTATATAAAAATATGATATCATTTTCGCTGTCGTTAATTTGAGTGATAACGATAGTAAAATCGCCATTTTCAGAATTTATTGTAAAACTATCGTTATTTCAGGCGTTAACGATATTGCTTCGTTAAAAATATGTGATATCGTTTTCGCTATCGAAATTTCCAGGAATGACGATAACAAAATCGCCCAAAAGTCGAAAATGTTATAATAATTTTAATTTCATGTGATACCGTAATCGATATCATACAGGTGATACTATTTTCGCTATCATTTATCGTTTTTTGTTTGATTGGGTAACAAATGAAAAACGATAAATTTGTTAGAAAGAAATGTTTAACCGAAATCTCTATGAATTTTTGTCTGTTCTTTTTATAGTCAATCATTTTTATGGGGGTTTAACTATTCCATTTCATTTATCATAAATAAACATACACACACACACACAACGCTTCAAAGGATATTTAACAATATTGAGATAGACATTTTTGTTTGTGCTATTCAAACAATTTCGTACATCATTAAAATTTTAGTGATTTTTTTTCCGATAATGTAAATGTTTTTAAAGCCAGGAAAGTGATGGGAAAGTTGGAACAAAAGTACTTTTAAATAAAGAATAGATTAGGACGAGGGTCCATGGTCCAAAAAGACCTCATTTTTTGGATGCCACTTAGGAAATTGAAAGCCATATCCGAACAACTGTGACGTCAGTGCAATGAGATGTGTCACAAAGGTATGTACGTACCCCTGTCATGAGTTCTGTGATATGTCACTTTTGACCAGGCACGGGTTGCGTGCGGGTTTCTAAGGGACAGGTCCACTGGCATATTACAAGTGATGTATCCGAGGTTGAAACAATTCCTTGCAAAAGTGACAGGTGCTTTTATATAAACGATGGCAAAGTTTTGTTTTAAGATAGTTTAGAAATAATCTGGAAAATTTAGATAATTTACAGAAAAATTTAGAAAAAATCTGGAAATATGAAAAAAATCAGAAAATTTACAGGAAGTTAGCTAAAATCAGAAAAAATTATAAAGAAATTAAGGAAGGTTAAAAAAAGGCCGAAAAGTTCAAGAAAAATAAAAAAAGGAAAATTCAGAAAAACTTAAAATAATCAGGAAATTAAGAAAATCAGAAAACTAAAAAAAATCCGAAAAATTTTCTTTAAAATTAAAAAAATAAGAATAATAAAAAAAATTTTAAAAAATCAGAAAAGTTTAACACAAAAACATTCAGAATTTCTTAAAAGAGTGTGAAAAATCAGAAAAGTTGAACACAATAACATTTAAGTCTGAAATTTCTTGAAAGAGTTAAGGAAAATGAAGATCAATTCTGATCCATTTTCAGAAAAATTCAGAAAAATTAAAAAATTAAAAATTCCAAAAAAAAGAAAATATATTTGGAGGGAGCCCCCCAAAGTCCCCACCTTCCCCTTGACATAAATGTTAACAAATTCATTTATTAGGAGCCAAAACTGATAATTGTAACCCACAAAGAAAAAATATGGGAGAAAAAAAATTTTGAGTAATCACTTGTTTAATTGACGCAATTAAAAAATTACTCAAAAGTTTTTACAAAAATTTAAGTAAATCTTTATATAGGGCATTCCATGTCAAATCGGACACTTTGAATATTTTTTTTTTTTAGATTTTTCCGATTTGTTGACAGTTTTTAGTACCCTTCGAAAACTCCTTCATGCACTGAAAAAAATAACTATACTGAAATTAAATAAATGCTGTTATTAATTTAAGTAAACAAATTTTTTTGAATTTACTTCAACTTATCTTAATATAAGGTGGTTTTTCTTAAAACAAAGAAAATAAACTTAAACAAAGAAAATAAACTTGAAGATAGTACATGCAAATACTTAAAGAAGCACAAGAGTTTTCCTTAATTTGTTTTTTTTTTTTTTAAATTAAGTTAAATATTCTCTACATTTATGGCGAATTGATTGCATTTAAGAAAAAAGGGTTTATTAAAAAATTTAGTTTTATGTACTTAAAAGAAAAAAAATAAATAAATTGTGTGCAAAAAAAAATAAATAAGTAACTTACTTAAAAATAGTATAAGGCCTGTTTTCGCATAACCGTATATACGTTAACATTAATCGTTTAACCGAAAACGCATCCACGTTTAACAAAATGTACTTGGCATCACTGTTGTTGTGTGTCAAAATTTATTAAGGCAAACAAGAAAAAACAGGTTTATGTCATTGATATAACAAGAAAAAAAGGGTTGTGTCTATGCTATTTCATTAAAAATGTAAACTTGGCTTCACTTTTTATCGACGCTTAAAATTAACGCGTATAATTATACACGCTAAAAAAAAGCGTGGATAATTTAAAATTTGTATGGGTAAGCGTATATACGATTATGTGAAAACAGGGCTATAGACATTTTCAAGACCTTAAATCGAATAAGTACTTATCTTTTATTCCAAAACGCAATTTCTTTAATTTAATCAATTTTTGTTTCAATTTAAGAAAAAAGTAATCTTTATTTTATTGATTTCACTGACTTTATTTGAATCCATATCTTCATCAGTTTAAGAAAGAATTTACTTAACTTAAGGAAAAAATACTTTAGGTATTTTGGGGACTCCATCTGGGGGCCCCATCTGGAGACCCCACGAGACCCTAACTTTGAATTCAAATTTCGATTTTCGCGGAATTTTCAAATGTCTATAACTCTGCAAGTACTGCAGATACGAAAAAAATTCTAAAGGCATTTTTGTAGTACTTAACTTGTAGAATATGACCGCCGAAGATCCAAAAGCTCTCCGAGTTATAGTTTTCGAGTTATTTCTAGAGTCCGACCGAAACCAGTTTTCGAGGCCGAACCGAAACCGAACCGAATATTCGGCCGAAAAAGTAATATTCGGCCGAAACCGAACCGAAACTTACAAAAAATTACCGCCTGGCATGAATAAAATTATTAAAAAGTTTTTAAAGATAAATATACAGCATATAATGCTTTTAATCCATAGGAATTGTTGTATTTTTGAAAAAAAAATATGTTTTTTAAAAAACTTACAAAAAAAATTGTATATTTCGTTTGTAGATTAGGAGAAAATAATTTTTGAACTGAAACAGTTTTACATTTATTTCATAAACTTGTAACATTTTCTTCAATTGAACTGAAACAAGTGTAATGAAATACGAAATCAAAAAATTCAGCGACTTTTTTACATATTTTTTAAAATACCAAAAGGTTTCGGTTTCGGCCAACATTTTGCCGAATACCGAATAGAGGCCGAAACCCCATTATTCGGCCGAAACCGAGACCGAAACCGAATATTCGGTCGGACTCTAGTTATTTCATGATGAAATTTCTCAAGACCCCATTCCCATATCTCGAAAACTAAGCAAGATAGAGCGATTCTGACCAAAATTTTGGATTAAAATCGATAGTGACCCTATAATAGTGTACGCACATACTCATGGGCGGACCACATATATTGGGGGCCCGTAGGGTCCTCACATTAGGACTCCATAGGGTCCACAGAATCCGTAAGTTTAAGGAAATTTTTACTTATTTAAAAAAAAAATATTTTTCCTCTGGATAAAAACAATTAAATTTATAATAAGTACAGTTTTACTTACTTTTAAGATATATTTAAGTAAATGCATTACTATGTTTTAGGAAAAAATATACTTGGAAGAAGAATTAATATCTTTGGAGCCCTCGCATACCCTTCTTTTTTTAAATTAAGTTCAACATGCTTTAAAAATAGTAAAAAAAATTTTCAGTGTGGTAAATTTTCAGATTTTTTTGATAACCCGTTCAAAAGATATCGAATTTTTAAAATTGGTAGTTTGTTCCTTTATTCAAATTTCTTTTACTCATGACTTCTTCAATAATGGTCCAAATTGCAATTTTTTTTTTCAAAATTTTTGTTTTTTTACGTACTTAAAAAAAAAATACAGAAAGTTCTTAAAAGTGCTCTAGTATGCGATTTTTAAGCTTTAAAATTTATATCTCATTTTTGAAAATGTACTCTTTGATTTTTTTTAAATTTTTTTGTGTAAAACTTCTAGCAATTCTACAAATTTTTTGCCCAGTATAATCATGGGATAACGATTATTCTATTTTTTAAAATTTTTTGAAAAAATTTTATTGTAATTTTCCAATCTTAAAATCATTTCTACTGCTCCAATGGTGCGTCATAGAGGGGTCATTTGCTAGACCGACCCCCATTAAGTTTTACGTCTTAATATTTCTTTGGAACTAATTATTACCCTATCTACAATTTCTAAGGGGGCTCCCACACAAAATGAAATTTTTTGAAATTTGCTCCAACCGCTCTAATTGCTCTACGAGTGCCCTTAGAGCAATAAAACGTATGACCGACCCACAATATTTTTTTAGTCGAAACATTTTCTCTGAACACACCTACCCTCTATCTTTAACTGTTAAGGCGGTCCCCATACAATTTTTTTTATATTTTGTAAATTTGTTTTATTTAATCAGCTTCTACCGGTCCAATGGTGCTTCCGAGAGGGTCATTAGTGAGATCGACCCACATTTATTTTTACCCTACAACATTTTTTTAAAACATACCTACGCCGTATTTCCACTCCCTAAGTAGGCTCCCATACAAATAACAGTTGGAGCAAATTTTACAAAAATTAAATTTTGTATGGTAGCCTACTTAGGAAGTGGAGAAAGGCGTAGTTATGTTTTAAAAAATGTTGTATGGTAAAAATAAATGGGGGCCGGTCTCACTAATGACTCCTCTCGGACGCACCATTGGACCGGTAGAAGCTGATTAAATAAAACAAATTTACAAAAAATAAAAATAATTGTATGGGGACCGCCTTAACAGTTAAAGATAGAGGGTAGGTGTGTTCAGAGAAAATGTTTGGACTAAAAAAATATTGTGGGTCTGTCATACATTTTGTTGCTTTTGGAGCAAATTTTAAAAAATGTTGTTTTGTGTGGGAGCCCCCTTAGAAATTGGAGATAGGGTATTGGTTTGTTCCAAAGAAACGTTAAGACGAAAAAATTAATGGGTGTCGGTCTTATAAAGGACCCATCTATGACACACCATTCGAGCAGTAGAAATGATTTTAAGATTGGAAAAAT
Source organism: Pegoplata infirma (assembly GCA_963921195.1). Lineage (NCBI taxonomy): Eukaryota > Metazoa > Arthropoda > Insecta > Diptera > Anthomyiidae > Pegoplata > Pegoplata infirma. The sequence continues at coordinate 129,772,975 of OY992540.1, read as the reverse complement.
ACAATAAAATTTTTTCAAAAAATTTTAAAAATAGTAATAATCGTTATCCCACGATCCTCCTGGGCAAACAATTTGTAGAATCGATAGACGTTTTACACAAAAAAATTAAAAAAAAATCGAAGAGTTCAAACATTTTCAAAAATGAGATTTAAATTTTAAAACTTAAAAATCGCATACTACACCATTTACAGATGTAATTCGAAAAAGATCAATTGTAATTCGAAGATTCTATTTGTAATTCGAAGATTCCATTTGTAATTCGAAGATTCCAATTGTAATTCGAAAAAGATCAATTGTAATTCGAAAAAGATCAATTGTAATTCGAAAAAGATCAATTATAATTCGAAAAAGATCAATTGTAATTCGTAAAAGATCAATTGTAATTCGTAAAAGATCAATTGTAATTCGAAGATTCCAATTGTAATTCGAAAAATATCAATGGAAATACAGTTGATATTTTTCGAATTTCGAAAAATATCAATGGAAATACAGTTGATATTTTTCGAATTACAATTGGAATCTTCGAATTACAATTGATCTTTTACGAATTACAATTGATCTTTTACGAATTACAATTGATCTTTTTCGAATTACAATTGATCTTTTTCGAATTACAATTGATCTTTTTCGAATTACAATTGGAATCTTCGAATTACAATTGGAATCTTCGAATTACAAATGGAATTTTCGAATTACAATTGGAGTATTCGAATTACAAATGGAATCTTCGAATTACAAATGGAATCTTCGAATTACAAATAGAATCTTCGAATTACATTTGATCTTTTTCGAATAACATCTGTAAATGGTGTAGAGCGCTTTTAAGAATTTTTTGGGATTTTTTTTTTAAAAGTACGTAAAAAAACAAAATTAAAAAAAAAAAAAATTTGAAATTTGGACCATTATTGAAGAAGTTATGAGTAAAGGAACAAACTACCAATTTTTAAAAATTCGATATCTTTTGAACGGGTCATCAAAAAAATCTGAAAATTTACCACGAAGGAGTTTTCGAAGGGTACTAAAAACTGTAAACAAATTGGAAAAATCTAAAAAAAAAAAATATTCAAAGTGTCCGATTTGACGTGGAATGCCCAATATATATTATTGATCAATGATCGATTCTAAGACATTTGAAGAATGTCCGTATGTCTGTCCGTCCGTCCGTCCGTCTGTAAAAGATACGATGCAGTCCAAAACAAAAAAACAGCTAGACTCCTAAGTTTGGCACGAATATGTCTTATGGTCCTAGGCAGCCAAAGTTTGTGAATGGTCAAAATCTGACCACAGCGAAAAAGTTACCCCTTGAAGAACTTAACCTCTGAAAAACACAATTTTTTCACACGTTTTTTTTGTGTGTTTTTGTTGAGCAAATGAAACAATTTGATGTCAGAAAAGGTTCTAGGTCATGTACACGGCCCAGGAAATAAAAAAAAATCGTTTTTTGTTTGTCCGCCCCTTTTTGTGGGCGTGGATATTAAAAATGTATTTAAAAATTATTATAAAATTGTATTACATAAGCTCAAAAAGCATAATAAATGTATTTTTAAACATTTACCGTGAGGGTTTATGTGTCCCCCAATAAGCCCTACCATCCCTCCCCAAAAAAAAAACGCTCCTGCAAAAGATTTTGTATTTCAAAAATCCTAATTTTTTGGTAAACATTTTCCAAAAATCCAAAACTTTGATAGAACAGCGCCATGTGTTAAAATGCTACGTTTCACGTATAAAAATTGATCAAATCTTGTCTTAAATGATTATATCTATTCATATAAGATCATATCTTATTGCATATAATTATATCTGAAATGGCCAAAATTAAGATCTAGTTATATCTCGGAATTGGCCAACATTGGGAGAAATTTTACATCTAATTTGATCTGATCAGATACAATTATATTTAATCAGATGCAATCTTATGTTATCAGATGAAATCAGATCAGATAAAATTGATTTTTACACGGGTTGGAATGAATTAAGTTCGAATTAAGGTCAAGAAAATCGAATTTCATTTTTTTTTTTAAATTTCTTGAATTAGAAGTATTAAAATTTTTTTAAATCTTTTTTTTTAATTTTTAAAAATTAAAAACATGATTGCACGGCGCTTTGCGGCTTAATTTAATCCGATTGGCAACAAATTTGCACCACATTGGAGAATTAAGATTTTCCGAACTTTCAAAATTGTATAAAAATTTTTTTTTTGCCATACAAAAAATGTCGGTCTACTATTACACATTCCACCAGAAAATTATTAAGATAAAAATTCGTAATAAAATCCAAAAAATTTCACAATCAACGATGATACGTTCCAATTTGATACCACAGCCAGTATTCCAGGGTTACCTTCTCAGCTTTTTAGGGTCATTAAAAACTTACAATATCTCCGTAATGATGGCTTCGTTGTGTTTTTTGTCGTCATAAAAAAAAAAGATTTGTGTTGATTTTTTTTTTTACACATGAATTAATAAAAGGTACATTTTACCTTTTTGTTTTTGGTCTAGGGGTTAGAACCCTAAAACATTATCAAACCAGACACCAGTTATTTTTTGGTAGAACATAAGTATGTGCGTTTATTCATTAGGGAGTCTCCTATTTTGTGGATATTCGAAAACGTATGACCCACAATTTAATTACATTTGGGTTTATATTCTCGAAATTTTCTTTAAGTTTTGGTGGATTTAGAGACAAACAAGACTCTAGTGTTAAGTGTAGAAAGCAAGAATTTAATTGTAAACATTTTAGTTTTGTAAGGCAACAATTTAATTGCTCGAGTAAAAAAGTTCATATATAATTATATAAAACTAGCTTACCATCCCGGTACTTCGTTACCGGTTGTATTGAATACCGAATAATAGAAGGATCAGGATTACTCTATCGATTTCAAAAAATTCCCCTAGGTAGTCTTTGTTTTATTTACTTGTGGACGTTTACGTCTTTCATAAAATAATATTGCAATGAATAATTTACACAATACAATAAATAAAAATAAATATTTCAGTGAAAATAGAAATGGGAATAAAAATAAGTTTGAGTGAAAAAACATATAGGGAGAAAAAATATGGAATAAAATAAGTTAAATACGATAAATTTGAGTAAAAAGTATCATTCCATATTGGTCCCTGCTCTATTCCATTTCGATCCCCGTTCTACTCTATTTCATTTCCAATTCCATCTCCTTTTGTTCCATGCAAGTTTAATTTCTCTCCGTATAATATGCGTTAAAGAAATAAAAAAATTTAATTGTCGTTATTTTATAGATATGAAAAGTACCATTACATTACACCACTTTTACCAGGTACCCCTTTTTACTCTAAAATTTAAATTTTAAAATATGGCTGTTATTTCTGGGGCTTTTAATTTAATAGTTAGATAGGTAAAAATTACCATTTGCCACCTCTTCCCTTAAAATTAAATTTTCTAAAAACTTTTTTTTCTGAACCATTATTTCAATAAATATAAGAATAACCAAATTTACACTTCTTTATCCCCTTTACGATCGTTCGTGACCCTTAGAAACAGAATTTCCTAAAAGAAAGTTATCCAGCATTTAAAATTTCAGGGCCTAAGATCATTACTTCATGAAATATAAAAAGTATCAAAAAACACTTTTTTATTCCTCTAGAAACGGATTTTTTTTTTTAAAAAACTTTAGCAGAATGTTTTTTTCACCGAAGTACTCTACATTTCAAAATTCAAGCTTCTAGTGTCATTACTATGTATAGGAACAAAAAAAGTACCAAAAGTACACTTTCTTACCCCCGATAGAAACGGAATTTCCAGAATGTTTTTTTCTTCATCGAAAAATCCTACATTCCATATTTCAATTTTCTAGGATCATTGGTACAAAAGGTACTTTTTTAAAAGGTACTTTTTATAAAAGGTACTTTTTATAAAAGGTACTTTTTATAAAAGGTACTTTTTATAAAAGGTACTTTTTATAGAAGGTACTTTTTATAGAAGGTACTTTTTATAAAAGGTACTTTTTATAAAAGGTACTTTTTATTAAAGGTACTTTTTATAAAAGGTACTTTTTACAAAAGGTACTTTTTATAAAAGGCACTTTTTATAAAAGGTACTTTTTATAAAAGGTACTTTTTATAAAAGGTACTTTTTATAAAAGGTACTTTTTATAAAAGGTACTTTTTATAAAAGGTACTTTTTATAAAAGGTACTTTTTATAAAAGGTACTTTTTATAAAAGGTACTTTTTATAAAAGGTACATTTTATAAAAGGTACTTTTTATAAAAGGTACTTTTTATTAAAGGTACTTTTTATAAAAGGTACTTTTTATAAAAGCTACTTTTTATAAAAGGTACTTTTAATAAATGGTACTTTTTTATAAAAGGTACCTTTTATAAATGGTACACAATTTTCAGAAAGTACTTGTTCCAGAATTTTTTATTTCACTAAAGGATCCTACATTCCAAATTTCAACTTTGAATGACCATTATTTTAGTAAATAAAAAAAAGTACCAAAAAAAAGTACCAAAAAAAAAAAAAAAATACAAAAAGTACCAAAAGTACAGTTTTTTACCCCCTTAGAATCAACACTGGCAAGAATGCAGCCTTAGTGGATCTATATTCCGGGAAGTGAACATACAGGTTAAATTTCAAGTCTCTATGACCATTATTTCAGGAGATATAAAAAGTACCAAAAGTACAGATTTTTACCCCTTTTACCCCCTTAGAACCAACATTGGCAAAAATCCAGCCTTACTGGATCTAAATTCCATAATGTTAACATGCAGTCCAAATTTCAAGTCTGTATGACCATTATTTCAGGAGATATAAAAAGTACCAAAAGTACAGTTTTTTACCCTTTTTACCCCCTTAGAATCAACACTGGCAAAAATCCAGCCTTAGTGGATCTATATTCCGGGAGGTGAACACGCAGTCCAAATTTCAAGTCTCTACGACCATTATTTAAGGAGATATATAAAGTACCAAAAGTACAGTTTTTTACCCTTTTTACCCCTTTAGAATCAACATTGGCAAAAATCCAGCCTTAGTGGATCTATATTCCGGGAGGTGAACCTACAATCCAAATTTCAAGTCTCTAGCTTCAGCGGTTTGGGCTGGGCGATGATGAATCAGTCAATAAGTCAGTCAGTCAGTCAGTCAGTCAGTCACATTACTCTTTTATATATATAGATTATATAAAATTGTATATAATTATACATAATTATATACAATTACATATGTATATAAAACTACCCGAGTAAAAAAGATTATATATATTCATATAAAATTATATAAAGCCATCATATATAATCATATATAGTTTAATGCGAAAAATGAGTCGATAAAACGATATAAAAACTTATCAAATTTGATCAAATCTGATCAAATTTGATATAATTTTAATATAATTTTATATAGTTATATGCGAAAATTGGACCCTTTTTTGTATAAAATTGATGCAATTATATATAATTAAATATATTTATATATAAGAAAAAAATGTTTTCCCCCAAAACGCAAAAAATTGACAAAAAAAATTTGTTTCCAGGACTTAAAAATTTTCAAAAATATTTTTAGGACTTTGAAAATTTTCAAAAAAAAAAAAACATCTGGACTTAGAAAATTTTTTGTATTTTTTTTTTTTTTTTAATTTTGCATCAGTCCTAGAATTTTGGGACTTAGAAAATTTTAATTTTTTTTTGGACTTAGAAAAATTTTCAAAAGTTATATTAAATTATATGTAAAGGACTTAGATTTTTTTTTAAATTTTACTCATATAAGATAACATATAATTTAAAAACAGTTGCATAAAGTTTTATATAAAATTTCTTCAAATATTTTGTTTTATCAAATTATATAAAAAAGAAGACAGAATTTTAAAGTTCATATGTAATTATATAAACGAACTTTAAATCATATGTTATTATATAAAAGTCAATATTTTCTGTTATATAATTTTATATAAGAAACAAATTAGAAGTGCAAATATATAAAATCACATATGATGCAACAAAAAATACATATAGTTTTACAAAATAATATATGTATATATAAAACTATATATGATTATATATGATCTTTTTTACTCGGGTATATACAGCCCGAGTAAAAAAGTTCCTATATAATTGTATATAATTTTATAAACATCATATATGATTAAATAGAATTATATAGAATTTGATGCGAAAAATGAGTCGATAAAACTATATAAAATTTTATCAATGTTTCATATATTTTGATCAATTTTTTATATAATTTTATGCGAAATTTGGACCCCTATTTTTATATAACAACAGCAAATTTATATAATCAGATATAATTATATACAACCATATCAAATTATATAAAACAATATATAATTTTATAAAGTTATATAAAATTATATCAAGCTTTATATAAATCATAAAATTTTGTTTTAATTATATATAATTATATATAATTTTATGTAACTTTATATAGTTTTATACAGTTTTATACAATTTTATATATTTTTATATAATTATATCTAATTATATAATTTTGCTATTATTATATAAAAATAGGGGTCCAAATTTCGCATAAAATTATATAAAAAATTTATCAAAATATATGAAACATTGATAAAATTTTATATAGTTTTATCGACTCATTTTTCGCATCAAATTCTATATAATTCGATTTAATCATATATGATGTTTATAAAATTATATACAATTATATAGGAACTTTTTTACTCGGGAGATTAAATAAAAAAAAATTGTATAAAATAAGATAAAATTATATATAATTTCATCTAATTACTTAAATTATATCCACGAAATCCTTGATATAATTGTACATAATTTTATCTATTTTTAAAAAATTTTATATAATATTATATAATTTTATCAAGTTATATATATGAAGCATTCCACACCAAATGTCCAGCGAAAAAAACACGTTTACCGTAAACTTGAATAGCTTGTATGGATAGCTCTATATGGAACTTAGAAAATTGCGTTTTTGGTTTTTCTAATTTTCAAAAACTGGGCTTAGAAGGCGTGGTCAAATATTGGAAAAATGGTAAAATTTGTGTCGAGTTGCCTTGATTAAATATTTATCACATTAAAACGGAATGCACCACAATCTCAAAAATTTACATTCTTATATAGTTTTGTATGGGCTATCGATTAAAAAATTTTTTTTTTGGAAAATTTTCAGAACACGTTCTGAAATTTTCCATTTTTTGAAAAAGTCAATTTATCAAAAATCCGGCCACTTTTTTTCTTTTTTTTAATTTTTTTTTTTTAAGTTTAGATGTTTGTCCATCCACACAAAAAAAAAACATTTTTCTTTTTTTATGAGAAAATCGCATTTGAATTTTAATTTTCATAACAATTTTGTAATTTTCATGCATTTAATAATACTCATTCGCAACGATAATACAAGAAAATACAAGCAAATTACAAAATTGTTATGAAATTTAAAATTCAAATGCGATTTTCTCGAGAAAAACGAAAAATGTTTTTCTGAATTTTTTTGTGTGGATGGACAAACATCTAAACTTAGAAAAAAAAATTAAAAAAAAGAAAAAAAGTGGCCGGATTTTTGATAAATTTACTTTTTTAAAAAATGGAAAATTTCAGAACGGGTTCTGAAAATTTTCCAAAGAAAAAATTTTTATTCGATAGCCCATACAAAACTATATAAGAATGTTAATTTTTGAGATTGTGGTGCATTCCGTTTTAATATGATAAATATTTAATCAAGGCAACTCGCCACAAATTTGAACATTTTTCCAATATTTGACCACGCCTTCTAAGCCCAGTTTTTGAAAATTAGAAAAACCAAAAACGCAATCTTCTTAGTTCCATATAGGGCTATCCAAACAACCTATTCCGAAATTTACGGGAAATATGTTTTTCTGTAGCGGGACATTTGGTGTGGAATGCCTCATATGTACATATAAACTTTTTTACCCGGATGTGAACACTTTATTTTAAGTGTCTAGAGGCCAAAAACTTACTATTGTCCTAAAATCCGAAAAAGCTTTTATCGTAAGAAAATCTTTGAAAGAAAATTGTAGAAAATTTCAACCTTTTAAAAATTAGAGAACCCCTAATCAAATTTAAAATAAAACCAGCATTTCCATATAAAATTGGTGTATATTTTGTGTGTTTAATTTTTTATGTATTTGGATATCTGAGTTTTCGGAATAATTATTCTGTAAATGTTGTTTTTATTTTGATTTTTATTTCAGTTTTTTTTTTTTTATTTTTATCTGTGTTTATGACTGTGCATGATTGCGGTTCAAATTTATGTGTATGTATTTGAAAGGTACACACATTTATATTAGGCTGGCTGCCCTTGAGATATTTTTCATTTCAAATTTTAAAAGCTTAATTTTTCCGGGAAAAATGTTGAGTCACTAGATTTAAAAACTAATCAAAAACATCAAAATTACCCCGTAAATTTGTATTTGTTTTTAAATTCTTATTTATTTTTGAATTTTTAAAAATTAAAAAAAATATGGGGCATTCCATGCCAAATCGGACACTTTGAAATTTTTTTTTTTAGATTTTCCCAATTTGTTTACAGTTTTTAGTAGCCTTCGAAAACTCTTTCGTGGTAAATTTTTAGATTTTTTTGATGACCCGTTCAAAAGATATCGAATTTTTAAAAATTGGTAGTTTGTTCCTTTACTCAAATTTCTTTTCCTCATAACTTCTTCAATAATAGTCCAAATTTCAATTTTTTTTTTCAAAATTTTTGTTTTTACGTACTTTTAAAAAATCCCAAAAAATTCTTAAAAACGCTCTAGTATGCGATTTTTTAAGCTTTAAAATTTAAATCTTATTTTTGAAAATGTTTGTATTCTTCGATTTTTTTGAAATTTTTTTGTGTAAAACTTCTATCAATTCTACAAATTTTTTGCCCAGGAGGATCGTGGAATAACAATTATTACTATTTTTTAAAATTTTTTGAAAAAATTTTATTGTAATTTTCCAATCTTAAAATCATTTTTACTGCTCGAAAGGTGCGTCATAGAGGGGTCATTTATAAGACCGACTCCCATCATTTTTACGTCTTAAAATTTCTTTGGAACAAACTAATACCCTATCTCGAATTTCTAAGGGGGCTCCCACACAAAACGAAATTTTTTAAAATTTGCTCCAACCGCTCTAACTGCCCTAATAGTGCCCTTAGAGCAATCAAATGTATGACCGACCCAAAATATTTTTTTAGTCCAAACATTTTTTCTGAACACACCTACCCTCTATCTCTAACTGTTAAGGCGGTCCCCATACATTTTTTTTATTTTTTGTAAATTTGTTTTATATAATCAGCTTCTACCGGTCCAATGGTGCGTCCGGGAGGGGTCATTAGTGAGACCAACCCCCTTTATTTTTACCCTACAACATTTTTTTTAAAACATACCTACGCCCTTTCTCCATTCCCTAAGTAGGCTCCCATACAAATAACAGTTGGGGCAAATTTTATAAAAATGTAATTTTGAATGGAAGCCTACTTAGGGAGTGGAGATAGGGCGTAGGTATGTTTTAAAAAAATTAGAGATAGAGGGTAGGTGTGTTCAGAAAAAATGTTTGGACTAACAAAATATTGTGGGTCGGTCATACATTTTATTGCTCTAAGGGCACTATTAGGGCAGTTAGAGCGGTTGAAGCAAATTTTAAAAAAATGTCGTTTTGTGTGGGAGCCCCCTTAGAAATTGGAGATAGTTTGTTAGTTTGTTCCAAAGAAATTTTAAGACGCAAAAATTAATGGGGGTCGGTCTTATAAATGACCCCATTATGAGTCACCATTGGAGCAGTAAAAATTATTTTAAGATTGGAAAATTACAATAAAATTTTTTCAAAAAATCTTAAAAAATAGTAATAATCGTTATCCCACGATCCTCTTGGGCAAAAAATTTGTAGAATCGATAGAGGTTTTACACAAAAAAATTTCAAAAAAAATCGAAGAGTACAAACATTTTCAAAAATGAGATTTAAAACTTAAAAGTCGCATACTAGAGCGCTTTTAAAAATTTTTTGGGATTTTTAAAAAGTACGTAAAATAACAAAAATTTTGAAAAAAAAAAATTAAAATTTGGACTATTATTGAAGAAGTTATGAGGAAAAGAAGTTTGAGTAAAGCAAAAAACTAGTAATTTTTAAAAATTCGATATCTTTTGAACGGGTCATCAAAGAAATCTGAAAATTTACCACGAAGGAGTTTTCGAAGGGTACTAAAAACTGTAAACAAATTGGGAAAATCTAAAAAAAAAAAATTCCAAAGTGTCCGATTTGACATGGAATGCCCCTTATATATCTTAAAAAAATCTCAGATCTTACCCTTTCTTGGACGACTCTGAAACAGTTGTGGGGCTTTTTGTAAATTTTAGAGGTCTAGATATTATTATTTTAAAAAATCTCCCATTTTTTTTTTTTTTTTTCAATAAAAACAACAAGTTTAAGACCTTTAAAAAATAAAAACAATTTATTCCGGGCACTCTCACACCCGTATTTCGTTTCGGTGGGTTATATACAACAAATAGTTTTTGTTCAATTTTTTTTAAAATTAGAAATTTGATTATTTATTCACAAGTTTCACTGTTGTACTTACAAATTCATTTTAATATACAACTACTTTCATTAATTTGTAAATTTGTCAAATTCAAATAATTACGTTTACAAAACACCTTCAATTTGTCTCCCTTTTCTTTAATTTCTTTTCTTCTCATTTTAATATTTAAGGTAATCACTTGAATGTTGTTGACAGTTTAATTTTACAAAAAGTTTTTACTAATTTATCAAACGTCACAAAGGAAACAAAAATAAGTTTTGTTTTTTTTATATTCACATACATGCAACACCAGGGGCGCATACAGCTTAGACTGCCCAGAAAAAAACAAAGTTGTTATTTTCTTGGGGGATACCTGCGAATTTTGTTCCTTTTTGTGCAAAAAAATTTCGGTTTTTTTTTGGGATTTTTAAAATAATATCTAGAGGTCGCGATCTAACGTTTTATAACGATTTATTTTTTTGAGTTTTTTATTATTTTAAATTGTTAAATATGATTAATATGATAAAATATTAATAATTTCAGACAAAAAAAAAAATAAATTAAAAATTAAATATCGCTCATTCCATGAGATGTCTCCCAGCATCTAATCAAATGTTCTTTAATTTATTTGAAATTTCGCACACAGGTACACTATGGAGCAATTAAAATAAATTCGTTTTTAGTTTCGCGAAAATCCACGAATTCGCGAACGCGAATATATTCGCGAATTCACGGATTTTCTCGGAACTAACAACTGATTTATTTTAATAGCTTCATAGTGTTCATGTGTGCAAAATTTCAAATAAACTAAGGAACATTTGATTAGATGCTGGGAGACATCTCATGGAATGAGCGATATTTAATTTAATTTTTTTTTGTCTGAAATTATTAATATTTTATCATATTAATCATATTTAACATTTTAAAATAATAAAAAACTCAAAAAAAAATAAATCGTTATAAAACGCGAGATCGCGACCTCTAGATATTATTTTAAAAATCCCAAAAAAAAACCGAAATTTTTTTGCACAAAAAGGAACAAAATTTGCAGGTATCCCCCAAGAAAATAAAAACTTCGCTTTTTTTCTGGGCAGTCTAATACAGCTCTTTACTCACATAAAAAATACACAACCGAATGACCGTTTGGAACAACCTCAAAAATGAGGTTGGAATATTTACGGTTGTGGCAACTGCATTTACTATGTGAATGTTGAGTTTTTTGATTTTTTTGAACCACCTTTGTAAATTAAGTTACAAGTTCGTTTCACAATTAAAATTTAATATATAACAAGTCAAAAAAACTTGTTTCGGAACTACTATAGAACTTATTCCAAAATTGATTCTGGATTATTAATTTTTGTGTTAAGAAAAATTTTCAGATTATGAGACATTTTAAGCATGGAAAAATTTACAGACTGAAACATTTTTCTTATTAAAAAGTTCTGAAATGCGGAAATTTTTTTTTATAGAATAGTTTTAGCAATTCTCCCTCTGCAATATTTCCAATTCCAATGCAATCAACATCAACAAGAAAGTATCTGATTCTAATACAGTATTCCTTAGAGTGCACTATGGTTCCAAATCCATTTTTTTTTTGGCATAAATTCAAAAAATGAAGCAAGGTCACTTGGACTAATTCTGGGATGATTTTTATCTCTTAGCGCAATCAAAAATCGATTGTCAAAAAAAAAAAAAAAAAATTTAAAAAAAATATATTTTTCTTAATTAATTAGCTTTACGGAAGGCAAAAAAGTTATAAAAAAATAATTTGAAACCGTGTCACGCAAAAAACAGCAAATTTGGCCGAAATTTGTGCTAAACTAAAATGGAAATTGTGGGAGTTTGCCAAAAAAAGCTGGCAAGATGTTAATTTTAATATTAAATATACAATATTGAAAACACTTTCACGTTTAAAGACTCATGCAAGTTCGTGCCCAAACACAACTTTTTGTCCACGAAATATATAGGCTATTTTGGCTCCAAAATCCTCATAATGAAAACACCCAAGAATAACGCCAAGGATGCATTAACTGTAAAATAGGAATTTTAAACAAGAACTAGTATCCTTAGGTTTCAATTTGTCCCTTAAGCCTCTTTATAATTTTAGTTTTTCCCATTTGCCGTTTGTATAAGTGTAATATTGATTTCACTCCGGTTTTATTATACGTCTTAAAACTTTCAACTATGAAAGCCTAGCAAACTGAAAGTATTGGCACCAAATTTTTTTTATTATACTTTCTTGATAGCTTATAGTGTTGACAACAGGGTTTGTTTTGCTACTGGCAGTAGTCAAAAATTGCATAGAATATAATAATTTTCTAGTATTACTACAGAAAATATTAGAATACGAAAGCAATTTTTTTAAATTGCTAATTTATAAATTCAAACTTGAGCATATTTTCAAAATGAATATATTCAAATTTTAAAATTTCTAAAGAAAATATTTTAGCAAATTTAAAAATTTGAAAATGAAAAAAAAACTGGTGACAGCAAATTTTAAAATTTTAAAATTAAAAAAAAAACTGGCCACAGCAAATTTTAAAATTTTAAAATTGCAATTTTAGCAAATTTCAAAACATTTAAAATGCTAAAATTGTAAATTTCAAATTCCGAAAATTGCAATTTTGTAAATTTGAAAATATTTAACATGCTTGTTTAGAAAACTTAAAAACTGAATATATTACAATTTGAAAACAATACAAATAAAATACACATACATACGTATGTGTGTATGGAAAAAAAATGATGAACGATATTTATTAAACGAATACATAAATATTAAAAGATAAAAATGTTACACGGTTTTTGTGCAGACTTCTAGAATACATTTTCTAAAGTATTTTTGCCTCCTAAACATAAATCTGTCATCAGAAAAAGTTGTATCGCCTTCTCGAGATATAGGCATTTTAGTTTTTTGTGGACCAATACCTCAAAACCAACAATTCTTTTAGTATTGGAAAAATGTATGTTAAATTTTTATATGATGGTTTCTGCGTCAACCGAGCCACCCCTCTCTCCAAAATTGGCCTGAATTTAAAATTTTTAAAAAATTTTAAAATTACTTAAAAATATTTATGTACTTTTAAATGCCGAGTGACGCCTTTTGAATTTCTATATGGCTGATCCAATATGGAGCCCAATTTTTTAAAAATATTACAGATTCGCTTAAAACGTTTTATATATGGGGGTTTTCGTGTCAACTGACACAACTTTTGAAACCGATGTCTTCCGATATGGATGAAATTTGCACCAAGATTAGTCCAATTGGATAGTAGTTCAGACACAATTTTTTAGGTTTGGTTTTAGGTTCTAAAAAGAAAGCACGAGCCAAAAAATGGGGGCGGTGGGGAAGGGCCATATGGCCCCTCATTGGGGTCAAATTTGGGCGTTAAGAGGTAGAAATCCTCAAAAAGCCCCAAAACTCCCCTAGAAACGCCCCTGGAGGGGTGCAAAGTGAGACCGACCTCCAATAATTTTCTGCCCCCAACATTTTTCTTGAACATACCTTACCCCTATATCCACTTCCTAAGGGGGCTCCCATACAAAACAAAAAAAATTTGATCCTACCATTCTAACTTACCCTAAAGTGCCCCTAGTGGGGCCAAATGTATGACCGACCTCCATTATTTTATTAATTCCAACATTTTTTGCAAACATACCTACAATGTATCTTTAACCCTTAAGGTGGTCCCCATACATTTCTTTTAATTTTTATAAGTTTGTTTTATAAATTTGTTTTAAACCAGCTCCTACCGCCCCTACCGTGCCTCCTAGAGAGGCAAAAATTACGACCAACCCCCATTATTTTTTAGTTACCAACATTTTGTCCGAACATCATAACACCCTATCTCCACTCCTTAAGGGGCTCCCATACATTATAAAAACATGTATTTTTAAAAACTAATAAAAAAATAAAAAAAATGTATGGGGACCCCCTTAAGAGTTGAAAATAAAGGGTAGGTATATTCTAAGAAAATGTTGGAGTTGAAAAAATATTGGGGGTCGGTCATACATTTTACATCTCTAGGGGCACCCTATGGACAGTTAGAGCGGTAGGAGCAAATTTTATAAAAATGTCATTTTGTATGAGAGCCCCCTTAGGAAGTGGAAATAGGGGTTAGGTATGTTCAAGAAAAATGTTGGGGGCAGAAAATTATTGGAGGTCGGTCTCACATTGCACCCCTCCAGGGGCGTTTCTAGGAAAGTTTTGGGGCTTTTTGAGGATTTCTACCTCTTAACGCCCAAATTTGACCCCAATGAGGGGCCATATGGCCCTTCCCCACCGCCCCCATTTTTTGGCTCTTGCTTTCTTTTTCGAACCTAAAAAAATTAGAGGGTATCGCGGATCGAAATCGAAAACTGGTTAGCTATCCCACGCCTAATAGTGCAAATTGAAGAACCGTTTTTTGTGTTCCAAAGTTAAAAAAAAATTTTTTCATAGATATCCCACTCGCATCCCACTAAGCGACCCCACAGCTCTTAAAAGAAATCACCTAAGCTTTCTTTTGAATCAAAAAAAAAGGGCCCAATTTGGGGAAAAGTCAAAAAAGTTTTGGATTTGTAAGAAAAAAAATCAAAATTTTTTTTTATATATGTTTTTTTTTTTTATTTTTTTTATATTTTTTTTTTCGAAAGACTGAAGAAATAGCTATCTAAACTCTTTGGGACACATTTTGCTAAAAGCAATAGGTAAGAAGTTACATGGATGAGAATCAACACCTCTTGACACGAAAACCCCCATATATAAAACGTTTTAAGCGAATCTGTAATATTTTTAAAAAATTGGGCTCCATATTGGATCAGCCATATAGAAATTCAAAAGGCGTCACTCGGCATTTAAAAGTACATAAATATTTTTAAGTAATTTTAAAATTTTTTAAAAATTTTAAATTCAGGCCAATTTTGGAGAGAGGGGTGGCTCGGTTGACGCAGAAACCATCATATAAAAATTTAACATACATTTTTCCAATACTAAAAGAATTGTTGGTTTTGAGGTATTGGTCCACAAAAAACTAAAATGCCTATATCTCGAGAAGGCGATACAACTTTTTCTGATGACAGATTTATGTTTAGGAGGCAAAAATACTTTAGAAAATGTATTCTAGAAGTCTGCACAAAAACCGTGTAACATTTTTATCTTTTAATATTTATGTATTCGTTTAATAAATATCGTTCATCATTTTTTTTCCATACACACATACGTATGTATGTGTATTTTATTTGTATTGTTTTCAAATTGTAATATATTCAGTTTTTAAGTTTTCTAAACAAGCATGTTAAATATTTTCAAATTTACAAAATTGCAATTTTCGGAATTTGAAATTTACAATTTTAGCATTTTAAATGTTTTGAAATTTGCTAAAATTGCAATTTTAAAATTTTAAAATTTGCTGTGGCCAGTTTTTTTTTTTTAATTTTAAAATTTTTAAATTTGCTGTCACCAGTTTTTTTTTTCATTTTCAAATTTTTAAATTTGCTAAAATATTTTCTTCAGAAATTTTAAAATTTGAATATATTCATTTTGAAAATATGTTCAAGTTTGAATTTATAAATTAGCAATTTAAAAAAATTGCTTTCGTATTCTAATTTTGAAATTAGCAATAAAGAAAAATATTGAAGGCGTGAAATATTTGTAGTATTATATTGTTTAAAAAATTTTTTGTGTATGCTAATTGTAAACCCTGGTTGACAATAAGGAAATGTATAAGCTTTTGAAAATTTGTTAAATTTTATTTTTTTAATTTCTGCCCAAAAAAATGGATTTGGAACCATAGTGGAGTGGTTAAAAATTTTGTGTTTTGCGTTCTCGCCCCCTCATCTTATGTTTTTTGGTGCAAAAAGCTTTCGCCGATTTTGAAAAGTTTTCAAAATATCAGCACATTTTTTTTGGGATTCTGAAAACTCATCTCACTTTAAAATCAGTTTTTCTTTCCTTTCTGTTTTCTTCTCTTCCTTTCTTATTTTCCTAGCTTTTTTTCTTATTTGTTTATTCTCTTATTCTCCAATCCTTCTCTTCTTCACTCCTTCTCTCCTTCTTTCCTTATCTGCTTCTCTCCTTCTCTCCTTCTCTCCTTCTCTCCTTCTCCCCTTCTCTCCTTCTCCCCTTCTCCCCTTCTCTCCTTCTCTCCTTCTCTCCTTCTCTTTTCTCTCCTTCTCTTCTTTCCTTCTCTCCATCACTCCATCTCTATATATCTCCTTCTCTTCCCTTTTCTTCTTCACTCCTTCTCTCCTTATCTCTTAATCACTTCATCTCTTTATCTCTTTATCTCATTATCTCTTTATCTTTTTTTCTCTTTATCTCTTTACCTCTTTAACTCTTTATCTTTCTCTTATTCTCCAATCCTTCTCTCCTTCTCTCGTTCTCTCCTTCTCCCCTTTCTCCTTCTCTCCTTCTCTCCTTCTCTCCTTCTCTCCTTCTCTCCTTCTCTCCTTCTCTCTTCTCTCCTTCTCTCCTTCTCTCCTTCTCTCCTTCTCTCCTTCTCTCCTTCTCTCCTTCTCTCCTTCTCTCCTTCTCTCCTTCTCTACTCCTCTACTTCTCTCCTTCTCTTTTCTCTCCTTCTCTTCTTTCCTTCTCTCCATCACTCCATCTCTATATATCTCCTTCTCTTCCCTTTTCTTCTTCACTCCTTCTCTCCTTATCTCTTAATCACTTCATCTCTTTATCTCTTTATCTCATTATCTCTTTATCTTTGTTTCTCTTTATCTCTTTATCTCTTTAACTCTTTATCTCTTTATTTCTTTATCTCTTTATCTCTTTATCTCTTTATCTCTTTATCTCTTTATCTCTTTATCTCTTTATCTCTTTATCTCTTTATCTCTTTATCTCTTTATCTCTTTATCTCCTTATGTCCTGATCTCTTTATTTCTTTATCTCTTTATCTCTTTATTTCTTTATCTCTTTATCTCTTTATCTCTTTATCTCTTTATCTCATTATCTCTTTATCTCTTTATCTCTTTATCTATTTATCTCTTTATATAAATTTTATTTTTTTAATTTCTGCCCAAAAAAATGGATTTGGAACCATAGTGGAGTGGTTAACAATTTTTTGTGTGGCGTTCTCGCTCCCTCATCTTATGTTTTTTGGTGCAAAAAGCTTTGGCCGATTTTGAAAAGTTTTCAAAATATCAGCACATTTTTTTGGATTCTGAAAACTCATCTCACTTTAAAATCAGTTTTTCTTTCCTTTCTGTTTTCTTCTCTTCCTTTCTTATTTTCCTGGCATTTTTTCTTATTTGTTTACTCTCTTATTCTCCAATCCTTCTCTTCTTCTCTCCTTCTCTCCTTTTCTCCTTTTCTCCTTTTCTCCTTTTCTCCTTTTCTCCTTCTCTCCTTCTTTACTACTCTAATTCTCTCCTTCTCTACATATCTCCTTCTCTTTTCTCTCCTTCTCTTTTTTCTTTCTCTCCATCTCTATATATCTTCTTCTCTCATCTCCTTCTCTTCCCTTTTCTTCTTCACTCCTTCTCTCCTTATCTCTTTGTCTCTTAATCACTTTATATCTTTATCTCTTTATCGCTTTATCTCTTTATCTATTTATCTCTTTATCTCTTTATCTCTTTATCTCTTTATCTTTTTGTCTCTTTATCTCTTTATCTCTTTATCTTTTTATCTCTTTATCTCTTTATCTCTTTATCTCTTTATCTCTTTATCTCTTTATCTCTTTATCTCTTTATCTCTTTATCTCTTTATCTCTTTATCTCTTTATCGCTTTATCTCTTTATCTCTTTATCTCTTTATCACTTTATCTCTTTATCTCTTTATCTCTTTATATCTTTATCTCATTATCTCTTTATCTCTTTATCTCTTTATCTCTTTATCTCTTTATCTCTTTATCTCTTTATCTCTTTATCACTTTATCTCTTTATCTCTTTATCTCTTTATCTCTTTATCTCTTTATCTCTTTATCTCTTTATCTCTTTATCTCTTTATCTCTTTATCTCTTTATCTCTTTATCTCTTTATCTCTTTATCTCTTTATCTCTTTATCTCTTTATCTCTTTATCTCTTTATCTCTTTATCTCTTTATCTCTTTATCTCCTGATCTCCTTACCTCCTTCTTTCTTTCTTCTTTTTTTTAAATTCGGTTTGGAGGGGGAAATTTTAACATCAACCCCTCCAGTGTTACCACTATGCAACCTTCGATGAATATTTGGCATAACAAAAACTTTAGCAGTACAAAGCACACCATACGCTGAGAAAAATAAAAAAATAACAGTTTTTATGCGCTCCACGGACAAGAAGGGGTTTTCATGTTCACTAGGGATTTTCCTTGTGATATTTTATAGAGGGGGAATAAGTTCCCCAATGACGAATTGAAACAATCGCTGGGAAAAACTACTACTATAATTTTGTTAATCAAATTCACTTGTACCAATGGAGTTAGAAAATGTCATTATACTCATGATCCCCGATCGATTTGAGGTCTGTCAAGTCTGTCTGTTGAAAGCACTCTTACTTTCGAAAGACAACTTAAATACTACTGAAGCTTGGTATTTATATTTGTAACTTCTCTGCTCAGGTCGGTATTAAATTTCATCGAAATCTGTCTAGAAGTTATAAGCAAAACCGTAAATTTTAGATTGGCTTCGCCTTGATTTTCCGTGTTAAAAAACACACCCAAAAATACATTGGTAAGCCACAAAAGTATTTTACACAGTGTTTTTGACATTAAAAAATGTACATTAAAAAGAAATTTACACAATTTTTTTTTTTTTTAATTACTAAAAATTTTTTTTTAACAAAAATCAAAAATTTTTTTTAAGTTACAAAAATTACAATCCCTTGTAATTTTTGGATCAGTAATCGATTGATAAGTGATCGATTCTAAGCCATGTCTGTTAAAAAGGCGATCATGGCTAAAGTATTACTCAGGTATGACTGAGAGAGAGGAGAGTTAACTCATTCACTTGCTGTTGTTCTGAGAATTTTGGTATTGCATTTCAGCAATATCGGTTGAGCGGTTCAAAAGTTACTAACTAAAAAATCTTGAAAATTTTAGAATGAAACTACGAAATCTGATGAAAAATGAAGCATGTTCCTAATATGAATTCCCGTATTTGTTAAATGAAAACGAAATAATAAACCCGTTTTATTTATAACACGAAGTTTTTTTTTTAGTGTATGTTTTTATATTTTTTAAAAAATATTTTTCATCATTTTGTGTGTGTATGTGATTGTATTGTCTTGAACAAGCAAATGATAATGGTGTAAAATGTTCCACTTTAAAACTCATTTATCATTGGTTATTAATATTTTTATTTATACATACATGTAAACTACAGTGTTTTATTTTCTAAAATTTATTAGAGTGGTCTGAAAAAGAAAAAAAACTAAAGGCACACAAATTTTATGTCATCGAGTGTATCGTGAATGTCACAGGAAAAAATTAAAGTACCAGCAGACCCATCCCCCAAATTGGTTTTGAGAACTAAGGTAAATTTTTGAACACGGCACTTATTGTTAGTGCCAGAGGTTATATATAAGTTTGTCATTCCGTATAATACACATCGAAATATTGAGCACATAAGGTATATGTATTCGTAATCGTTGACCGATTTTAATTCGATTTACAAGAGAAGTCTCACTGGTGTCACCTTCCGATCTTCATGAAATTTAGATATGTTGTTCAGATCAAAAAATAATTGGAAACGTATTTTTTTTAGGGTCCCAAACTCATTTTTAAGAAGTGGTCGATTTGGCCTTTTTATGTTTTTTTTACGATTTACGCCTATTTAATTAAAATAAACACTGGCATCAGATTTATTTATCAGATTTAAGGCATTTAAAAGACCTATCTCAAAATGCTAACAACGTGCCAAAAGAGACAATGTTTTTCAACATATTAACAACAATGTCATAAAATCTTTGCATTTTAAACAATATGACGAAAAGTTAGGCATTTTGAAATACGTTGTTTGCAGATTAAGACAAGCTTCTCAAAGACTTTTCATTTGCTATGCAACATGTAACATTTTTGTTATTTTTAGTCTACTCTATAGAATACCTAGTAAAAGTTAACAAAAAAATTTTTAAATGTATGTGTGTTTGTAAAGTTTGTACAATACGGATGTATTCTGTTTTAATTTTTTTTTCCACTTATTCTCTTATAACATAATAATTCTCTTCCATGAATGAATTTCACACACTTGTATACATTTTTTTTAAACCTTCAAATTTCATATGAATTCAAGAGTATTTATCAAGAGATTAAAATAGTATATTTTACTTTTATTCTTTTTAAGTAATGGATTTTTTTTTTTTTTTTTGAGAAAAATGGATCAAAGTAATTTTAAAATATATTGTTAAATTTGCATGAATAGCTACTATGTTTACAAACTTTTTAGTTCAAAAGAAATAATTTATTTGATTTTTTTTAACATTTTTCTCAACTGCACATTTACATAATTTTGAGTTGATAAATAAAAATAGTAAGCAAAAATATTCAAATTTGTGCTACAATTTTCATAAAGAAAAAAAATTTCAAATTCAAAAACATTTTTGCTAAAGAAAAATGTCTCAAAATCTGAGACATTTTTCTTATAGAAAAAGTCTCAGATTCTGAGACATTTTTCTTATAGAAAAAATCTTAGATTCTGAGATATTTTTCTTATAGAAAAAGTCTCAGATTCTGATATATTTTTCTTATAGAAAAAGTCTCAGATTCTGAGACATTTTTCTTATAGAAAAAGTCTCAGATACTGAGACATTTTTCTTATAGAAAAAGTCTCAGATTCTGAGACATTTTTCTTATAGAAAAAGTCTCAGATTCTGAGACATTTTTCTTATAGAAAAACTCTCAGATTCTGAGACATTTTTCTTATAGAACAAGTCTCAGATTCTGAGACATTTTTCTTATAGAAAAAGTCTCAGATTCTGAGACATTTTTCTTATAGAAAAAGTCTCAGATTCTGAGACATTTTTCTTATAGAAAAAGTCTCAGATTCTGAGACATTTTTCTTATAGAAAAACTCTCAGATTCTGAGACATTTTTCTTATAGAAAAAGTCTCAGATTCTGAGACATTTTTCTTATATAGAAAAAGTCTCAGATTCTGAGACATTTTTCTTATATAGAAAAAGTCTCAGATTCTGAGACATTTTTCTTATAGAAAAAGTCTCAGATTCTGAGACATTTTTCTTATAGAAAAAGTCTCAGATTCTGAGACATTTTCTTATAGAAAAAGTCTCAGATTCTGAGACATTTTTCTTATAGAAAAAGTCTCAGATTCTTAGACATTTTTCTTATAGAAAAAGTCTCAGATTCTGAAACATTTTTCTTATAGAAAAAGTCTCAGATTCTGAGACATTTTTCTTATAGAAAAAGTCTCAGATTCTGAGACATTTTTCTTATAAAAAAAGTCTCAGATTCTGAGACATTTTTCTTATAAAAAAAGTCTCAGAATCTGAGACATTTTTCTTATAAAAAAAGTCTCAGAATCTGAGACATTTTTCTTATAAAAAAAGTCTCAGAATCTGAGACATTTTTCTTATAAAAAAAGTCTCAGAATCTGAGACATTTTTCTTATAAAAAAAGTCTCAGAATCTGAGACATTTTTCTTATAAAAAAAGTCTCAGAATCTGAGACATTTTTCTTATAAAAAAAGTCTCAGAATCTGAGACATTTTTCTTATAGAAAAAGTCTCAGATTCTGAGACATTTTTCTTATAGAAAAAGTCTCAGATTCTGAGACATTTTTCTTATAGAAAAAGTCTCAGATTCTGAGACATTTTTCTTATAGAAAAAGTCTCAGATTCTGAGACATTTTTCTTATAGAAAAAGTCTCAGATTCTGAGACATTTTTCTTATAGAAAAAGTCTCAGATTCTGAGACATTTTTCTTATAGAAAAAGTCTCAGATTCTGAGACATTTTTCTTATAGAAAAAGTCTCAGATTCTGAGACATTTTTCTTATAGAAAAAGTCTCAGATTCTGAGACATTTTTCTTATAGAAAAAGTCTCAGATTCTGAGACATTTTTCTTATAGAAAAAGTCTCAGATTCTGAGACATTTTTCTTATAGAAAAAGTCTCAGATTCTGAGACATTTTTCTTATAGAAAAAGTCTCAGATTCTGAGACATTTTTCTTATAGAAAAAGTCTCAGATTCTGAGACATTTTTCTTATAGAAAAAGTCTCAGATTCTGAGACATTTTTCTTATAGAAAAAGTCTCAGATTCTGACATTTTTCAGATTCTGACATTTTTCTTAAAGAAAAAGGGTCAGATTCTGAAATATTTTTCTTAAAGAAAAAGTCTCAGATTCTGAGATATTTTTCTTAAAGAAAAAGTCTCAGATTCTGAGACATTTTTCTTATAGAAAAAGTCTCAGATTCTGAGACATTTTTCTTATAGAAAAAGTCTCAGATTCTGAGACATTTTTCTTATAGAAAAAGTCTCAGATTCTGAGACATTTTTCTTATAGAAAAAGTCTCAGATTCTGAGACATTTTTCTTATAGAAAAAGTCTCAGATTCTGAGACATTTTTCTTATAGAAAAAGTCTCAGATTCTGAGACATTTTTCTTATAGAAAAAGTCTCAGATTCTGAGACATTTTTCTTATAGAAAAAGTCTCAGCTTCTGAGACATTTTTCTTATAGAAAAAGTCTCAGATTCTGAGACATTTTTCTTATAGAAAAAGTCTCAGATTCTGAGACATTTTTCTTATAGAAAAAGTCTCAGATTCTGAGACATTTTTCTTATAGAAAAAGTCTCAGATTCTGAGACATTTTTCTTATAGAAAAAGTCTCAGATTCTGAGACATTTTTCTTATAGAAAAAGTCTCAGATTCTGAGACATTTTTCTTATAGAAAAAGTCTCAGATTCTGAGACATTTTTCTTACAGAAATAGTCTCAGATTCTGAGACATTTTTCTTATAGAAAAAGTCTCAGATTCTGAGACATTTTTCTTACAGAAAAAGTCTCAGATTCTGAGACATTTTTCTTATAGAAAAAGTCTCAGATTCTGAGACATTTTTCTTATAGAAAAAGTCTCAGATTCTGAGACATTTTTCTTATAGAAAAAGTCTCAGATTCTGAGACATTTTTCTTATGGAAAAAGTCTCAGATTCTGAGACATTTTTCTTATAGAAAAAGTCTCAGATTCTGAGACATTTTTCTTATAGAAAAAGTCTCAGATTCTGAGACATTTTTCTTATAGAAAAAGTCTCAGATTCTGAGACATTTTTCTTATAGAAAAAGTCTCAGATTCTGAGACATTTTTCTTATAGAAAAAGTCTCAGATTCTGAGACACTTTTCTTTGAAATTCTGAGACATTTTTCTTATAGAAAAAGTCTCAGATTGTGAGACATTTTTCTTATAGAAAATGTCTCAGATTCTGAGACATTTTTCTTATAGAAAAAGTCTCAGATTCTGAGACATTTTTCTTATAGAAAAAGTCTCAGATTCTGAGACATTTTTCTTATAGAAAAAGTCTCAGATTCTGAGACATTTTTCTTATAGAAAAAGTCTCAGACTTTGAGACATTATTCTTATAGAAAAAGTCTCAGATTCTGAGACATTTTTCTTATAGAAAAAGTCTCAGATTCTGAGACATTTTTCTTATAGAAAAAGTCTCAGATTCTGAGACATTTTTCTTATAGAAAAAGTCTCAGATTCTGAGACATTTTTCTTATAGAAAAAGTCTCAGATTCTGAGACATTTTTCTTATAGAAAAAGT
Source organism: Pegoplata infirma (assembly GCA_963921195.1). Lineage (NCBI taxonomy): Eukaryota > Metazoa > Arthropoda > Insecta > Diptera > Anthomyiidae > Pegoplata > Pegoplata infirma. The sequence goes on along the minus strand of OY992540.1, from coordinate 129,748,823 downwards.
CTCAGATTCTGAGACATTTTTCTTATAGAAAAAGTCTCAGATTCTGAGACATTTTTCTTATAGAAAAAGTCTCAGATTCTGAGACATTTTTCTTATAGAAAAAGTCTCAGATTCTGAGACATTTTTCTTATAGAAAAAGTCTCAGATTCTGAGACATTTTTCTTATAGAAAAAGTCTCAGATTCTGAGACATTTTTCTTATAGAAAAAGTCTCAGATTCTGAGACATTTTTCTTATAGAAAAAGTCTCAGATTCTGAGACATTTTTCTTATAGAAAAAGTCTCAGATTCTGAGACATTTTTCTTATAGAAAAAGTCTCAGATTCTGAGACATTTTTCTTATAGAAAAAGTCTCAGATTCTGAGACATTTTTCTTATAGAAAAAGTCTCAGATTCTGGGACATTATTCTTATAGAAAAAGTCTCAGATTCTGAGACATTTTTCTTATAGAAAAAGTCTCAGATTCTGAGACATTTTTCTTATAGAAAAAGTCTCAGATTCTGAGACATTTTTCTTATAGAAAAAGTCTCAGATTCTGAGATATTTTTCTTATAGAAAAAGTCTCAGATTCTGAGACATTTTTCTTATAAAAAATTTTTCTTATAAAAAAAGTCTCAGATTCTGAGACATTTTTCTTGCACAGCGTAATTTGTGGTATCATTGTCTTTAACGAATTGCTGTCTACCTCTCGAAGTACAGTGTAAGTCACTGTATGTTTTCTTTTTAAAATATAATGTGTAATAAACACGTGTTATAATACTTACAGTTTTTAATAGCCAGATTTTTATTAAATATTTTTTTTTACAAGAAGCTCAAAAACATCAGTAAAATAGCAAATTTATTTGCTAGGAATAAACAAAAAAATTCTGACACAAAAACAGACAGATAGAAATCACGACTGTAAAAATTTAAATTATGCGCAATTTTCATAACAAAAATAACATTAAATAACAAATCCTACAAATCTTAAAAAAAAATTAAATGTTTTGACTACAACGAATTTGTATACAAAAATATTATTACCATAACAATGTTTAACCAAGAGAAAAACACGATTTTACCATACCACCATCGAGTCTATGTAATGATTATAATTATGTTAATGATCATTTGTAACCATATTAAATGCTTTAAATATAAAACACTGACACAAACAATATGGCTGACTATGGGATGGCCTTCTGGTCGGCATAATTATGTTTAGACATAATTTTGTTTTTAGTTTATAAAGGGTGGTCCACTTGGGTGTGCCACCTATGTTTGACAGATTTTCGTGGCGCCCATCAATCAAAGGGTGTCATGGTTTTAAATGATCTGATTTATCTTAAATTAAATTAAAAAAAAAGTTTGTCTTAATCTGTATAAAATAATCAATGGAAAAAAATTTTATTTTTTGAGTAGGTTTTTTTAGCTCAAGGTTATATTTCCTTAACTAATTAAAACTATGATATTCTTTTAAAATAATTTTCCAGAAAACTATTTTTCTGTTTTAAATTTATTTATTTTAGTCAATTTTGTTAGATTTCATTGTCCATATTTACTAAATAGTCTTGACAATGGAATCTGCCAAATTCCGAAACACGTGTCGGATAAGTCTTGCAAAAATTACCAACATAAATAAATTTAAAACAGAAAAAACATCTACTTGTTTACCAGTGTAATCAATTACCCAGCCGATTATCTTAACAAGACGCCAGATTTTGTAATGACTTTTGTAAATTTTGTTTGAGTGTGTGGTATCACCCTGTGTATAAATACTTTCTTGGAAACCTTCTTAATAACAAACACATAATTAAGATTCTTTTACCCTTAGCATAATGTTGGACGACATTAAGTATATACTTAACTATTATTATCCTTACACTTCTTGCTTAAAAGCCAGTCTAACAACAATTTGAAATGTCTTGAAATGTTAACCGCAGTATAATTTGAAAAATCTTGTAATGTAGTAACAGTTGTTGTTTTACCTTATATCCTTTTTTCCTCCTTTATATAGTTACGTTAATGTTTATTTGATACATACACAGAAAAAAATACTAAAAAAAAAAAATTACAAGGGAGGTCTTTCAGAGGGCACTTATGTATTAAAATCTAAGGACATGGTCAAAATTTGTGTAAAAAAGTGATTGTGAGTGAAATCTTTAAATAAAAAAATGTGAAAGTATATTTTTCTAACTTGTTTATTTTGTGATTGTCCTGTGTATTTTTCTAACTTGTTTATTTTGTGATTGTCCTGACTTTTTATACAAACTTTCAAATGAAACGTTAAGTACACAGGCCGACAAAATTTGAAAAAGGTCGAAGCCCCAGGACTAGAATATACTATATTTTCTATAAAAAAAAATTTGAGAATTATTTTTAAGAAAAAATGTCGCAAAATCTTACAATTTTTCTATAGAAAAATTGTTTCAGAATCTGAGAATTTTTCTAAAAAAAAAAATGTCGTATAATCTGAGAATTTTCTTTAGAAAAAATGTCTCAGAATCTTATTTATAGAAAAATGTCTGAGAATCTCAGAATTTTTCTATGGAAAAAAATGTCTCAGAAACTGATAATTTTTAAATTTAGAAAAATTAAATTCATAAGTATATAGTACACTCTAAAAATTGCTTGTAAAATTACTACTATAAAGTGGGTAAATTTTTATGTAAAATAACACACAATGCGTAAAATTGAGCACGAAGTGTTTAAAATTTTAGTTTACACACAAATATTTGAATATTACGCACATTAGATAGTATTTTTTGTGTTGACATACAAATTTGTAAAAAACTAAACACTTTAATTTTAAAATTACACATTTTGTGTGTATGGTAAACATTTAATGTTTAAATTTAAAATATTGAATGCGTAATATAAAAACAAAAATTGAAATTGTCAAAGCAAATTAAAAGAAAAATAATAGCAGAAATTTTGTTAGTTTCTCTATTGAAATAAAATAACGAGAAATATGCAATAAAAACACGAAAATACTTTAAATAGAGATAAGAAAATTATAACCAGGGAAACCAAAAATATGCTCTAAAAAACACGTTTTATGCGCTTAAAAAATGCCCTTAAAAACGGAAAATATGATCTAAAAACAATAAAAATATGCTCTTAAAAAAAATTATGTCCCCTTTTTTGTTGTGTTTTTTACAATTTGTTAGAGAATTGACCCTCCAAATACCGTTATGTGCGATAGTAAGAGGGTTAAATATGTTCTACAAAAATATTTTCCTTAATGTTTTCTGCCAAGTTGCTGAATCTAAAGAAAACATAGTTTCATAAACCGATATGAAGCAAGAACAGACCAAATGGGAATCAATCGTCACAATTCCGTAATTGTTGAAAAAAACATTCTTGTTGGATAAAAAATTTAAAAATACATGTTGTTATAAAAAAAATTGGAAAAGAATGCTCTAAAAATTAAAAAAAAAATGCTCTAAAAATGTAAAAATATGCTCTAAAAAGTGGAAAAATGCTCTAAAAATTGAAAATATACTCTAAAAATATGCTCTTATGCTAAAATATGCTCTTTAACCTAAAATATGCAAAAATATGCTCTTAAGGTTAAAATATGCAAAAATATGCTCTAACAAATCGATGCCAGATTTTTTAAAAACTTCTGAAACGGATAAAAACCTTACCCATTTATCAATAAAATGCACAGGAAAAAACATGATACTGCATATTTTTGGTTTCCCTGATTATAACTAACAATATTTTGCTGCATCATATGCCTTAATATTCTTAAAAGAAACTGATAAGAAGCGTTAAAATACATCTGAAAGCCTAGAAATTTGTAGCATCTACAAAACATCATACTTTTCAAAAAATGTTTGCCAATCTTAAACTAGAAAGGTAAGTACACAAAGAAAATTATGAAAAGTTTGATTTAAAATGTTTTCTTTAAAAAATATCTCTATGTAAGATTCTGATAATATTTGTTATAAAAATTTCTAAGATTCATAGAGATTTTTTCTAAAATAAAAATTACTCAGATTTTTCTATAGAAAAAATATCTCAGATTCTGAGAATTTTTCTATAGAAAAAATGTCTCAGATTCTGAGAATTTTTCTATGGAAAAAATTTCTCAGATTCTGAGAATTTTTTTTATAGAAAAAATGTCTCAGATTCTGAGAATTTTTCTATAGAAAAAATGTCTCAGATTCTGAGAATTTTTCTATAGAAAAAATGTCTCAGATTCTGAGAATTTTTCTATAGAAAAAATGTCTCAGATTCTGAGAATTTTTCTTTAGAAAAAATGTCTCAGATTCTGAGAATTTTTATATAGAAAAAATGCCTCAGATTCTGAGAATTTTTCTTTAGAAAAAATGTCTCAGATTCTGAGAATTTTTATATAGAAAAAATGTCTCAGATTCTGAGAATTTTTCTATAGAAAAAATGTCTCTATGTAAGATTCTGATGATATTTTTTATAAAAATTTCTAAGATTCATAGAGATTTTTTCTAAAATAAAAATTAATCAGAATTTTCTATAGAAAAATGCCTCTGATTCTAAGAATTTTTCTATAGAAAAAATGTCTCAGATTCTGAGAATTTTTCTATAGAAAAAATGTCTCAGATTCTGAGAATTTTTCTATAGAAAAAATGTCTCAGATTCTGAGAATTTTTCTATAGAAAAAATATCTCAGATTCTGAGAATTAAAAAAATTTCTCTATGTAAGATTCTGATGATATTTGTTATAAAAATTTCTAAGATTCATAGAGATTTTTTATAAAATAAAAATTACTCAGATTTTTCTATAGAAAAAATATCTCAGATTCTGAGAATTTTTCTATAGAAAAAATATCTCAGATTCTGAGAATTTTTCTATAGAAAAAATATCTCAGATTCTGAGAATTTTTCTATGGAAAAAAATTTTTCAGATTCTGAGAATTTTTCTATAGAAAAAATATCTCAGATTCTGAGAATTTTTCTATAGAAAAAATATCTCAGATTCTGAGAATTTTGCTATAGAAAAAATATCTCAGATTCAAAGAATTTTCCTATAGAAAAAATGTTACAGATTCTGAGAAGTTTTCCATAGAAAAAATATTTCAGATCATGAGAAGTTTTCTATAAAAAAAATGGCTCAGATCATGAGAATGTTTCTATAGAAAAAATGGCTCATATCCCAAGAAATTTTCTATAGAAAAATTATCTCAGATTTTGAAAATATTCCTTTAGAAAAAATGTCTCAACTTCTGAGAACTTTTATAAATAAAAAATGTTTCAGATTCTGAAAAATTTGTTTTATAAAAAAAAATTCTCAAAATTTGAGACAATTTTTCTATAGAAAAAATCTCAGAATCTGAGATAATTTTTTTATAGAATAATTCTCGGAATCTGAAACATTTTTCTATAGAAAAGGAGATATGAATTTCATAGTAAAAAACACTATTAACTTTTTTTACATTTTTATTTATTTTTAAATGAAACAACAATTCATAAAATCAAAACTCAGATCCCAAATCCCAATTCTTGAAGAGAGGACTTTCTTTCAAAAAGACAGAGGAATATCTTTTAGAGGAAATTAAGTAACAAGAAATTGTGGAAAAGAGAATATTAAAGATCACTGACTTATTTTTAAAATGCTTTCCTCAAAAAGTATAAAATTGATAATGTTTAAAAATAAATGTTTATCATCTTTTAGATAGTGTATTTAATAATACTTTAATTTATTATTTTTCCCATGTTTGTTTTAGTTTTAATATTAAGCAATCTATTACAAACTTATGTTCGTGTTAATATATTTTTGCAATTTATATTTTTTTGACTATTGTATTTTTTGGATTTATTTTCTATAGGAATAAAAAAAATGCAATTTTGAACATTTTATATGCATTTTTACACACATTCTGAAGATTTTTAGAAAAAAATATTTTAAAATTACACACTTTGTGTGTACTGCTACAGAATTTGGTAAGCAGTTAACTTGTAGGTGTACACTAGGGATATAACCATTTGCGTTTTTTTGCAAATATCAAAAAGGACCTATCATATTTAGAAAGTACATGAAAAATCAAGAAGAAATGTGTGTTCTTTTTTTCGCGAATGTTAAAAAAGGTTCGGCACCGATCGCGATGAAGTTTTCGCTAATATTTTTTTTTTTTATTCGGAGTGAGTGTTTTATTCTAGTGTCGAAAACCATTTTATAAATTTGTTATTGTTTTATTTTGTTGTAAAACGACAAAAAGCCAAAAAACGGTGGATGGGAAGGAATCCCACCATAAAACATAAAAAAATGTAAATTTATGGTGTTTTAGAAATTGCAATCGGTGCCGAAGGTTTTTGGACCAAAATGTCCCCGGATAACGTTTTTTGTTATCAGTATAAAATTGCCCATACGATTATGATAGGTTCCTATTTTGGTTATATCCCTAGTGTACACACAAAATGTTTAATAGTTGTACACACTTTGTGTGCAAATGTTGAAATTTAAACACATAGAGTATTTTTACCCATTTTATTGTAGGAGAACATTTACCTACAATAAAGTGGGTAAAATTCAATAAAATTTTATAAGAGTTTAGTAAATAACTGAAGCCATAGTTATTGACTACTAGGGATGTGATTTTCATGCAGATGCATGTTTATTGTCGATAGTCTAAAAATTATATCGACTAATCCTCTTTCCGAATCAAGAAATTTGCGTTAAAATGGCATCGATTTGTTTTTGCATATTTTTAAATATATTGATAAGATATGCATATTTTGGTTTTAAATTCCTATTTTGTGCATATTTTTGAAAATATGAAAAATTATTTTTTTCTCTTTTTGTTTTTTTTTTTTATAGATTGTCTTAATTTTTAAAAAAATCCCGGCGTAATTTTTTGCTTTTTAAGAAGTTTTTTGTATAAAAACAAGATTTTTATTTGCATACATTTTATTTATAAGTGCATATTTCCAGGTTTTTTGGTGCATATTTTGAATTTACGCGAATATTTTCGATTTTTTAGTGCATGAAAATCTTAACCCTAGAAAATTATGTAAGTTACTACATATTAGTTGTTTGTATATTTTACAGTAGTTAGTTGTTTTCAACTACAAAGTCAGTTGTTTTTTGTATGAAACATATAAAACAACTATTTCTGTTAGTTATTTTAAGTCGTTTTTTTAACAACTTACAAAAAAGTACTGTACTGTAGTAACAGTTATTTAAAGCAGTTAATTTAATTTTTTTATTTCTAAAAAAATTTTAAAGTTTTTTTTCAAAAAAAAAAAAAAAAAAATCGTTTTTTTTATTTTCACAACTTTTTTAAAAAAAAAAAAAAAAAACGGAAAAATTTGGTCTTAAATTTTTTTTCCGAAAACAGTTTTTGAAAAAAAATATTACTTTGATTGTTTTATTTTTACTACATTTTAGTTGTTTTTACTACAAATGTGAGTAGTTTTTATATATAACTTATTTACGAAGTAGTTATTTTAACTGACATTTTCAGTTGATTTTACTAACATAATTTTTTTACTGTATTGATTACCAATAGTTAATTTAAAAAACAAAACAAACTGACATTTAAAATCCTACTGATGATAACACTAGCTGGAGTGTTAGAAACCGGTATGGAATTCTAGAAGTGCTTACAATTTTTAGAAATTTAATTTTCTTCGGCATTTTTCAACTTAAACCCTTTTTATATTTTTTTTTATTTCATAAATAAATTATTAAATTATTACTGCCTTCAATTTTTTTATTATGTTGTAATTACTCAATCATAAAATAATCTATTTCTTTACAGGATATTCTTAATAACCTTGTTTGAGGCAAAAGAAAACTTATAAATTTGGTAAGTAAATTTAAGTTTATTTTTTTTTTTGTTGTAAATGGCTACCAAGTTACAATGTCTTAGAATTTCTATTTTATTCTTAAATATTTTCTGTCGAAAAATGCTTCACTCAAAATATTATGCAAGAAAATTCAACAGTATTAATGTAGTGATACCCTCCACAATTTCTAAAAGATTATTGCAAAAACTTTATTTAAACGGAAATTACTTTTGAAAAAAAAAAAAAAATTTCCGCGAAAAAAAAAATGTTGGTAAAAAAAAATCCGCGATTTTTTTAATTTTTTGTCAAAAAATATGTTCGTACTTGTTTAAATACCATTTGGTGTTCAATTTTGTTCATATATGTCAACCAGCACCCGAATTAAATCATTATGTATTTTAAGGTTATGTTGAATGTACTAAAATTTTTGAGGTGTCCTTACATTTTCGTTCATAACTTTTAAACCGCTGAACCGATATCGCTCAAATGCAATACCAAACATCTCGGGAGAACTTTAAATAAATATGTTAAGTCTCACAAGGGAAGTCTCCCTAGTGTCACCCGCGGATCTTTATGGAATTGGTTTTATTTTGTAGATCAGAAAAAATAAAGGGACACGTATTTTTTTTTTGCGGCCCAAATTCATATTTAGGGGGTAAAAAGGAGGGGGGAAGACAAGGCCATTTTTAAGTTTTTTTCGTTTATCTCCTATATTATGCAAAGAAACCTAGTCATGTTACATACCAAATGAAAGGTCTTTGGAAAACCTATCTACGTTTGCTAAGAACGTGTCCGAACATGCACAACTTTTCGTCATATTGAGTAAAATACCAAAATTTTAGGACATTTTCTTTAATAAGTAGAAAAATATTAACTTCCTTGGCCCGTTGTTAGCACCACGAGATAGGTATTTTTAACACCTTTAATCTGATGCTACACATGACTATACTAATTTTGTTTAAATATGAGTAAATCGTAAAAAACTGAAAAAGGTCAATTTCCCCCCATACAAATCGACCCCCCCTATAAATGAGTTTGGGCCGCTAAAAAAAATACGTGTCGAATTAATTTTCGTTCTTAACAACATATCCAAATTTCATGAAGATCGGAGGGTGACACCAGGGAGACTTCCCTTGTCAGTCATCTCCGTGTAATATTTTGGCAGCGATCACCATTTTCATAGACAGACAGACGGACATCGCTAGCATGTCTTAAAATCGATCGGGGATTATGAATATGGGGGTTTTCGTGTCAACTGACACAACTTTTGAAACCGATGTCTTCCGATCGGGATGAAATTTGCACCAAGGTTAGTCCAATTGGATAGTAGTTCAGACACAATTTTTCAACGAGATCGGTCAAGGACTCTCTGAGTTAGAGGGGGTCGAAATTTTACATTTTGGCCAAAGAGGTGTTTATTCTCATCCATGTAACTTCTTACCTATTGTTTTTAGTAAAATGTGTCCCAAATAGTTTAGATAGCTATTTCTTTCGAAAAAAAATTATAAAAAAATAAAAAAAAAATTTTGATTCTTTTTCTTAAAAATCCAAAACTTTTTTGGATTTTTCCTCAAATTGGGCCCTTTTTTTTTGATTCAAAAGAAAGCTTAGGTTTTTTAATTTGCACTATTAGGCGTGGGATAGCTCACCAGTTTTCGATTTCGATCCGGGACACCTTCTAATTTTGATAGGTTCGAAAGAGTAACCATAAGTCAAAAATAAGGGCGGTGGGGTGGTGCCATATGGCTCCTCATCGGGGTCAAAATTGGGCATAATGACCCGGGTGAAAATGGCCATGTATGTTCATACATGCTCATACATGTTTCCATGTATGATAGTATATGAACAATATATGGAAATGTTTGTCATATATGGGAGCATATATGAACATACACAAGTAATGTAATATTCCATATATGTAAATGTATGCAACTATGTGTGGATAGGTATATGTTATGCTCCTTCATATATGCTATGCATCTGCATAGCATACATTTCTTAAAAACAATTTTTTAAAGGTTGGGTTCGGCAGAACTTTGCAAAATTGGACGAAGTTCATGTATGGGTTCAGTCTGAAAAAGTCGTTCGGTTGGACAATAATGAGCATACATCATCAAGATTGATTATAATTTTTGTATTCTATAGGCGAATATGAACGGCACTAACATAAACAACCAAATTTAGAAGAAAATTCGAACACTCTGACGGTATTACTGTCAGAGCTGCGAAGGATTTCATCCCTTAATAAGATTTGGTGTTCTGATTTAAACTTTAATGATTGCATTCCCCAATCACAATTTATCGAATGAATTTACATTTGATTTTAAAATAGTATAGAATGAATTCGCTTTCTTTTTCATTCGATTTTTAAATTGAATGCGTAAGTTTTTATAAATTCAATTTTTAAGTCTCATGAATAATAAATAAATGAAATAAAGAATGCATTCCAAGAAATATTGATATTTAAAGATAATTGTATTCAGTGACTATAAAAATCGAATGTATTTTATTTGTGAATTCATTCGAATAGTGGTTAATTCTTCGAAGCTTTGATTATCCTAAAGTATCATACAGTCCAAAGTATATTTTTAAAATATTCGTTAGTTTTTATTATAAAATCAGTGTCATAAATAAGTACAAATTATTTATATTTGAAAAAATTTCAATTAATAGACGTTTTATGGAAAAAAATACAAAAAAAATTTACATACAAATTCATGTATGACAATGTATGATCATTAATGTACATGTACCCTCAAATTACGGATATGCACTTGTATGGACATCCATATATGCATCATACATATTTTAAATGATTTTTAAGAGTTAATATTACTCATTCGCATACGTAATATACCCCATTATTGTAAATTATAAGCATAGTGCAATGTTCAACATTTGTTTTCTCGAAAACAAGGAAAAATGCATCTCTGAAAATTTCTGAACAGATAGATATACACCTTAACTAATTTTTGAACATTTAAAAAAGAAATAAAATTGTGGCATGTTTTTTGATAAATAAAGTTTAAATTTAAATTTAAAATATTCAGAACTTCTTCTGAAAATTTTCCATTTTTTATTTTTTTAATCGATAGCCCATACAAAAATCTATAAAAAACTTTTATTTTAAAGACATCACTGTGTTTCATTTCATTGGCATAAATATTGAAATAAAGATACTTAGGCAAAAAATGCTGAAATTTTCAATTTTTGACCATGCCTCCAAGGCCCACTTTTTGAGAAATCTTAAATTTTATTTTTGTTATTTAATAGTGCCCTAAGGGCTTATACTTTGCAAATGATATCCTATTGAAACCACCATGGTTTTTCTGTAGTGGAACAGTTGGTGTGGAATGACTCATATATGGGAGCTAGAGTGTCCCTTATTTTGGAAATGTTGGAAATCTTGAGACGGTACCCGCTCATTTTTTTCCTTTTGACTTAAAAATAACTCAGGAAAAATTTTACGCCCCTAGGACCACGCCTTCCCTACGCGACGGGGCCTTAAAGAGCGGGGCCTAAAAAATCATTTTTCCATACAAACCAAAAAAATTTTTTTTTGATTTTTAATTTTTTTGTTATTAATTATTATATTACTTGGTTTGCTTATTCACGACAAAAAATTTGATTTTGGAGGGATAAGTCTTTCAGCGCTAAAAAATTTTTCGCAAAAAAAAAATTTGGGCGGCCGGGGTCCTACAGTAAAAAATTTTTAAAAAATATTTTTTTTTAGTTTTGACCAGCAACGATTTTAGCTGCTATGTTGCTTTAAATGATATATATTCCAAAAAAAAAAATATTCATATCTGTGACATCTTTATCTTTTTCGAAAAAAAAAATTTTGAGCCGTAGGAATCCTACGGTAAAAAATTTTTAAAAAATATTTTTTTTTAGTTTTGAAAAGCAATGGTTTTAGTTTTTATGTTGTTTTTAATGATATATATTCCAAAAAAAATATTATTCATATTTGTGACATTTTTATCGTGTATCGAAAAAAATCATCAATGCATTTTTTACCCTTTTTTAGAACACGATTAAGATGTCACAGATACAAAAAATATTTTTTTATGAATATATATCATTTAAAGCAACATAGCAGCTAAAACCGTTGCTGGTCAAAACTAAAAAAAAATATTTTTTAAAAATTTTTTACTGTAGGACCCCGGCGGCTCAAAATTTTTTTTTGCGAAAAATTTTTTAGCGCTGAAAGACTTATCCCACCAAAATCAAATTTTTTGTTGTGAATAAGCAAACCAAGTAATATAATAAATAATAACAAAAAAATTAAAAATCAAAAAAAAAATTTTTTGGTTTGTATGGAAAAATGATTTTTTAGGCCCCGCTCTTTAAGGGCCCGTCGCGTAGGGAAGGCGTGGTCCTAGGGGCGTAAAATTTTTCCTGAGTTATTTTTAAGTCAAAAGGAAAAAAATGAGCGGGTACCGTCTCAAGATTTCCAACATTTCCAAAATAAGGGACACTCTAATGGGAGCCCATTAGGGAGTGGAGATAGGGTGTTATTATATTCAGACAAAATGTTGGTAACTAAAAAATAATGGGGGTTGGTCGTAGTTTTTGCCTATCTAGGAGGCACTTTAGGGGCGGTAGGAGCTAGTTTAATAAAACAAATTTATAAAAAATAAAAGAAATGTATGGAGACCACCTTAAGGGTTAAAGATACAATGTAGGTATGTTTGCAAAAAAATTTGGAATTAATAAAATAATGGAGGTCGGTCATACATTTGGCTCCACTAGGGGCACTTTTGGGTAAGTTAGAATGGTGGGATCAAATTTTTTAAAAATGTTTTGTATGGGAGCCCCCTTAGAAAGTGGAAATAGGGGTAAGGTATGTTCAAGAAAAATTTTGGGGGCAGAAAATTATTGGAGGTTCGTCTCACATTGCACCCCTCCAGGGGCGTTTCTAGGGCAGTTTTGGGGCTTTTAGAGGATTTTTACCTCTTTACGCCCAACTTTGACCTTGATGAGGGGCCATATGGCCCCACCCCACCGCCCTCATTTTTTGGCTCGTGCTTTCTTTTTCGAACCTATAAAAATTAGAGGGTATCGCGGATCGAAATTGAAAACTGTAGCCCGTTTCTGTAATTAAAGTGAGAAGTTTTCGCATCGAAAAGTATGAAACACAAAATTCCACAGTTTCTCGACTCCGGAATAAAAACTGTTTCTGTATGTCAATGCGAAAACGCCAGCGTTTGTATTGGAATATTCCAAGATAGCTGTCAAAAAAGTAATCAAAGTGAGAAATAGTAAGAAAACAAAAAAAAAAAAATAACACGGAGCAATTCAAACTATTGTTAACGGATCATTTAAAAGCAATAAAATAAATATAAAAAATTTAAATTATATATGTATTGTTGTTAATAATGTATAGTTTTGTATTGATAACAGCATTTTTGCATTTAGAGATTCTTTGATTTTTCTAAAATTTGTGAAAAAATATAATAAATTAGATATTTATACAAACACAAAACAAGCAATTTGTATTTTTCTTACTATTTTTCTCCATTTTTTTCATTTATTATCATTTTTTTAATGTTTTTATTTCTTTTTGTCGAAGTCTCGCACCGTTTTAAAATGTGAGTTTTTTTGACACTTCAAATACAAAAGTTTTCGACCAATTACTTTACAGAAACAGTTTTCTCGCATCTTTCCAATAAGTTTAAAAGTTTTCGCACAACAAAGTTACAGAAACAGAAAAATGTGAAAAGTCACTTTTTGTGCCGATTAACAATGTTTTCGTTTCATTTCACATGTTTCACGCGAGAAATCTTTCGATTCAAAAGTTACAGAAATCAGCTACTGGTTAGTTATCCCACGCCTAATAGTGCAAATTGAAGAACCGTTTTTTGTGTTCCAAAGTTAAAAAAAAAAATAATTTCATAGATATCCCACTAAGCGACCCCATAGCTCTTAAAGGAAATCACCTAAGCTTTCATGTGAATCAAAAAAAAGGGCCCAATTTGTGGAAAAAGTCAAAAAAGTTTTGGATTTTTAAGAAAAAAAAAATAAATTTTTTTTTTTTTATTTTTTTTATAATTTTTTTTCGAAAGACTGAAGAAATAGCTATCTATACTATTTGGGACATATTTTGATTAAAACAATAGGTAAGAAGTTACATGGATGAGAATTTACACCTCTTTGTCCAAAATGTCAAATTTCGACCCCCTCTAACTCAGAGAGTTCTTGACCGATCTCGTTGAAATTGTGCCTGGACTACTATCCAATAGGACTTACCTTGGTGCAACTTTCATCCCGATCGAAAGACATCGGTTTCAAAAGTTGTGTCAGTTGACACGAAAACCCCCATATATATCGATCAAAATTACGATACAAAACCACAAATCTGGACGAGGGTCTTCAGATCTTTTTTATATTATGAATACAGATGCTCTATGGAGCCATTAAGACATTTCCATTTACAGTTTTATTAAATTCCAAAAACTCGCGATTTTATTCGCGACTTTCATTTTTTAAAATCAAAAAAAATTAAAAGTGGTGATGTTTAAAAGGCTATAACTTCCTAAGTAAATATCGGATTTTTATAATCAAAATTGAAATTAAAAGCGAAACTCCTCTTCTTTTAACGTAAAATTTCAAACAAAAATATGTCGTTAAAAAGGGCATTTTAGATGCAAATGCATTTTTTGAGTGCATTTTCGTCAACTTTTACCCCTTTTGATTTTTTTTAGTTACCATATTATTAAAGTACGACATTTTTGCAATTAAATTCAGTCATCATTTTCATGGGACAAAAAGGTCTTCAATTTTTAATAATACGACAAAAATGAAAAAAGATAATTTTTTTTTGTTTTTCAAAATTTTGTAAATAATTTTTTTCTAAATTGATTCGCAAAGTGTTTTTGAAGAGCCATAACTCCTTAAGTAAATATCAGATTTATATAATCAAAAATTAAACAGAAAGCTAGAATCCTCTACTTAAAACGTAAAAGTTCACAAAAAATGTTTCAACGTAAAAATGCATTTTAAATGCTAATCCAATTTTTTACTACATTAAAAAAGCATTTTTTTAATGACACAATTTTTTTTTAACTATATTGGAGACTGTCTCATGCGGTATTTTTGATACGGGACAGACGAAATCTAACTTGTTTTATACCCTACAACTAAAGTATAAGGTTAAACTAACTTTTTCGTTCCGTGAATAAAACAGCGAAATATTGTTTAAATTAGGTTAATAATAAAATTAAACCCAGACTAATAAAATTCTGCCCCAACTGAAGAACAAGGATTAGAATATATTCCTAGAAATACAGGGTGGGCCAAAAGAAACCAAGGGGTGTAAAAGTTTAATAACTTTTTCGTTTATTAATTTTTTTTTATTTTTTCTTTCAGATTATATAATATACAAAAGGGAAATTTTTTTAAACTAAGTATGAAAAATGATGTCTCTTAAATGACCACCGTTTTCAGCTTCGCACTGATGGGCTCTTTTTAGAGCATTTTCCATAACATCTTTCAAAACTTGTGGCTGTAGCGTTCGAATTTCTGCAACAATGTTTGCCTTGAGTTCAAGGGGTTATTTGAAGAAGCGAATGTATGTGAACAAGCCAGAGACAATCCTTGAACTCAAGGCAAACATTGTTGCAGAAATTCGAACGCTACAGCCACAAGTTTTGAAAGATGTTATGGAAAATGCTCTAAAAAGAGCCCATCAGTGCGAAGCTGAAAACGGTGGTCATTTAAGAGACATCATTTTTCATACTTAGTTTAAAAAAATTTCCCTTTTGTATATTATATAATCTGAAAGAAAAAATAAAAAAAAATTAATAAACGAAAAAGTTATTAAACTTTTACACCCCTTGGTTTCTTTTGGCCCACCCTGTATTTCTAGGAATATATTCTAATCCTTGTTCTTCAGTTGGGGCAGAATTTATTAAACTTTTACACCCCTTGGTTTCTTTTGGCCCACCCTGTACTAAACAAAATAGAAAAATATTTTAAAACATATATTTTTAATATTTTTAACATAAAAACATTTTTTTTCTGAAAAATACATTTATATATTTTTTTCTAATATACTTAATGTTTTCATAAACTGTCATCATGAGCCCAATAACGTAGTATAACAATAAATAGCAGGAACATCCGTTTACGAAGTAGTAAATAATACACACACTTAAACAACATTGTATACACACACACAAACATATACTTACATACCAAAAAGGACACAATGCCTTAGAGTAAAAAAAAAAATAAAGGAAAAAAGAAATCATCTTTATCCTTAATGCTCGATGGTTTAGATAAAATCTCAAATAAATTTTTCTTTTCTTCCGATTTTGTTTTTTCATTTTTTACGTGTCAGTATTGAGTGTTGGTGTGTTGAGTTAAGCAGAGATTTAAGTTTAAAAAAAAAAAGGATTTTTTCTTTTTGGGTCCCTACTTGCATGTGTGGAAGTAAGTATTATGTATATATGTATTTAAAATTTACGTTTTAAATCTGGAGGTCTTAAAAATTTCTGTGTGTAAGTAAATGCTTAATGTACAATTTTTTTGGGGGATTTTTACGACATTTCTTTGTAAGTAAATTTATTTAAAATTATCCTTTAAAAAAAAGTCCATTCCCAATAAACCAAACGATACCGTTATGATACCGAAGCAATATCACCTAGATGATATTCATTATCATAAGTGATACGAAAACGATAGTGTTTTCGTTCTAAAGTGTACCTTTCCTTATGATATCGTTTACCAATGAAAAAGTGATATCGTTTTCGCTATCGGTAGAACGATAGTAGAATCGCCTTTGTCGAGTCTAGTATCGAAAATATATCGTTATTCCAGGCGATTATGATATCATTGGCGATATTGTTGGTGATATCATTGGCGATACCGTTGGTGATATCGTTGGTGATATAATTATCAATATTATTATGTTTCCAATAATGTAATTTGACCGCGGCATTTTATGGAAAATATTAATAAAACATGAGTACTTACAGGAGTCCTTTAATAGTTGAATTATAGCGAAGATAATTGACAAAAAAATACAATAAAAGCACGTTTTTGCTTTCAGAACAATTTCATTTTATATTCACAATATTTTTTTTAATAAATAAAATAATTTGTGAAAATGTTTGAAGTTTATTTCAAATCTAAATGTTCCAATTTTTGTTTGGAATTTATTTTTTCATTATTTGCTTCAAGTATCATATAGGTAATAACGTTTACGCTATCATATCGTTCTTGTGTTCATTGGGTTTATAATCATCCCTTATTTTGCATACAAATTTATATTTACTTTTAACCGTAAAATTTACAAAAAAAAAATAACGAAATTCTTTTGACATTCAAATACGAGGAGTTGTCTGTGTACGTTTTTATTATTTCACGTGTGTATGTAAAGAATTTTCCGTAGATACTTTAAAATTTTTTTCCATTGGCACAGAATTTTTTATGAGATTTATTTACGATAAATCTTTTCTCCTTAATTTAAGCTGAAAATATTAAGGGTTTTTTACCTTGCACTATAGGTTGATTTTTTTTTGTCCGCATTTGGATTGGAGGTGGTGCATATTGCTAATGCTATTGATATTGCTTATGCTATTGCTTATGCTATTGCTTATGCTATTGCTTATGCTATTGCTTATGCTATTGATATTGCTTATGCTATTGCTTATGCTATTGCTTATGCTATTGCTTATGCTATTGCTTATGCTATTGCTTATGCTATTGCTTATGCTATTGCTTATGCTATTGCTTATGCTATTGCTTATGCTATTGCTTATGCTATTGCTTATGCTATTGCTTATGCTATTGCTTATGCTATTGCTTATGCTATTGCTTATGCTATTGCTTATGCTATTGCTTATGCTATTGCTTATGCTATTGCTTATGCTATTGCTTATGCTATTGCTTATGCTATTGCTTATGCTATTGCTTATGCTATTGCTTATGCTATTGCTTATGCTATTGCTTATGCTATTGCTTATGCTATTGCTTATGCTATTGATATTGCTATTGATATTGCTTATGCTATTGCTTATGCTACTGCTTATGCTATTGCTTATGCTATTGCTTATGCTATTGCTTATGCTATTGCTTATGCTATTGCTTATGCTATTGCTTATGCTATTGCTTATGCTATTGCTTATGCTATTGCTTATGCTATTGCTTATGCTATTGCTTATGCTATTGCTTATGCTATTGCTTATGCTATTGCTTATGCTATTGCTTATGCTATTGCTTATGCTATTGCTTATGCTATTGCTTATGCTATTGCTTATGCTATTGCTTATGCTATTGCTTATGCTATTGCTTATGCTATTGCTTATGCTATTGCTTATGCTATTGCTTATGCTATTGCTTATGCTATTGCTTATGCTATTGCTTATGCTATTGCTTATGCTATTGCTTATGCTATTGCTTATGCTATTGCTTATGCTATTGCTTATGCTATTGCTTATGCTATTGCTTATGCTATTGCTTATGCTATTGCTTATGCTATTGCTTATGATATTGCTTATGCTAGTGCTTATGCTTAAAGTTGCCGCCGGGCTTATGTTGCAAATTTGATTCTTAATTAAATATGCAAAACTGCTTTCTATAGACATGTTTTGCATTTCATTCAAACTCTACCCTATAGTTGATGGAATGAGATGGTTGGCAATTTATTTATTTTTTTGAAATCCTGTTTTTCTTTTCTTCCTTTACCAAGATAAGCGACAACAATATCTTAGTGACCTTGTTGACATAAAATTTGCAAGAAAATCCTTTTTTTCATAAGAATTTGTTTTCATTTTTTTTGTTTCTTTTAAACTGCTGGTGGCATTTATAAATTATATGTGCGTATCTTGTTTTTTATATTTGTCTTTCTTTGGTTGTTAAATTTATTTTCGGTAAATTTTTCGGTAGACATACAAGTTAAATTCATATTTATTCAAATAAATATTTTTTTTTTTAATTTAATTAAGGAATAAATCACATGATATATCATCATGTAGAAAAAAGATAAATAAAAAAAAATGAGTCATAAAAGTGTTCTATGGAAGGAGAAGTATGAATACTGAAATTAATCAAAAAATGTAAATAAAAAATCTAATTAACATATTAAATTACATGAAACTTGAAAAAGAAATTGCTGACACGTTAAGTGTCATTAGTAAAGGGATTTTTATTTGGGAGCAAAGCACTTTATGTATGCCAAAAGCTAAAGGATTGTTTTTTTTTTTTGCACACCGACATTACTAATGATTTTAATTACGTTATTGCTATTGCGCCAAGAGAGTATGATCAATATAGCCTTCAGTATGGCACCTGGGGTGGTGCTCTTTGCATCAGATATTTCCGTAACACCAGCTCTTTGTTGTTCGTCTAAATATTATCGAATTGTATTTGTTGTCGTTCTCGGTCACCAAACTAGAGACTTAATGATATTGCTTTAGCTATTGCTAATGCTTATGCTATTGTTTGTACTTTTGCTTATGTTTTTGTTTAAACTATTGCTTATGCTATTGCTTATGCTATTACTTATGCTATTGCTTATGCTATTGCTTATGCTATTGCTTATGATATTGCTTATGCTATTGCTTATGCTATTGCTTATGCTATTGCTTATGCTATTGCTTATGCTATCGCTTATGCTATTGCTTATGCTATTGCTTATGCTATTGCTTATGCTATTGCTTATGCTATTGCTTATGCTATTGCTTATGCTATTGCTTATCCTATTGCTTATGCTATTGCTTATGATATTGCTTATGCTATTGCTTATGCTATTGCTTATGCTATTGCTTATGCTATTTCTTATGGTATTGCTTATGCTATTGCTTATGCTATTGCTTATGCTATTGCTTATGCTATTGCTTATGCTATTGCTTATGCTATTGCTTATGCTATTGCTTATGCTATTGCTTATGCTATTGCTTATGCTATTGCTTATGCTATTGCTTATGCTATTGCTTATGCTATTGCTTATGCTATTGCTTATGCTATTGCTTATGCTATTGCTTATGCTATTGCTTACGCTATTGCTTATGCTTTTGCTAATGCTATTGTTTATGCTATTGCCTATGCTATTGCCTATGCTATTGTTTAAGTTATTGGTTATGCTATTGTTTAGGCTATTGCTTATGCTATTGCTTTTGCTATTGCCTATGCTATTGCTTATGCTATTGCTTATGCTATTGCTTATGCTATTGCTTATGCTATTGCTTATGCTATTGCTTATGCTATTGCTTGTGCTATTGCTAATGCTATTGTTTATGCTATTGCCTATGCTATTGTTTAAGTTATTGGTTATGCTATTGTTTAGGCTATTACTTATGCTATTGCTTATGCTATTGCTTTTGCTTGTGCTAGTTAAATGAGTTTTAACATGGTATTTTTCATTTTTGCAAATTTCAGCTTCTTCTCCATTAATTTAATTTTTTAATAACTTTTTCTTTTAAATTTAAAAAAAAAAGTTTATTTTTCATTAAAACTCTTTACTTAGTCATTGTGAGTTTTCGTTACTTGCAAACTTGTGGAAAATATATTATAAGCTTATCACGAATTTAACATTCATTCTTTAGTTATTATTACAGTTGGTATAAAAAAGAATCCTTTAAATGTTCTTTTTAATGAAGACCTAAATACAAAAGAAAAGTTGCCCCAATACTTTTGAATTCCTATAAGAACAGATTGCCATTGATGTGAATGCCTTTTTTGTTTTGCCTTTTTGAAAAATTTTTTTAATCACCTGCTTAATCCTTTGTGTTGGCATGAAAAACAGAAAAAAAAACTGAATGGATGTCACAACTTTGGTATAAAAACCAATCACCCAGTTTCCTGTTTGCAACGTACCTTTAAATCATTAAAAAAACAAAGGTACAATAAAGTTAAACTGCCACCTACTGAATTGGCTAAGGAGTCACAATAACAAAGTAAAACAAAATGCTGAAAAAATGAGGAAATTTTTTTTTGCATTTAGTAATAAGAAAATTGAGCATCAGTCCGTTTTTAATGGCGGCTTAAACTTTAAAAAATAGCATAAGCAATAGCATAAGCAATAGTACAAGCAATAGCATAAGCAATAGCATAAGCAATAGCATAAGCAATAGTATAAGCAATAGCATAAGCAATAGCATAAGCAATAGCATAAGCAATAGCATAAGCAATAGCATAAGCAATATCATTAGCAATAGCATAAGCAATAGCATAAGCAATAGCATAAGCAATAGCATAAGCAATAGCATAAGCAATAGCATAAGCAATAGCATAAGCAATAGCATAATCAATAGCATAAGCAATAGCATAAGCAATAGCATAAGCAATAGCATAAGCAATAGCATAAGCAATAGCATAAGCAATAGCATAAGCAATAGCATAAGCAATAGCATAAGCAATAGCATAAGCAAAAGCATAAGCAATAGCATAAGCAATAGCATAAGCAATAGCATAAGCAATAGCATAAGCAATAGCATAAGCAATAGCATAAGCAATAGCATAAGCAATAGCATAAGCAATAGCATAAGCAATAGCATAAGCAATAGCATAAGCAATAGCATAAGCAATAGCATAAGCAGTAGCATAAGCAATAGCATAAGCAATAGCATAAGCAATAGCATAAGCAATAGCATAAGCAATAGCATAAGCAATAGCTTTTTCATTACTAAAATTCTACTAAAAAGCAATAGCAATAGCATTAGCATAAGCATAAGCAATAGCATAAGCAATAGCATAAGCAATAGCATAAGCAATAGCATAAGCAATAGCATAAGCAATAGCATAAGCAATAGCATAAGCAATAGCATAAGCAATAGCATAAGCAATAGCATAGCAATAGCATAAGCAATAGCATAAGCAATAGCATAAGCAATAGCATAAGCAATAGCATAAGCAATAGCATAAGCAATAGCATAAGCAATAGCATAAGCAATAGCATAAGCAATAGCATAAGCAATAGCATAAGCAATAGCATAAGCAATAGCATAAGCAGTAGCATAAGCAATAGCATAAGCAATATCATAAGCAACAGCATAAGCAATAGCATAAGCAATAGCATAAGCAATGACATAAGCAATAGCATAAGCAATAGCATAAGCAATAGCATAAGCAATAGCATAAGCAATAGCATAAGCAATAGCATAAGCAATAGCATAAGCAATAGCATTAGCAATAGCATAAGCAATAGCATAAGCAATACCATAAGCAATAGCATAAGCAATAGCATAAGCAATAGCATAAGCAATAGCATAAGCAATAGCATAAGCAATAGCATAAGCAATAGCATAAGCAATAGCATAAGCAATAGCATAAGCAATAGCATAAGCAATAGCATAAGCAATAGCATAAGCAATAGCATAAGCAATAGCATAAGCAATAGCATAAGCAATAGCATAAGCAATAGCATAAGCAATAGCATAAGCAATAGCATAAGCAATAGCATAAGCAATAGCATAAGCAATAGCATAAGCAATAGCATAAGCAATAGCATAAGCAATAGCATAAGCAATATCATCAGCAATATCATCAGCAATAGCATTTGCAAAAACATAATCGTTAACTTTCAAAAATTGTATGCAATGTTTATTTTTTTGAGCATTAGATTTTTCCTTTTTCCATTAAATTTATCACAAATAGAGGGGGTTCTAAAGTTTAGGTGACATGCTTAGAATTCTTAATAAACTTTTAAGCAATCTTGCCAAAAACCACAATAAAAAAAGTATTCACAAATTGTCATTGTTTGCCAAGACAAAAGTTTGTTTTTTGAGATTTTTTTGTCACTTTTATAAAATTAAAAAATAAAAACAGAATTAAATTTTCTTAAAGTGTATCAGGTGTATTAAAATTTCACATTTTTTTTTATTTTTTTTAATGCCGGAAATTGCTTTGAAATAAATTTGTGCTATTTCCTCGATGCGTTCATTTACACTTCGATAACTTTATAAAAAATATTCGCCGTCATTTTTTCATATTGTATTCTTTCATAATATGCGACAGGAAAATGTTTGACAGAATTTTAACTTTTTATTAAGTGACAAAAGTTTAACCTTATAAAGACTAAGGCTAGCAAACAAGTATTTCAAAAGAAAGCAAAAATATGTTCTTAGAAAAAATCTCCTGACAACGTTTTTGGGTTCTCTTTTTCGAATATATAAACAAAATTTAAAAAAACGACAATTAGTAATTTTTTAATTGACGGAATTAAAAATTTACTCAAAATTTGAGTAAATAACACTAGTCTACAAAGATTTTGATCCAGGACATATTTAATTTATTTTTTATTTAAAATCTCGGGCTGAATCCGAAAATTAAGTCCAAAGAATCCGAACTAGGGCAGTTTTCAAGATATTGCTAACTTTTCAAATTTTCAACTTTTAAAAAAGTGGTTTTACTTAAATAAATATGTCTCCGGACCAAATGGGTAGATTTCATTCTTTTTGGTTTATATTAAATGTAATTAAATGCTTCATTTCTTTTCCATGTAAAATCGTGCGCTGAATCCGACAATTGAGTCAAAGAATTCAAATTTAGTAAAGTTTTTAAGATATTGCAAATTCTATGTGTAAAAACGTGGTTTCTACGTGGTAAATTTTTAGATTTTTTGATGTCCCGTTAAAAAGATATCGAATTGTTCAAAAATTCGGAGCTTTTTCCTTTACTCAAACTTTCTTTAAAGTTCAAAAAATATCCAAAATCCATTTTAACATGATAATGTTTTTAGGCTGGTGTCTAATTTTAAAAAAGTTGCAGGACGCCACCTCAGTTTGACTACATAAGCTAACAATTAACGAAAAAGAAAACAAGAATTACTATTTTCATTTTCTTAAAACCAAAAATTTTAATAACTTGGGTTTTTTTTTTTCATCAAACTTTTTTTTATCAAATTGTTTTTTTTTTTTTATTAAATTTTTTTCCATCAATTTTTTTTTTCAAAAAAATTTTTTTTTCCTTTAATTTTTTTCATAAAATTTTTTTTTTTCATCAATTTTTTTTTCATCAAACTTTTTTTTCATCAAAAATTTTTTTTTCATAATTTTTTTTTCCATCAAATTTTTTTTTTTTTCATGAAATTTTTTTTTCATCAATTTTTTTTTCTTAAATTTTTTTTTTCATCAATTTTTTTTTTTTCATCAAATTTTTTTCTTCATAAATTTTTTTTTCATTAATTTTTTTTTCATCAATTTTTTTTTTCATTAAAATTTTTTTTCATAATTTTTTTTTTTCATCAATTTTTTTTCATCAAATTTTTTATTATAAATTTTTTTCTCACCAAAAGCACCCTTTTTAGGCTGCACAATAGATCTTTTTGTTCGCAGTGCATAGGGCCTCTTTAATCTAATCTAATCTTTCTCACCAAAAAATTTTTTTTTTCATAAATTTTTTTTTTACATCAAAAAATTTTTCTTTTCATCAAAAACTTTTTTTCATCAAATTTTTTTTTTCATTGGGTACATTATATTTTTTTTTAACATAATTTTTTTTTTTCGTGAAAAAAAAAAATTTTTTTTTTACCAAAACTACTTTTTCACCAAGTCAAGCTTTTCGCATACAAATTTCCATTTGTTTATCAAATGTACATAAAACAAGTGAGAGTGTTATATTCTTTGGTGCCGAATCTTTTATACTCTCCAAAATGTAAAAAAAATGTTTATAAATGTAAAAAAAATGTTTATACTCTCCAACCACTTTGTCATTCCGTGTGTAACGTAAGGACACGATACAGTCCAAAATAAAATTGCTAGACCTTTCGAAGTTTGGCACGAATATGTCTTATATTCCTAGGCAAGTTAAGTTCGGAAATGGGCAAAATCGGACCAAGGGGAAAAAGTTCCCCCTTGGAGAACTAAACCAACCTCTGAAAAACGTAATTATTTTGCAGGGTTTTTTTGTACTTTTTTTAAGCAAATGCAAAATTTTCATGTCAGACGAAGCTCAAAACCCTACATGTGGACCCAGCGGTTAAAAAAAATGTAACCCACCGCTTTTGTGGGCGTGGATACAAAAAAATATATTTTAATAATGATTAATTGGATTAAATAATTGGAAGAATCATAATAAATCCATTTGATAACATCTATCGCAAGGGGAAGGTGTCCTCCAATGTCTCCCACCAAACCCCTAAACCAACTCCCCCCCACCAAAAAAAAGACGCCCCTGAATTTTTTTTTACATTTTGGAGGGTATACAAGATTCGGCACAGCCGAATTTAACACTCTTACTTGTTTGCACTTATTTTTGCACTCACTTACGAAATGTACAGCTCTTTTGGTTTTTTAATGGGGTCCTCGGCTGATATTTCAATTCGTTTTGCATGGAATAGCAAAGTAATATAACATTATTTTTTCTAAAAAAACTTTGCTTTGGCAAGTATCCCAGCAAAACTTTGGTAATGGGTAGTGATTATATAACACATTACCAGGTAATGCATATAACTTATTTGTAGCATTATTTTATGATGTCTTACCAAACATTTGTTCCACAACGTATTATTTTCAAGTGAAAAATAATGCATTACTAATAATTTGCTACGTAATGCATGATTATTGGAAAAAATGTATTTCATATTTATTATTTCTAAACATTAAATCATGGATGACTTATATTTGGTTACATTATATATTATTTGAAAGTTTGAAATAATGCATTATTTATAATTGGATGCATAATGCATTACAATAACATAAAAAATAATTATTTTATAAAAAAATGCATAAGTTTAAACTAGAGATGGGCTCACGACAGGAAATTTCTAACGACACACACTCACGAGCATATTTTATCTACTTGCACTCACTTACAATCACGTGAGTAAATTTAATACAAAATTACTTTTTCACTACTCGTAACACCTTATATATTACGTTCTGGTATGCTATATTATATACCTTACTCGTAACCTATAAAATATCATAAATTTTACACCTTACTCGTATTCTTCGTTATAAATTTATGACTTATTTTATACCTTACTGGTATTATTTGCGATAATGTATATGCATTACTTTGAGTCTCATCGCCTGTTAAAATCATCAATGCTGCAATGTATAAAATAAGAGATCCTATACCTTATTTTATACCTTATTTGGTAATCTAAGTTTTGCTGGGATATCTAAATCTTTTGGGCAAGAGTAGAAAATTCGCAGGCAGTTTTACTTTTTATTTTGGTTTTTTCAAATTTTTTTGTGGAGAATTTCTATTGATTGTAAACATTTTTTGTCCAGTAAGATCGTGGAACTGCGATAAGAGGCCCAACAGCAAAACCGATCACCACCAATTTTAGCCTTTAAAAATTTATTCCAAACAAACTAATACTTTATTTACAATTCCTATGAGACTCCCATACAAAATGACATTTTTTAAAATTTGCTCCAACCACTTATACTGCCCTAAGAGTGCCCTAGAGCAGTAAAATGTATGACAGACACACGAAATTTTTTTAACCTTTAAGGCGGGCCCATGCAATTTTTAGTTTATTTTTTATTATACCCTCCACTTAGTGATAGAGGGATATATAAGTTTGTCATTCCGTTTGTAACTCATCGAAATATCGGTCTGGGACCCCATAAAGTATATATATTGATGATCGCCGATCGATTTTAAGACATTCTAGCGATGTCCGTCTGTCTGTCTGTGGAAATGGTGATCACGACCAAACTACTACACGGATATGACTGAAACTTAACATATTTTATTGGCAGTTCTCCCTAGGAGGTTGGTATTGTACTTGAGCGATATCGGTTCAGCGGTTCAAAAGTTATGAACGAAAATGTAAGGACACCTTAAAAATTTTAGTACATTCAACATTACCTAAAAATACAAAATGCTTTAATTCGGCTGCTGGTTGACATATGTGAACATTATTGAACAACAAATGGTACTTTAACAAGTACGAACATATTTTTTGACAAAAAATGAAAAAAATCGCGGATTTTTTTTTTACCAAAATTTTTTTTTCGCGGAAATTTTTTTTTCAAAATTTTTTTTTTTCGGAAGTAATTTTCTTTTAAGAAAAGTTTTTTTGGTATAATCTTTTTGAAATTGTGGAGAGTATCACTACATTCGGCAAGGCCGAATTTAACTTTTTTACTTGTTTTTTTTTTATAAATTTGTTTTATTTAATCAGATACTGGTCCAATCCTGAGTTCTAGAGTGGTCATAACTGAGAAAAAAATGTTTCCAAAATTTGTTCAATACATTTGCCTGCTCTAGGCGCACTGTTAGCGCAGCTAGAGCGGTTGGAGAAAATTAAAAAAAAAATGTCACTTTGTATAGGAGCTCCCTTAGGAATTTGAGACAGAGTGTTAGTTTGTTTGAAAAAAAACCTGAAAGACCTGATTTTAAGATTGGAAAACTGTAATACAATTTTTTCAAAAAAATTAAAAAACAGTAATAATTGTAACCTTACTGTGAAAAAAATTTGTGGAATTGATAGAAGTTTTTCACAAAAAATTTTAAAAAAAAAAATAAAGAGTACAAATTTTTTCAAAAATGAGATTAACATTTTAAAATTTGAAAATCACAAGCACATAAAAAAAAGTTTTGAATTTGGACCATTTTTGAAGAATTTATGAGTTAAATAATTTTCAACAAAGGAGCAAGCTCCGAATTTTTGAAAATTCGATATCTTTTGACCGGGTCATCAAAAAAATCTGAAAATTTACCATGAAGGAAAACTGCAAAAAAATCTAACTTCTAATTTTTCAAAGTGTCCAAGGAACAGACTAATAATTCCAGGAAAATAATATTGATTGTCATACAGGAAATGCTTTAGCATTAGAAATTACATTTATTGTTTTTTCGCAGAAAGAATATTTGCATTTATTGCATTTTATTGAATTTTGTGATAGCAACGCCATAAATTGTGGCATTTATATAACACTTTGACATTAAATATTATACTCGTGTATGGATTAAACCAACAAAATTCTAAGAATAAAGTATTTTTAAAATTCTGACATTTTAACATTTTCAAATGGCCTTAATACTCAATAATTAAATAACATATAGAAGTATTTAAGAGCTTTTTGAAAAAATTTAAAATATGCCTGAAGTAATTGGATAAATTTTCTAAGACTTTAAGGTATTTAACTTAATCACAACTCGATCACAATTTCCTGGTAAGACAGTAGGGCGTCCCACAGTGGATTATATAAGGTGAATGCATCTCATAATTGATTTTTGCAAATGTTTGAAATTAACCATAAAACAAGTTCTATCGTAAAGCTAAGATGTCAAGCAATAATTATTTTCATAAATCATAGTTATTATGTCAACAGAAGTATTCGAAAATGGCGACAGAACACACAACTTTCGACTTTAAAGATTTGGGGAGGTAAAATTATACGATATTCAAGTGCGTATTTTTAATATTTCTAATTATTTTTTTCTGGATTGTAATACCATGTTGGAAAGGGTAACTTGTCCAGATTCTATTTTTGTTATGAGCTTTGTATTTATTGTTAGCAGAATTGACAGTTTTTCATTTGAAGTATATAATATTTTTTTGCTAACCTACGCAACTTTGAATAGGATTTTAACTGAAAGCGCCGTTTTCCTCCAATCTAGTTATAACATAGAATTAAAGTTTGACTTATTATCTAAAAGATATATCTAAAACCAGCTGCATTTTCGTGCCTTTAAACAAATGGCATGCAAAAATGTTGACGAACTCACAAAATAACAATAAATAAAAATTTAATTATTCATTAATTTCGCTCATTATGCCCTACTCAATTTGCCATTCCGTGTGTAACGCAACGAAATATCGGTCTAGGACCACATAAAATACATATAACATTGATCCATGATCAATTTTAAGATATCTAGCGATGTCCGTCCGTCTGTCTGTGGAAAGCACGATGTAGTCCAAACCAAAAGAGCTAGACACCGGAAGTTTGACAAAAAAATTACTTATAACTGGCTAAGTTTGTAAATGGGCAAAATCGGACCTCGGGGGAAACAATTTCCCCTTAAAAAAAAAAACAAACCCCAAAAAACATTTTTTGAATATTTTTTTTAGCATATTTGTTCAACAATTAAACAATATGTTGATTAATATAAAAATTAAAAAACCTGCGCTTGTCAAAGAGACTGAGAGACGTAAATTTTTTTTGTCCGCCCCGTTTGGAGGCGTAGCTATAACAATAAATGCTAAAATTGTGTTATTTATGCGTATTATAATTAATGAGTTTGTAGACATTTATCGCAAAAAGGTAGAGGTAGTCCCCCGACGACCACCCCCCCCCCTACTTCATTTCCCCAAAAATAAGACACTTTGTTTATTTTTTTCACTTTTTGGAATTTAACACTCACTATTTTTTTTATCTTGGCAACTTACATCGGATTTTTTTATTATAACTTCCTTATTTTTGTCGTATTACAATAAAATATCAGTTAAATTTTATATTGGACACCAATGAAAATCTATATGAATTCGGTAATTTTTTTAAAAATTGCAACATTTGGCCCTTAAAAGTCTATGGGGCTAAATGTTGACCTTTTCTGAAAAATTTTTCTACAAAATTACTTATTATAAATATCTGTTGCAAAATTCAATTGAAAATAATTAGAAAATATAAAAAAATACCAATTTAACTTGTCCTAACATTTTACTTTAATACTAAAATTCAACAAAAATATCCAAAATGTATTTTTAACCCTTCACAACTTTAGTTCTCGTCAGTCGATTTTTATGATTAAAAGCACAAATTAAAGCCTAAAGTCTCACCTATTCAACAAAAAAGACGGCATACAAAAATATTGATCCAATCAAAAGTTACAGATTTTTGATCCGGAAATGACCAAAATTTTCCACTGTGCGTCCCGATAAATTAAAATTTTTGAATTTCATGTCGTAATACTTGGCAAACGATGGTCACAAAACTGATGGTGTGAAAATTTATAAAAAAATTTCACAAGGTCATCTTTAGTCGGCAACTAGCGGTAAAAGTTGAAAAAAATTACGCATTTCGACCAAAATGCATGTCCAACTTTTTTTACCAAATCTTTATTGGAAAATATTTTAAAAAATCCAAAACCGCGATTTTGATCCACAGATGCTGATTTTTAAACATAAAAATAATCTTTTTATCCAAATTGTTATCTAAAAAATATAAAAAAAAAATATAAAAATATAAAAACGCGATTTTGGTCCAAAAATGGTGATCTGTGTTTATATTTTTTACACTCAGAAAAAAAATTAACTAAAAAATGGGAAAACTAACTAAATTCAAGGAATTTTGATAATGATTTAGCTCCATTGCCATGTTTGTCTTCTTTTAAGGAAAGAAAAAAAATTTTAATATTATGCCAATTTGAACTAAAATATGGGAAAAATATTCTTTCAATTTAGTTTATACACATTTGAGGACCCGATTGCGTGAAGGCCCATTGGGTTCGGACCGATAGGTTTAGACCCCGATGGGCCCAGACCCAGTTGGGTTCCTAAAGAACCTTCATGTTTTTTGATCCAAAATTTTTGTCCGTTTCGCTCTACCTTGCTTAGTTTTTGAGATACGTGAATTTAGGGTATCACTGGGGTCTTGAGAATTTTAAAAACTCGATAACTTTAAAACTATTACTCGAAGAGCTTTTCGGCGGCCTTGTTCCCCGTGTTAAGGGCTACAAAAATGCTTTTGAAAATGCTTTGTTGTGTTGGCATTATTTATTAGAAAAAATATGAGTATTTTAAAATTTTCGGGAATGCCAACTTTTTTAAATCCGAAGTTAGGACCCATTGGGGTCCACACATGTGAAGAGGTACGGCGATATTATGGAGATTCTAAGAACCAAAAATGGATTCCATTTTGCTCTATCTGGCTCAGTTTTCGAGATATCGCCATTTTAAATTTTTTGAAAAAATTTTTTTTCCCAAGTTATTAAAATTTTTCTAAAATAATGGAAAAAACTGCCTAAAATCTAAGAAAATTAACTAATTGGTAGAAAATTACGTCCTAAAACAAAAGAAGAGGAATATGTCTTAAAAATAAAGATTTTTTTCATATATTTAGGGAAAATTTCTTTGGCGGTAAGAATTTCTTCCATGTATTTGTTAATTTCATTTGAGGAAAATAATGGACTATTTAACAGTACATGAACTTACATTTTTTCCTAACACTTAAGAAAATTTCTCAACTTTTAGTTAAATTTAACTAAATTGCGGGAAAATTTATAAACTATTTTGAAGAAAATTTTTCCAAAGTTTAAGTTAAGTCTTTTTTTGAGTGTAGATAATACACTTAACATTTTCTAACTTTTGAGACCAATTTGGATGAAAAATAATTTTTATGTTTAAAATTAAACATCTGTGGACTAAAAACGAGGATTTGGAAAGTGTGCCAAATTTCAGAATTTTTGAGCCCGATTTGTTCAAAAAATTCTGACATGAAATTTGACCGCTGGTTGCCGACTGAAAATGACCTTGCCAAAATTTTTTATAAATTTTCGCACAATCACCTCTAACGTGGCCATCGTTTGGCAGATATTACGACATAAAATTCGAAAATTTAAATTTGACGGGAAGCCCTATTACACAGATAGTTTTTAAAAAATAAAATTTCTTTTTCAAAAGAAACTTTCCTTTTTTATTACCAATTGTTTTACGTTTTTAATATTTGTTGCCAAAAAGTTAAATTTTTCTGACACATTAAAGTGCACACAAAGAGTTTTCAATGTAATTGAATAAAAGTATTCCACGAACATACCATGACTATAATTCCTTAATACACTTTTGCTAAAAAAAACTTTATTGGTCTTTTGTACTGTTGTTCGTTTACCAGTTGGTCGAGGTACATTGCAGCCTTATACAAACAGGTGTGATCATAAAAATAGCACTACCACATTTTTGTATTTTAAAAATTTCTAAATGTATTTTAAAATTTTTCAAATGCATTTTAAAATTGTCTAAATGTATTTTAAAATTGTCCAAATGAATTTTAAAATTGTCCAAATGTATTTTAAAATTGTCCTAATGTATTTTAAAATGGTCCAAATATATTTCAGAATTTACCAAATTAATTTTAAAATTGTCCAAATGTATTTTAACATTGTCCAAATATATTTTAAAATTGTCAAATTGCATTTTAAAATTGTCCAAATATATTTTTAAATTGTCCAATAGCATTTTAAAATTGTCCAAATGTATTTTAAAATTGTCTTAATGTAGTTTAAAACTTTCCAAATGTATTTTAAAATTGTCCAAATGTAGTTTAAAACTTTCCAAATGTATTTTAAAATTATCGAAATGTATTTTAAAATTGTCCAAATGTATTTTAAAATTGTCCAATTTTATTTTAAAATTCTTCAAATGTATTTTAAAATATTCGACATAGAATTATACATAGAATATTTTAAAATACATTTGGAATATTTTAAAATATATTGGAGAATTTTAAAATACATTTAACCAATTTTAAAATACATTTGGAAAATTTTAAAATGCTTTTGGCCAATTTTCAAATACATTTGGACAATTTTGAAAATTCATTTCGAAATTTTTAAACTACAATTGGACAATTTGAAAATATATTTGGAAATTTTTAGAATACATTTGGACAATTTTAAAATACATTTGGAAAATCTTAAATTACATTTGGACAATTTTAAAATACATTTGAACAATTTGAAAATACATTTAGAAATTTTTAAAATACATTTTGAAATTTTACATTACAATTGAAGAATTTTAAAACACATTTGGGCAATTTAAAACTACATTTAGACAATTTTAAAATACATTTGGAAAATCTTAAATTACATTTGGACAGTTTTAAAATACATTTGGACAATTTTAAAATTTATTTGGACAATTTTAAAATATATTTGGACAATTTTAAAATATATTTGGACAATTTTAAAATATATTTGGACAATTTTTTAATACATTTGGACAATTTTAAAATACATTTGAACAATTTTTATATACATTTGGAAATTTTTAAAATTCATTTAGACAATTTTAAAATACATTTGGACAATTTTAAAATACATTTAGAAAATTTTAAAATACATTTGGACAATTTCAAAATACATTTGGAAAATTTTAAACTACATTTGGACAATTTAAAAATTCATTTGGACAATTTTAAAATATATTTGGACTATTTTAAAATATATTTGGAAATGGTGTAGTGGCGGTTACTAAAGGTTAATGGTCGTGGCTAAAGATGGCGAGTGAGTGTTTTTTGTCTTACACTCACTAAACCCTAGTTAGATAAGGTCCGTGTCCGAGACGTATACTTTCAAAACATCGTCCTCGTTATAGCCCAATTATGAACAAAGGAAATTTCTGGTGCTATTTTTTTTTACCACCACTGCTGTTTATACCTATGAGGCATTCCACACCAAATGTCCAGCGAAAAAAAAACATGTGTACCGTAAACTTCTGAATAGGTTATATGGAACTTAGAAAATTGCGTTTTTGGTTTTTCAATTTTTCAAAAACTGGGCTTAGGAGGCGTGGTCAAATATTGGAAAAATGGTAAAATTTGTGGCGAGTTGCCTTGATTAAATATTTATCACATTAAAACGGAATGCACCACAATCTCAAAAATTTACATTCTTATATAGTTTTGTATGGGCTATCGATTAAATATTTTTTTTCTTGGAAAATTTTCAGAACCCGTTATCAAATTTTCCATTTTTTAAAAATGTCAATTTATTAAAAAACATGCCACTTTTTTTTTTTTTTAAATTTTCAGAACCCGTTTTGAAATTTTTAATTTTTTAAAAATGTCAATTTATTAAAAAAACATGCCACTTTTTTTTTTTTTTTTAATTTTTTTTTTTTTAAGTTTAGATATTTGTCCATTAGACCACCCAAATTTGCAAAAGCATATTTTTGTTCGCTCCACCGGCAGTTTCTGATAGATTGGCCATACAAAATAATATCTGTGCAAGAACTGCATCTCTCGGTTGCATACAGGCCAGTCGATTTGAACTTTTGACCCCAAAAGTGACCTAAAAGACTACAAAGCTTTTAAGTGCCATAACTCTTAAAATATGCGTTTTTCCAAAAAATACTACATAAGTTTTAATTTGCAGAATAAGAAAGCAAACATTTCCTTCATACAAATTTTTAGCCTAAGTCTAAGACATCGTGGTGTTTTTAGCGGTTAAAATAAAAATTTATTTGAAGACTTCATTTAAAACGACCCTCGTTAAAATTTGGACGGAGACTCAAATAGTCGGTATCCATTATTTTGTAGAGTAAGATATGTAGTTTTCATAAACCAATTACATTTGGAATTTATATGGGTAATTTCATTACAGAAGAGGCCAAAGCTGACTTTGAAGTTTAGATTTTTGAAATGCTGTATACAAATTTGTGAAATTACTTTATTTTAAACGACCCTCGTTAAAATTTTAGTGGATACAATCGGTTTCAATGATTTTGAAGAGTTAGATGTCTACTTTTTGGAAAATATTTGGGGAATTCCAGGCCAAATCACTCACTTTTAGACCCGACCCCCTTCGATTAATTTTTTTTTTATATATTTTAGTACGTATTAAATGCAACTTTCACTCAAATTTTCAGACTTTTATACCAAGTTGGTGTTGAGTAATCAATTTTTTAAAATGGTGTTTTTTTTCAAAAAAAATAAAAAATTGAAATTTTCCAATAATTTTGACCAGTAAAAAATATAGATATCTTACAATAAGTTAGACGACGTTTTGTTGGTATTTAAATGTAGTCTTAGAAAAAAAAATATTTAAAAATTATTCGAATTAATTATCACTTATTTTTTAACGTATAAAATTAAAATCGAATTTTTGAAAAAGTCCGAAACCTTCGATTTTTTTTTAAAAGTCTAAAAATTCTACTCTAAATTACACAATTTTTAATCCATAATTCGAGATGTGAGCACAATTAGTTCTATTTTTTTTTCAAATTTTGAAAATTTCAGTTTTTTTTTAGACTCTGGTATATTTTATATGGTGCTCCAAAATAATTAAATTGGAAGACATTAACCATAACTTACCCTAGATACATTCATTTGTTGGTAAAAATATGTCTCATAAAAATTTAGGTTTATTGGACATGGGCCTTGAATTTTAAAAAACGGATTACAAGGAAAAATATTTTTTTTTTCTGTTTTCTAATTTTTTTGTATTTAAGTTAAATTTGAATTCAGATGGGTAAAGAATTTTGATTTGGAGTAAAATGCCTCTCTAATAACGTACTAAAAACTAAAATCGGTTGAAAATCAGCCAAGTTATTAAAACTTCCCCAGGCATCTAACGTGTGGCAGACCACTTGAATACAATCCGAATCATGAAATTCATTGAAATTTTCTACTGTAATAACATTTTTTTATTCTTCAAGTTCAAATGTAATAAGATGCCAAGTATTTTTCATATAGTATTTTGCTAACATGTTTTCAATTAATGCTAAAAATGCCTGCACTTTTCAACACTTGTTTGAAATCTGCATTTTTAACTCTTCAAAATCATGGAAACCGATTGTAATCCATTAAAATTTTAACGAGGGTCCTTTAAAATAAAGTAATTTTACAAATTTGTATACAGCATTTGGATAATCGAAACTTCAAAGTCAGCTTTGGGCTCTTCTGTAATGAAATTACCCATATAAATTCCAAATGTAATTGGTTTATGAAAACTACATATCTTACTCTACAAAATAATGGATACCGACTATTTGAGTCTCCGTCCAAATTTTAACGAGGGTCGTTTTAAATCAAGTCTTCACATAAATTTTTATTTTAACCTCGAAAAACACCACGATGCACAGTGATTCGTTTCATTGGCAAAAATCAAAAAAAAAAGTATGTCTTCAATGTTGATGATTTTTTGTATTTTTACAGTTTAATAGTAAACTAAAAGAAATATGTACTTTTCTGATTTTTAAGAAGTCATATGTTGCCACAAGAGGGCGCTAAAGTATGGAAATTCAACGCTATTGTGTTAAAACCTAAAAATTGATTTTTATAGGTTTACTAAAATAATTATGAAAAATCGAATTTTAAAGAAATCAACGAACTTTTTTTTGCAAAAGTTACTTTAATATATTAGCTAAATGTTGTATTTGCATTTTTTTAGAATTAATCTTAAAATACATTTTTGTATTGCTCTGAAATCTATATTTTTTCTACCGAATTCCCAAAAATTGACAAATTTTGATGGAATGCATAAAAAAAGTTCGTGAGTCAAAAAATTATTTTTTTTGCTTTTTCGATAGTTTGGACTATGGTTTATAAGGCAAAAGAATAAAAATAACTAAGTTTTTGTCTGAAGTTGGAAAAAAGTTAGGTTTTGTTTGTGTCTTTATTTCATTTTTTTCAAAAGCTGTATTATTAATGGAAAAAATATTAGAAAAAAAATTTAATATTAAGTATTTTTTCTTTACACATTGATATATTATATAGTATTCTGTAAAAATATAATAAAAAATCAGAAAAAAATTATGCAGTCGTGGGCCGTTTTGCTTTAAAAGTTATCTTTGACTTTTACTAAAATCCCCAAAATCACCAAATTTTAATGGCCTTCATAAAAAAAGTTCGTGAATAAAATTTTTTTGTTTTTCATTTTTTTTGTAGCTTTAACTATGTTTTATAAGATCAAAAAATAAAAATAACTAAGTTTTTTTTTTAAGTTGAAAAAAAAAAAATTTTTAAAAAAATCTAAAATTGGATTAATTTTTTTTTTTATTTATTTTATGTACTGTAAATAAAATTAAAAAATACATCAACATTTTCGCGTTTTTTTATATAAAGGGATTTATTGTACTGTATACCATAAATTTATAGTAAAAAATTCGATGAAATAAGTATACAGTGAGCCATTTTGCTTTAAAACCAGTATTTGATTTTCGTTGGTATCCCAAATCAAAACCAATTTTTTTTTTTGAGATACATAAAAAAAGTTCGTACTCAAAAATTATTTTTTATTGATTTTTTTAACATCCTGGACTCTTTTCTATACGATCAAATAATAAAAATAACTAAGTTTTTGAAAAAAACGAAAAAAAAAAATTTTTAGTACCAAAAAAAAAAATTTTTTTTTTAGTTTTTTGTTATTAGCGGGTTATATACTTAAAAATAAAGCAAGTATTAAACGAGTTTACTTAAAACTTATTTTGAATAAATTTATTTTCGTAATGCAACAGGAAATAAGTGTTGTGAATGTTTTGTTTTTGCAGTTATTATGTATTTTTATATTTTTGACTATATTTAAAAAAAGGATATATTAACAGCTTTTTTGTTACCGCAAGTAACTCAACGAAATTTGGCACACTTATTAACGTTATTTGATCTAATCTATATTAAAAATTTGATAGCAATTGAAAGATTTTTAAAATAGTTACAGCGATTTCAAGAAAAAGGATATATGGCAGCCACGCGAGTCCTTGCTCAGATTAAAATACAAATGTTGTACGTCGATGGTTATCTAAATTTCTAAGACAATAACTAAGTTAAGTAATTTTATATCAAGTTTTGTGGCTAAAACTCCACTTTTAAATTTCAGGATATACGACAGGTACAAATGTCCTTCGACCGATTTGCTCAAAATTTTTATTTTTTTTTCTATTAATTAATTTTGTGCTTGCGTACCAAATTTGGAAAATCGTTGATAACTCTTTCAATTTTATTTTTGTGATTAAACTATATTAACACTTTATTGCAGTTTTTAAAAAGGATATATAAATAACTTTTGTTTTACAGAACCGATTTCAGCGAAATTTGGCACACACATTGACATCACTTATTCAAATTTTTACAAAATATTTCAAGGGTATAGAGTAATTTTTGAGCGATTTACATTTTTTTTAAGAAAAAGGATATATGGCAGCAACACGAGTCCTTGCTTCAATCTTGAAAAAAATTTACACATAAAATACTGTATCAAAATTGGTAACATTGACAAAATTTGGGAATTTTGTGGCCATTTTTGTAGTTTTAATCACATATTTAAGTTTCAGGATATATGGGGGGTAGGCGTGTCCTTGCTCCGATTTTTCCAAAAACTCGTTTTTTTCTTGATTAGATAATTAAATGCTTGTGTTCCAAATTTCAGAAATCTGCGACCAATATTCTATTTTTGCCCACTCGATATATGGGAACGAATCACTGTGCGATGTCTTAGACTTAGGCTAAAAATTTGTATGAAGGAAATGTTTGCTTTCTTATTCTGCAAATTAAAACTTATATAGTATTTTTTGGAAAAACGCAAATTTTAAGAGTTATGGCTCTTAAAAGCTTTTTAGTGCTTTTAGGTCACTTTTGGGGTCAAAAGTTCAAATCGACTGGCCTGTATGCAACCGAGAGATCCAGTTCTTACACAGATATTAGTTTTTATGGCCAATCTATCAGAAACTGCCGGTGGAGCGAACAAAAATATACTTTTGCAAATTTGGGTGGTCTAATGGACATTAGACCGGGTCGAAAAAAAAAGTTCCCACTGTGCGGGCTTAATTTTAAAGCTTACATCGAAAAAGTTCCATAGCCAAAATATAAGATTTTTAGGTCGCGATTTGGTACCGCCGAAATCGTTATTTGTTCATAACTTTGTCATTTGATGTCCGATCGTTTTAAAATAAAATTTGTTTGAAAGTCCTCCGCGAGTACTAAATTTGACCCATATCTGGTTTTGACCTCTGAGCTCATCTTCGTGTCATGAGTGTTAGTTTCTCAGCTTTCTACCCACCTAAATTATAGCATTAAAAAATTCATGAAATTCTTCCCTTAGAAGTACCCTCTTAAATTAATTAACAAAAAAGTTACATTCAATTTTAAATTTCCATAGAAAAAGATTTAAAACACTTGTTCGTATGTATTTAAATACAAACTAAAAAAATTAAATATAGTTTAAAGGCATAATAACAAGTGTTTTTTCTAATTTTCTTTATATTGTATATGAAAATCTTAAATCAAATGTAACTTTTTTGTTAATAAATTTAACTGGATACTTCCAAGGGAAGAATTTCATGAATTTTTTAGTGCTATAATTTAATGGAAAAATAAAAATCATTTAAGTGGGTAGAAAGATGAGAAACTAACAATCATAACAAGAAGATGACCTCTGAGGTTAAAACCAGATATGAGTCAACTTTAGTACTCGCTGAGGACTTTCTAACAATCTTTTTTTAAAACGATCGGACATCAACTGACAAAGCTATGAACAAAAAACGATTTCGGCGGTACCAAATCGCGACCTAAAAATCTAATATTTTGGCTATGGAACTTTTTCGAGGTAAGCTTTAGAATTAAGCCCGCACAATGGGAACTTTTTTTTTCTCCCTTATGGTCGACCCAGTCTAATGGACATACATCTAAACTTTAAAAAAAAAAAATTAAAAAAGGAAAAAAAAGTGGCATGTTTTTTAATAAATTATTGACATTTTTAAAAAATGGAAAATTTCAGAACGGGTTGTGAAAATTAAAAAAAAAAAAAAATTTAATAGATAGCTGATACAAAACTATATAAGAATGTAAATTTTTGAGATTGTGGTGCATTCCGTTTTAATGTGATAAATATTTAATCAAGGCAACTCGCCACAAATTTTACCATTTTTTCAATATTTGATCACGCCTTCTAAGCCCAGTTTTTGAAAATTAGAAAAACCAAAAACACAATTTTCATAGTTCCATATAGGGCTATCCAAACAACCTATTCAGAAATTTACGGAACACATGTTTCTGTAGCGGGACATTTGGTGTGGAATGCCTCCTACACAATAAAGGCACATACTTTATATATAGTTTTTACAACTTTTTTAAGCTTTTATAAAGTCCAAATAAATTAAATTACAAGCACACATACGTTTCTCTGGTTTTAAATTTATTTTTTTGTGTGGCTTGAAACTTTTTAGTTTTAAATCTTAATCCTTTGTATTGAGATAAAAGTACCAAAAATTAACTTTAACTTTTTACTATTTTAGGGAGAATAAAAATATAAAACAGTTTTAGATGTAGTTTTTTTTTTTTTGAAAATTTTACTTTGGTAATATAATGTTAAAGATAACTTAAAACAGTAAATAATCTCCCAAAGTACTGTGGGTTAGAATGCCGTATGTATCCCAGCAAAACTTAGATTACCAAATAAGGTATAAAATAATGTATAGGATCTCTTATTTTATACATTGCAGCATTGATGATTTTAACAGGCGATGAGACTCAAAGTAATGCATCCACATTATCACAAAGAATACCAGTAAGGTATAAAATAAGTCATAAATTTATAACGAAGAATACGAGTAAAGTGTAAAATATATGATATTTTATAGGTTACGAGAAATGAAATAATATAGCATACCAGAAGATAATATATAAGGTGTTACGAGTAGTGAAAAAGCAATTTTGTATTAAATTTACTCACGTGATTGTAAGTGAGTGTAAGTAGATAAAATATGCTCGTGAGTGTGTGTCGTTAGAAATTTCCTGTCGTGAGCCCATCTCTACACCATTTACAGATGTAATTCGAAAAAGATCAATTGTAATTCGAAGATTCTATTTGTAATTCGAAGATTCTATTTGTAATTCGAAGATTCCATTTGTAATTCGAAGATTCCATTTGTAATTCGAATACTCCAATTGTAATTCGAAGATTCCAATTGTAATTCGAATACTCCAGTTGTAATTCGTAAAAGATCAATTGTAATTCGTAAAAGATCAATTGTAATTCGTAAAAGATCAATTGTAATTCGAAAAAGATCAATTGTAATTCGAAAAAGATCAATTGTAATTCGTAAAAGATCAATTGTAATTCGAAAAAGATCAATTGTAATTCGTAAAAGATCAATTGTAATTCGTAAAAGATCAATTGTAATTCGAAGATTCCATTTGTAATTCGAAAAAGATCAATTGTAATTCGAAAAAGA
Organism: Pegoplata infirma; assembly: GCA_963921195.1. Taxonomy (NCBI): domain Eukaryota; kingdom Metazoa; phylum Arthropoda; class Insecta; order Diptera; family Anthomyiidae; genus Pegoplata; species Pegoplata infirma. The sequence continues at coordinate 129,708,279 of OY992540.1, read as the reverse complement.
TCAATTGTAATTCGAAAAAGATCAATTGTAATTCGTAAAAGATCAATTGTAATTCGTAAAAGATCAATTGTAATTCGTAAAAGATCAATTGTAATTCGTAAAAGATCAATTGTAATTCGAAAAAGATCAATTGTAATTCGTAAAAGATCAATTGTAATTCGAAAAAGATCAATTGTAATTCGTAAAAGATCAATTGTAATTCGAAAAAGATCAATTGTAATTCGTAAAAGATCAATTGTAATTCGTAAAAGATCAATTGTAATTCGAAGATTCCAATTGTAATTCGAAAATCATCAACTGAATTTACATTGATAATTTACGAATTACAATTGGAATCTTCGAATTACAATTGATCTTTTACGAATTACAATTGATCTTTTACGAATTACAATTGATCTTTTTCGAATTACAATTGATCTTTTACGAATTACAATTGATCTTTTTCGAATTACAATTGATCTTTTACGAATTACAATTGATCTTTTTCGAATTACAATTGATCTTTTACGAATTACAATTGATCTTTTACGAATTACAATTGATCTTTTACGAATTACAATTGATCTTTTTCGAATTACAATTGATCTTTTTCGAATTACAATTGATCTTTTACGAATTACAATTGATCTTTTACGAATTACAAATGGAATCTTCGAATTACAATTGATCTTTTACGAATTACAATTGATCTTTTACGAATTACAATTGATCTTTTTCGAATTACAATTGATCTTTTACGAATTACAATTGATCTTTTTCGAATTACAATTGATCTTTTACGAATTACAATTGATCTTTTACGAATTTCAATTGATCTTTTACGAATTACAATTGATCTTTTACGAATTACAATTGGAATCTTCGAATTACAAATGGAATCTTCGAATTACAATTGGAGTATTCGAATTACAAATGGAATCTTCGAATTACAAATGGAATCTTCGAATTACAAATGGAATCTTCGAATTACAAATAGAATCTTCGAATTACAATTGATCTTTTTCGAATTACATCTGTAAATGGTGTAGTTTAAACTTATGCACTTTTTTTATAAAATAATTATTTTTTATGTTATTGTAATGCATTATGCATCCAATTATAAATAATGCATTATTTCAAACTTTCAAATAATACATAATGTAACCAAATATAAGTCATGCATGATTTAATGTTTAGAAATAATAAATATGAAATAAATTTTTTCCAATAATCATGCATTACGTAGCAAATTATTTGTAATGCATTATTTTTCACTTGAAAATAATATGTTGTGGAACAAATGTTTGGTAAGACATCCTAAAATAATGCTACAAATAAGGTATACACATTACCTGGTAATGTGTTATATAATCACTACCCATTACCAAAGTTTTGCTGGGATTCCTACTTTTTAGTCCATATTTTTCTTTAAAATAAGGACCAATTTGAACTAGAAAATGTGGAAAAAATTTCATATGTTTTAGTTAAAAAAACATTTCTGATGAGGAAATTTTTCTTAAAAATTACAGATAATTCTCAATAGGTAAATTTTTTATTATAAATTTAAAAAAAACTTTTGTTTTTTTGGTCAAGTAATAAATTCCATTAGTTTTTAAAGTTAAAAAGTCTTTGTTGTAAGCTTTGTATTTGACGTTTGTTCCCAGATTATGGGAAAACACGCCAAAGCATTTGTTGTGATTAAAATATTATTTTTTCTCTAACACATACAGTGCCGGTCAAAAAAATAGCACCAATGACAAAATCTCTATTCATTCAATTAAAACAAAATATTATGTGCGTATTCGTTTAAAGTAAATATGCAATACTTTTATACTAAGTATAAACCCCTTAAATGTTTTTACTTTTTCCAAAAATTGTGGACGGTTCTTTTTTAATGATCGATATTTTAAAAAAACTCTGAATCAGTGCAGTCAATAAAATAGCACCGAATGACGAAATTTCGTTAAAAAAATTAATATTGTTTTAATTATTCAAATAAAAGTGTTAAATATTAAAGAAAGATATTTTTTATTTATAAAAAAATTTAATTCATTACAAAATTTGACATTTATTTTCGTAAAAATGTGACGTGGAAGGAATTACACTCCTCAAAAACGTGCTTTTGTAAAAAATATGATTTCTGTACATAAAGCATATTCTGAAATAGGAAAATTGGTTATATGCGCTTATAAAATGATTGAAAATTCAACAAAATTAACTTTAGATCTTGAAAAACTTAGTCACAAGCGATGTTTGTCACCATTGGTGGTTAGGTGTTTGTAAAGGCAATGGAAGAAAGCCCCATCTACGGCAGCTCCAGAGCTAAAAAAGGACAGCAAATGGCGAAAATGTTCGTCAAAGGTTACAAAACAACAACATTAACGCTTGTAGATTCGGAAAAGTGCGCCTACTCTGACTTAAGCATGCTGCAAGTCGTTTGAAGTTTGCTAACAGTGACTCAGAATGACCAGCTTAAAAGTGGATCAATGTTCTATGGACAAATGAATCCATAGTTGTTTTATTTTGAGACATAGGATCACATACCTATGTCAGAAGACCCTATAACGCGGAATTCAATCCAAAATTCAAAATAAAAATAACTTAAAATGGTGCTTTTAGTGTGGGGGATATTTTCCTACTACGGAGTGGGGTTCATATATTGGACCATGGCTCACATATTGGACTAGATCAACCGTGGATATACACTTAACGTTTATACACTCAAAAAAATACGTTAGAAGATTTACTATTTTTTTTTGCTAACGCTAGTTAGCTAACTTTTAGCAAATTTTTAGTTGAGATTAGCATGTTAGCAAAAAATTCTTGTAAACATCATTTAGCACATTAGCAATTTTAAACAAACTTTGAACTAATTTCTTTTGCTAAATTTGAAATTGAGTTGACTACATTTTTACAAGATTTTTTGCTAATATTAGCAAAATAAATGGTAATTTTTTTTTTTATTTTCAGAAAACTAAAATTGGCGCTATCTCGGAAACTAAGCCAGATAGAACAAAATGGAGGCCATTTTTGGTTCTCGAGCTCTCCATGGTATCGCCGGTCCTCTTCACATGTGTGGACCCTAATGGGCCCTAACTTTGGATCCAAAAAAGTTAGCATTCCCTAAAATTTTAAAATGATCATATCTCGGTAAATATTGCCGACACAACAAAAAGTCCAAAAGCGTTTTTGTAGCTCTCAACACGTAGAACAAGCCCGCAAAATAATCAAAAGCTCCCCGAGTAATATTTTTGAAGTTATCGAGTTTTTTAATTCTCAAGACCCCAGTGGTCCCCTATAATCACGTATCTCAAAAACTAAGCAAGGTAGAGCGAAACGGACACAAATTTTGGATCAAAAACTATGACGATTTTTAAGGAACCCAACTAGGTCTAGGCCCATCGGGGTCTGGACCTATCGGGTCCGAACCCAATAGGGTCCTCTGATGTGTATAAACTAAGTTCAAAAAAAAAAATATTTAGTTAACTAATTATTGGCAAAACATTTTTGCTAACTTTAGCAAAAAAATTGTGGGTTCAAAATCAGCAAATTTTCTTGTAGGTTTACAAGCTTTTTTTACTAACATTACAGTTTTTTTTTTTTAGTGTATCGTCCAGAAAGTAATGTTACCATAAGTTTCTGAGCAAATGCCACTAATTTAGGTCTTTTAGCACGCCAATTACCCAAAGCATGATAGGAAATTGGCGAAAAATTGGGTCTGGACAATAAAGTAAACGTGATGGAATGGCCTGGTGAGTCCCCAGATCTACACCATTTACAGATGTAATTCGAAAAAGATCAATTGTAATTCGAAGATTCTATTTGTAATTCGAAGATTCTATTTGTAATTCGAAGATTCCATTTGTAATTCGAAGATTCCATTTGTAATTCGAATACTCCAATTGTAATTCGAAGATTCCATTTGTAATTCGAAGATTCCAATTGTAATTCGTAAAAGATCAATTGTAATTCGTAAAAGATCAATTGAAATTCGTAAAAGATCAATTGTAATTCGTAAAAGATCAATTGTAATTCGAAAAAGATCAATTGTAATTCGAAAAAGATCAATTGTAATTCGTAAAAGATCAATTGTAATTCGTAAAAGATCAATTGTAATTCGTAAAAGATCAATTGTAATTCGAAGATTCCATTTGTAATTCGTAAAAGATCAATTGTAATTCGTAAAAGATCAATTGTAATTCGAAAAAGATCAATTGTAATTCGAAAAAGATCAATTGTAATTCGTAAAAGATCAATTGTAATTCGTAAAAGATCAATTGTAATTCGTAAAAGATCAATTGTAATTCGAAAAAGATCAATTGTAATTCGTAAAAGATCAATTGTAATTCGAAAAAGATCAATTGTAATTCGTAAAAGATCAATTGTAATTCGAAAAAGATCAATTGTAATTCGTAAAAGATCAATTGTAATTCGTAAAAGATCAATTGTAATTCGAAGATACCAATTGTAATTCGAAAAACATCAACTGAATTTACATTGATAATTTACGAATTACAATTGGAATCTTCGAATTACAATTGATCTTTTACGAATTACAATTGATCTTTTACGAATTACAATTGATCTTTTTCGAATTACAATTGATCTTTTACGAATTACAATTGATCTTTTTCGAATTACAATTGATCTTTTACGAATTACAATTGATCTTTTTCGAATTACAATTGATCTTTTACGAATTACAATTGATCTTTTACGAATTACAATTGATCTTTTACGAATTACAATTGATCTTTTTCGAATTACAATTGATCTTTTTCGAATTACAATTGATCTTTTACGAATTACAATTGATCTTTTACGAATTACAAATGGAATCTTCGAATTACAATTGATCTTTTACGAATTACAATTGATCTTTTTCGAATTACAATTGATCTTTTACGAATTACAATTGATCTTTTTCGAATTACAATTGATCTTTTACGAATTACAATTGATCTTTTACGAATTTCAATTGATCTTTTACGAATTACAATTGATCTTTTACGAATTACAATTGGAATCTTCGAATTACAAATGGAATCTTCGAATTACAATTGGAGTATTCGAATTACAAATGGAATCTTCGAATTACAAATGGAATCTTCGAATTACAAATGGAATCTTCGAATTACAAATAGAATCTTCGAATTACAATTGATCTTTTTCGAATTACATCTGTAAATGGTGTAGACCAAATCGATAGTTAATGGACAGCTATAGAGAAGGGAGTGTCTCGAATACAACCAACTTATAATGAATCTCTTTGGGTGGCTGTTCAGCAAATCTGGAACTCAATTTCGAATTATCGAATCCCAAAATCTCGCGAATTCGGTACAAAAACGTTGTACAGAGGTAATTGTCAACAATGAGCACTCGACAATTTTTTTTTTTAAATATTTAAAGATATCAAAACAACACTGAATTCATAATGCATTCGTTTTTCACATTTAAGAATTTAATTTTAATACAAAAAGTACTGTGGTGCTATTTTTTTGACTGTGTCTTTTTGAAGTTTTTTTAAAAACTCTGAAGAGCTTAAGGTTCTCAGCGAGCAGCATAATATTACTCTGTGCTGGGTACCTGGACACAAAGATATTTTGGGAAACGAGAAAGCCGATGAGCTTGCACGACGGGGAGCGGAACTCGCACAGGAGACAGCGGAATCTGAAGTTTTCCCTCCACTGTCTATTATTTGTCAGAGAATAAGATTGGACACAAGGGCGAGTTGGTTGGATAAATGGTCAAACTCTGATAGGTGTATACAGACAAAATTATTATGGGATGAAAGCTTGGCAAAATTCTTCTAGATATGGACAGGAAGCAACTGAGAGCTACAGTTAACCTCATTACTGGTCACAACACATTGGGTAAACACATGGTAACAATTGGAATTAGAAATGATAATACATGTAGATGGCGCAGAGAATCCGTAGAAGATACATATCATTTCTTATGCGAATGCCCTGCACTGTCATTTAGAAGATTAAAAATTTTTGGTTCTTATATTTTTCAGAATTTATCCGAATTACGAGGCACGAATCCTTGGACCCTACTGGGATTTATAAAGGCATCTAAATGGGACGCATAAAGGAAAACCACTTTGGGCTACACAGTAGAAGAAGAGAGAGGATCAAAGTTTCAAAGGAATCATAATGGGCCACATCACGGCCTCTATGGGCGCTGGTTTATACCAGTGTCATCCTTCATAACCTAACCTAACCTAAAAACTCTGAAAATTTTTGATAAAATAAAAAACCAAATTAGCCTTTTCTTATGTAATATTGTTTCACACTCTTGCAAGTATCTTATGACACGTTTTCAGTGGCATAAGTTGAAATTGTTAAAAAAAAACCAACGAAGCAAATTTTGTTTTATCCTGGTGCTATTTTTTTGACCGCAGCTGTACATGTGTAGAAAAAAAAAGTTAACATTAAATTTATTACTTGTTATACATTAGGGGTGGGATAGTGCACGAGTTTTCGATTTCGACACGCTAGAACCGCTTATTTTGTGAGGTTCGTAAAAAAAATGCATGGGCCAAAAAATGGGGCAGATCGGATAGGATCTAGGGGTCGCTCATCGGGGTCAAAGTTGGGCGTAGAGGGGAAAAAATCCACAAAAAGCCCCAAAACTCCCCTGGTTTTGCTCCTAGAGGGGTCAAATGTGTGACCGGCCCCCATTATTTTTTCCCCCTGAACACTTTTGCCAAATTTACCTAAGCCCTATCTCCAATCCCTAAGGGGGGTCCCATACAAAGGTTCAATTTTTAAAAAATCTTGCTCCTACCGCTCTAGCTGTCCTAGAAGTTACCCTAGAGGAATCAAATGTATGACCGGCCCCCAATATTTTTTCAACCCCAACATTTTCTTAGAACATACCTACCCCCTATCTTCAATCCTTAGGGTTGTCCCCATACATTTTTTTTTATTTTTTCTTAAATTGTCATATTAAATCAGCTCCTACCGGTCCAATGGTGCCTCCTAGAGGGGTCATTGTCAAGACCAACCCCCATTAATTTTTAGCCCCCAACACTTCTTCTGAACATACCAATTCCATATCTCCAATTCCTAAGGGGTCTCCCACACAAAATGACATTTTTGTAAAACTTGCTCTCACCGTTCTAACTATCGCAGGGGTGACCCTAGAGAAGTTAAACGTGTGACCGACCCCCAATATTTTTTCAGCCCCAACATTTTCCCCAAACAAACCTACCCTCTATTTTAAAGCCTTAAGGGTGTCCCCACACATTTTTTTTTTTTTTTAATTTTTTTTTTATAAAATCTGCGCCTACCGCTCCCATTCTGCCTTTTAGGAACGGTAAATGCAGACTGACCCCCATTAATTTTTGCCCCCTACATTTTTTCTGAACATACCTACGCCGTATTTCCACTTTGTAGGGGTGCTCCACTGGGGAAAACTAAATTAGTAATGTATGTAGAGAAGTCAAATGTATGACCTGCCCATATATTTTTTTAGCCAAAACATTTTCTTCAAACAAACCTACCCTCTATCTTCAAGGTTTTACCCCACAATTTTTATACCCTCCACTCTAGTGATAGAGGGTATATATAAGTTTGTCATTCTGTTTGTAACTCATCGAAATATCGATCTGGGACCCCATAAAGTATATATATTCATGATGCCCGATCGATTTTAAGACATTCTAGCGATGTCCGTCTGTCCGTCTGTCCGTCTGTCTGTCTGTCTGTCTGTGGAAAATGCTGTCGCGGACAAAATATTGCACAGAGATGACTGAAACTTAACATATTTATTAGAAGTTCTCCCGAGAAGTTTGGTATTGCATTTGAGCGATATCGGTTCAGCGGTTCAAAAGTTATGAACGAAAATGTAAGCACACCTCAAAAATTTCAGTACATTCAACATAACCTAAAAATACAAAATGCTTTAATTCGGCTTCTGGTTGGCATATGTGAACATAATTGAACACCAAATGGTATTTAAACAAGTACGAACACAAAAAAAAAAAAAAATCGCGGATTTTTTTTACCAAAATTTTTTTTTCGCGAAAATTTTTTTTTCAAAAAAAAATTTTTTTTTCAAAAGTAATTTCCTTTTAAATAAAGTTTTTTGCAATAATCTTTTTTAAAATTGTGGAGGGTATCACTACATTCGGCAAGGCCGAATTTAACTTTTTTACTTGTTTTATTTATTTTATCGAGAAATCCGAGGTCTTTAATTTGTAATTTAATAGTGACTTTTGTTAAGCGTAAAAAAATATCCTTTTTAACTTGAAAATAATAAAAAAATGATAAATAATATAACTATCAAATTAATTTATTTTTATCGTGTGATGGATATTGTTTCCGATTTTCGGCCACGACCTGAAACAACACTATTTTTTCCTCCTCGTTATGGCACAACACGTTGTTATAGTCTTCTATTAATTTTACGCCTCTTTCGGCAGCGTCGTTGGTAGTCCTGACGATTTTCCCAAGTATTTGGATCGGAAGCAATGAAATTTGTTTTTATTCCGAAGCGTGCAAAAAATTTTGGAGTCTAAGGTGTGACGTAGTTGCTTTAATCAGTTTTCATGAGTTCTTGATTCACTTGTTTCGATGCCATGTTAATTCTTTTCACACCTTCGAATCCAACAACATGTACTAGAGGATTACAATCCTTGTTGCCACTGTCGCCGCTATCCTCTGAGGCATCTTCTTCCCCGATATCATCGTCTTCTTCTTCCTCGCTGTCTTCGTTAGACGATTCGTCCATCTCATCGTCAGATAACTCTTCCTCCAATTCCTCTTTATCTTCTTCAAATATACGAATTGCATTCGACATTTTTCGTTTTATTTCAAAAGAGATATTCGGATCAAATAGTGCGAGAGCAACAGCTTCGCCACTGAGATATCAGAGGTGTCCACAGAATCTCTTGACCAATCGTTGCGACAGAATCTTATCAATTGAAACATAATTGGCAATCGCTTTCAAAAAATTCAAATCATTATTTAGAGCTTCTATTGCTTTGGTAGCTTCTATTGTTATGATGAAAACGGTCACATCAAGAAGTGCATTTAATTCTTTTTTGGCCAAACCGATATATTTTCGGAACAAAAACATTTTTAGGCAATATATGCCTTTTGCCATCCATCGAGCATGACTGATGGGTCCTGGTGGGCTAAAATGCTTATTAGGAATATTTTCGCCAAGGTATAATAAAACAATTTCGAGAAACTCCTTGTAGTCGTCTCTGGGTTGCTTTCTTTTATTTGAGCCCAACAAAACAACTTGATGTCAGTTTGGACTTGAGCTGGTATGTTGTCTGCCACTTCCTCATCTTATATGCCAAGACTGTACGGTTTCTCTTTTATATTTTCCCCCTGCTCTTTAAAACGCGCAAACATTAGCACTCCTGGTCCAGACGTTTTGCCGAATTTGGTTTCAAACACTTAGTTTTCCCCAGGGGAGCACCCCTACAAAGTGGAAATACGGCGTAGGTATGTTCAGAAAAAATGTAGGGGGCAAAAATTAATGGGGGTCAGTCTGCATTTACCGTTCCTAAAAGGCAGAATGGGAGCGGTAGGCGCAGATTTTATAAAAAAAAAATTAAAAAAAAAAAAAAATGTGTGGGGACACCCTTAAGGCTTTAAAATAGAGGGTAGGTTTGTTTGGGGAAAATGTTGGGGCTGAAAAAAAATTGGGGGTCGGTCACACGTTTAACTTCTCTAGGGTCACCCCTGCGATAGTTAGAGCGATGAGAGCAAGTTTTACAAAAATGTCATTTTGTGTGGGAGACCCCTTAGGAATTGGAGATATGGAATTGGTATGTTCAAAAGAAGTGTTGGGGGCTAAAAATTAATGGGGGTTGGTCTTGACAATGACCCCTCTAGGAGGCACCATTGGACCGGTAGGAGCTGATTTAATATGACAATTTAAGAAAAAATAAAAAAAATGTGTGGGGACCACCCTAAGGATTGAAGATAGGGGGTAGGTATGTTCTAATAAAATGTTGGGGTTGAAAAAATATTGGGGATCAGTCATACATTTGATTCCTCTAGGGTGACTTCTAGGACAGCTAGAGCGGTATAAGAAAGATTTTTTAAAAATTGAACCTTTGTGTGGGACCCCCCTTAGGGATTGGAGATAGGGCTTAGGTATGTTTGGCAAAAGTGTTCAGGGGGAAAAAATAATGGGGGCCGGTCTCACATTTGACCCCTCTAAGAGCAAAACCAGGGGAGTTTTGGGGCTTTTTGTGGATTTTTTCCCCTCTACGCCCAACTTTGACCCCGATGAGCGACCCCTAGATCCTATCCGACCTCCCCCATTTTTTGGCTCATACTTTTTTTTTACCAACCTCACAAAATGAGCGGTTCTAGTGCTTCCAAATATTGCTGCTTAAAATCTCACACAACACTATCCCACCCTTATTATACATACATGATAAAACTATTTTATTCACAAACTTCAAATAATAAACCAAATGTGAATTGCACAAGCAAGCATGAAAAAAAAGTAAATCAATCTTTTTCCCAAGTTATGAAAAATTTACTAAAATAATGGAAAAAACTTCCTTAAATTAAAGAAGATAAATATGATGAACTAATTGGTAGTTAATTGCGTCCTAAAATTTAATTTTTTGAACTAAATTCTGTTTTAAGAAACATGTCTTAAAAATATATATTTTTTTCATATATTTAGAGAAAAATTCTTTGGCGGTAAGAATTTCTTCCATGTATTAGGGAATTCTATTTAAGGAAAATTATGGTCTATTTACCAGTACATGAACTAAAATTTTTTCCCAACAGTTAAGAAAATTTCCCAACTTTTAGTTAAATTTTACTAAATTGTAGGAAAATTTATAAACTATTTTGAAGAAAATTTTTCCAAAGTTTAAATTAAGTCTTTTTTTGAGTGTATTGAAAAAACCGAGCTTTAAAAAAACAAGCTTTAAAAACATTGGTAAGCCACAAAATTGCTATAAAAAGTATTTTTTTTCACTCAAAATTTTTTTTTCCATTTAAAAAAAATACACTCGAAAAAAATTTACACTCAAAAAAAGTTTTTTTTACTTAAAATAAAATATTTCTGATCAAAATTGTTCATTTTTATACCCCCCACTCTAGTGAAAGAAGGTATATATGTATATACTAGCTTACCATCCCGGTACTTCGTTACCGGTTGTATTGAATTCCGGATAATAGAAGGATCAGGATTACTCTACCGATTTCAAACAAATTCCCCTACGTTGTCTTTGTTTTATTTACTTGTGGACGTTTGAATCTTTCATAAAATAATATTTCAATGAATAATTTAAACATTAATATTTGAATAACTTCGCTGGTACGTTGTCATGTTCGTTCCGGTGAAAAAAGATATTGACAATTTTCGAGCCCTTATATCGGAATTTTGGATTTTGAGTGAATAAATATTTCAACGAAAAAAGAAATTTAAAATAAGTTTGAGTGAAAAAACATACAGAGAGAAAAAATACGGAGTAAAAAAAGTTAAATGCGAAAAATTTAAGTAAAAAGTATCATTCCATATTGTTCCCTGCACTATTCCATTTCGTTTTCCGTTCTACTCCATTTCATTTCCAATTCCATCTCCTTTCGTTACATGTAAGTTTAATTTTAAAAGTACCAAAAAACAATTTTTTAGACCTCTAGAAACGGATTTTTTTTTAAAATACTTTAGCAGAATATTTTTTCACCGAAGGAACCTACATTCTAAAACTCAAGATTCTAAGGTCATTATTATAGGAACAAAAAAAGTACCATAAGTAAACTTTCTTACCCCTGTTAGAAACGGAATTTACAAAAAGTACCTCTTCCAGAATGTTTTTTTCTTCACCGAAGGATCCTACATTCCATATTTCAAAATTCTAGAATCATTGTTTCAGCAAATATTAAAAGTATAAAAAGGATTTTACATTCCTAATTTTAAGTTTCTAGAACCATGACGTCAGAAGATATCAAAAGTACCGAAAATACACTTTTTTATCCATTTTACCCCAGTAAGAAGCGGAATTTCCATAACTAATATAGCCCGGAATGTTTCTTTTTACCGACTTCTCCTACATTACAAATTTTAAGATTCTTGGACCATATTTTCAGGAAATATAAAAAGTTTCTATGAATTTTATTTCAGGGAAAAAAATGTACTAAAAAGTGCACTTTAGGTACTTTTTCTAAAAAGTACTTTTTGTAAGAGGTACTTTTTATAAAAGGTACTTTTTATAAAATGGTACTTTTTATGAAAGGTACTTTATATAAAAAGCACTTTTTATAAAAGGTACTTTTTTTAAATGGTACTTTTTATAAAATGTACATTTTATAAAAGGTACTTTTTATAAAAGGTACTTTTTATAAAATGTACTTTTTATAAAATGTACTTTTTATAAAAGGTACTTTTTATAAAAGGTACTTTTTATAAAAGGTACTTTTTATAAAAGGTACTTTTTATAAAAGGTATTTTTTATAAAAGGTACTTTTTATAAAAGGTACTTTTTATAAAATGTACTTTTTATTAAAGGTACTATAATGCGCAATTTCCAAAAAAGTACTTTTTCCTGAATTTTCTTTTTCACTGAAGGATTCTACATTCAAAATTTCAAGTTTCTATGCCCATTATTTGAAGAAATAACAAAAAGTGCACTTTTTACCCCTTTTACCGCCCTTAGAATCCAAATTTTAAAAATTTGTTTTTTTTTTAGCACAGGATCCTACATTCCAAATTTTAAGTTTGTATGACTATTATTCCAGTAAATAAAAAAAGTACCAAAAGTACACTTTTTTACCCATTTCACCCCCGTAGAATCAACATTGGCAAAACCCCAACCTTAGTGAATTTTTTCCGGGAGGTGAACCTACATTGCAAATTTCAAGTTTTTAGGAGCACTATTTAAGGAAATATAAAAGGTACCAAAAGTAAAGTTTTTTACCCTTTTTACCCCCTTAGAATCAACATTGGCAAAAGTTCAGCCTTACAGGATCTACATTCCGGAAGGTTAATATACAGTCCAAATTTCAAGTCTCTATGACCATTATTTCATGAGATATAAAAAGTACCAAAAGTACAGTTTTTTACCCTTTTTACCCCCTTAGAATCAACATTGGCAAAAAATTCAGCCTTAATGGATCTATGTTCCGGGAGGTGAACATACAGTGCAAATTTCAAGTCTCTATGACCATTATTTCATAAGATATAAAAAGTACCAAAAGTACAGTTTTTTTACCCTTTTTACCCCCTTAGAATCAACATTGGCAAAAATCCAGCCTTAGTGGATCTATATTCCGGGAGGTGAACCTACAGTCCAAATTTCAAGTCTCTAGCTTCAGCAGTTTGGGCTGGGCGATGATGAGTCAGTCAGTCAGTCAGTCACGTTACTCTTTTATATATGTACTAGCATGCGCAGTGCACTTCTTTACCCGTTATACTAAATTTTTAGTTACCAAAAATTAAAAACAAAACATCATAAACATAAATTTTGGTTTTTAAATATTTATTTGAATATATTAAATAATTTATTTATCTTGCATATTTTATCATTTTACTTTTTTAAATGTTATTAATGTTACTAATTAATTTTTTTTTAATGAGAACATTTGTTTTATTAAACATCTTTTTGATATGCAATTGAAAAGTTTTTAAAATTTTATGTTGTCAAAAAATAAAAATATTAATTGCGTACAGTTGCTTTATTGAAAATACTTATTTTTTTTTAATTAAAATCAATTTTACTTTTAGTGTTTTGAAGATGAAATTGTTAAAATAAATATGCTAACAGTTAATTTTATCGGAGCAAATAGTTCAACTTTAGTTTGGTGAGGTAGAAGATTCATTTTGTTTCATACAATCAACAACGTGCACATGTGTTCTAAAAAATAAATAAATATGAAATGCAAATATTTAACTTGCAAAAATTTTTAATATAATTTTTTACCTCTTTCTAGACACAGTATTATTCTGGGGCACACCAAGAAAACGCTAGTTTTTTGTGTGAGCTTTCTTTAGAAATTTTGGTGTGATTGATGACTGATTTTAAAACATAATATTTCGTAATCTAGAAAGGGCAAAATTGAAATCGTTAATATCTGAAATTAAGTATTTATACAAAATTTAATGTACCTTAACTTTTGTGGTTGACGTTATTAGCATCATGGAAAATGTGGTTGTGGTTAAATATACAACGGAGATATGTAGAGATTGTAAATGATATTGAGGATGAATGATAATGATTCAGAGTTTTCCACGTACGATAAGATCATAATAAGATCAGATTTTGAAGATACTGATAGAATTAATCGTAAAATGAGTGAGGGTAATTGGAGATTTTAAATAATAATGAGGATGGCAATAATGGCTGGGTTTAGATATTCAAAGCACCATGATGATGGTATTTATGGCGGGTGTCCGATGAGGGTTTCCGCGATGATTGCGTAGAAGTAACATATGAAACAGTATTTAACGAAGTACCTCTTTGTAAACAACATTAGTGGTTTTTCCATTAGGTGCGAGAATGTAAAGGTTTTTGGATGAGCTAACCCTTGAACAGGCCACATAGAATTGACCGTGTGAGAAACACCCTTCGCTCAAGTCAACTCCAGCTACTTTAAACGATTGTCCTTGAGATTTGTTTATTGTTATTGCAAATGATACCTTTAACGGAAACTGCAGCCTCTTAAACTCAAATGGATACCCAGTGGGTATTAGAGGTATGCGTGGTATGAGCACGGATTCTCCCTGAGCAAACCCTGTTAATATAGTTGCTTCCACAACATTTTTATGTAGAGACTTTATTCGAAGTCGCGTTCCATTGCAGAGTTTGGGTGGTCTCAAATTGCGTAACAACATTACAGGGGTTCCTAGTTTTAAAATAAGTTTATGTTGTGGAAATCCTGGGGGGTTGAGTGAGTTGAGGAACTCGACCGGATAGTGTACAGCTTCTTCCGTCGGTACCGAGTCAATAGAAAAATATTGCATTTCTGGAGAATCAAAAGATTTTTGTAAGGTATCATTAATAATTGCTGCTCTTTCATTTTTCGGTGTTAAAATGGCACGTTCACACAACCAGTTATTCGATTTCGTATTGATATGTGCAATATCTGGGTATATTTTTTTGGTAAGATCGGAGAGTGTTGCCACAACTGTACCAAGCTCTGCAGATATAGTTATCACTTCTTTATCATGAGAATAAATTCCATTCCCAATTTGCAGCAGAATTTCAGAGAATTGAGTAGCTGTACTATCTCCTTTCAAATGGACTCTCATATTTTTATGAAGAGTGAGCTTAGAGGTAAGGTGCCATAGAAAAGATGATTTAAGACACGCATTTACTTCATCCGCTCGTGTGCCTCTAGGTACGACAGGAAGAGTTTGGCGGAAATCTCCCGCCAACAGAACTGTTATTCCACCCATTAAGGCATTGTTTGATCGTATGTCTTGAAGAGTTTTGTTAACCGCCTCGAAACCTCCTTTATGGGCCATTGTACTTTCATCCCATACAATAAGCTTACAGTCTCTTAACACTTGCCCTATATTGCTTTGCTTAGAAATACTGCAAGTAGGAGTTTCTATATGAATTAAATCCAGAGGAAGCTTAAATGTTGAATGGGCTGTTTTACCACCTTTTAGAAGCGTAGCAGCAATACCAGAAGAAGCAACTGCTAACGCAATGCCACCAAGGCTTCTCACTTTTGAAAGAAGAAGATTAATCAAAAATGTTTTACCAGTACCACCAGGAGCATCAAGAAAAAATACTTTGCCTGTTCCTTTTTCAACGCTATTTATTACTTGATCATAAATAACTTTTTGCTCACAGGTTAAAGTCTCCACAGCAGAACTAACTTCTCTTTGCAAAAGCTCTACATCGTAGTTAGTTTCGATCGAATATTCTCTGTTCGACTGGATAGTTTTCGATCTTAATGGTTGAGGTAATCCATATTTAGGTAAAATTTGGCCACCAATAGATAACACTGCGTCTTCAATTAGTATTAAGCATCGATTAAAAACATTTTCCATATTTTGAAGCACTTCACCTTGTAATTCTATTTCCATATATCTCTTTATATCCTCCGCGAGATTGTCTTTGTGCTTTTCCCAGAGAGTGAGGGCATCTGAGACTTGACAGTACACCAGTAGAATTGTAAATAGGTCACGAAGTTTTGCAGGATGATCAATCAGAGCTGCTTCTTCCAATGTTTTATCCCAGTGATTATCATCTGCAAGCAATCCTAGGGCTAGACACGCAGACTGGAAGGTGGGATAAACTATATCATTGATTGTTCTTAAGTTAGCAAATGACGTTGGGCCCTTAATAACATGAAGAAGCATACGAAGATAAAAACAATCAGTATTGTTGGGATGAATGGTATACACTCTTCCTAATGCAGCATCTTTTTTAATATCTGGCCAGCCTTCCACGTTTTTTCCTCTCTTTCTTCTTATGAATTTATTTTCCTTCCACACATAATACGATGGTACATCGTTATACAACAGTGTTTTGGCAAAGTCTTCTGTTTTGCAAAGCTCAAAAAAGGCTAAAAGAGTTGTCGGAGGAACATTTATAAGTTGGCTAAGAAGGGTGCTAGGTGTAAAGTAGACACGTTGGCCGTTTTCAAGATGCACGGCGAGATGAAAAACGGGAGGAAATCTTTCATGAATTTTAAAAGCTAGTATTCTCCACACTGCCTCTGAGCTACTTATATAACGGCCACTTTGGTAAATTTCTATCTCGTCATTTTCACTTTGCAACGCAAAGGCAGCCTGATCACTTCCCTAATTCACGTACTTGCAAATGTATTTTATTGATTTTACTGAATTGCAAATCTCTACATTAATGTGTGCACCAAAAGTACGCAATAACACTGGATTAAAGGGAACTACCCAACTGTTGTCAATTTCTATTTCTCTAATTTTCGTTGTGAAGCCACCATCATCAGGCGACCTTCTTCTGTATTTAGGGTAGCCATCTTTACCAGTTTGTGTATCCTTTAATAGTTGTCGAGGATATGATTTGGAGCATTTTTCGTTTTTCATGCAAGGAGAATTTGCGTTATGTATTCCACATGGACCATGTATCATGTTGTTCTTTACGGTTTCATATAGAAATGGGTCCTTTTGCGCGTCCGGTATCTCTGCACATATTATATCGTCAATCATGTTGGCAGTAATACGATGCTCTAACCAAAGAAGGATGTGAATATGAGGTAATCCTCTCTTCTGCCATTCAACCGAATACATGAAACATTGTGTTTTACCAAAAATATTGCATTTGGTTAAAAGATCCTTTAGTTTTTTAACTTTAAGGTGAAACACTCTAGCAATAATATCATGACGATCGTGAGGTTTTTGATTTGGAAGTAGAGCCTCTGTTATTTCTTTCCACTTAGGGTTACACGTGAATGTGATGAAAAGGTCAGGCCGGCCGAAGTGTCGTACGTATGTCATTGCGTCTTGCGTACGTTCATGCATATATCGTGGTCCTCCTGTAAAGCTCGATGGAAGAATTACGATTTGACCAAGATTGGCAGCATTAGTGTCCTTAATTCCAAGTGCATCCTTTAAATGAATGTAGTTGTCTGACCTAAGCTCCTTTTGATGGTTTCGAAGATAATTTAACCTCTCAGTTTCAATTTTGGCGTACATATCAACCAAAAACTGACTGAAGAGGGAGCAGTATCGAATAATATAATTATCGTCTCGAACCATTATTCGATGAGCATAGAAGTTCATGGAAGATACAGTTTTGTTATGAATAGGACGATTATTGTTGCTTGGATTACGTAAGGGTATGTTAACAGCATAACCATCTTCACCTCTGCAAAAGATAAGCGGATATTGTAGAGCATCGTAAGAGCGATGCAGTTCACTAATACGATGTGTTTTTTCATCACGACTTTGAATCACAATATCTCTATTTTCAAACTGTTGTCCCACAATTACTAAAGCTACTTCGGTACTTGTAGGTACGTTGAAACGTCCAGGATGCTCACCGGAAGGTATTTTGTCAGCATGAATTACAATTCCAAAATTTTCACAATCTGCGGGTAACCCTTCAAGTGTGGTTTTCAGATCCCTTATGTATACGTTGACCTCATGAAGCATTTGCTGAAGTTGCTTAACCAAACCTTGCTTAACACCTGGAAAGTTTTTACATCTGTGATCTGCTTCCCGTTCGTCCTCTCCCACGAAATATATTTGCAAAAATCGGGGATCGTTTGGCGTTTGTGGAAGTAAACTTCCTACTGCATGGTAGACCTGACCTTGTACCTTGAATGTTGGCATAAAACCATTTTCAAAAATTTTGTTAGCTGCGAACGAAGTCATTTGAAAGCAGCCATTGTATTTACGAATGTTGTTTATAAAGTGCTTGTATTCAGGGTTGTTGTCGGTTATCAAACTACGTAAGAGTTCAGGTGGGCTTTCAAGCGCTGAAAGTTGAACTTTTCCACCACTGCAACATATACCAGAAGGCTCATCCTTCCAAGTTTTTGCGTTACAGAACTTGCATATTCGAGTCATTTGTCCTATGTTAACAAAACTATCGTTTTCGTAACTCACATTAGGGTTGTATTGCATGGCGGAATTTGTCTTTACTTTCCAAGTGAGTGCAATCCTTTCTCTGTATTGCGACATTGCCATTGTATGTTTGCCTTGATTAATTTTCTGATACGTTAAAACCGATTTCCTGTGTGCTTCAGGAAGACTTCTTTGGCTAGTTGCTACGGTAGTAGTAGACCTCAAAATAGTAGGGATATAGTTGTCCAGCGGCAACCAACTCGCATAAACTACCAAAAGTAGATGGTAAGGACATTAATGAAATGTACTCATATTTGTTTGAATAGTTATTGTTGAATTCATCGTGAGTCAGAAAACTAAAAGATTCCCAGTTGTTTCCAACATGTCTTACAATTTCTTCGCGGACATCTTGTCCAAATAATTGGGTGTTATACATATGGTATGAAAATGAACTAAAAAGACAGGCCCCGTCTCTAATGATTGGAATAACTTTATGGGCCAATATCACCCCCTCGATGGTTAAAAGTTCTACTTCCATATCTGCTTCTACATTAAAATTATCTAAGTTACAATTTGTTGACCTAAAATGAGTTGAAAAGGACACAATTTTAAAATACTTACTTTTATATTAGAGTTTTAAAAAGTTTTATTGAGAACAAAAATAAAAACGATGCAAAATTAATTATTTATATTAAACCTTATGAACACAGCGTGTGCAGGATATTTCGTTGCCCGTAATACTAAATGCCGAAAAATTTAAGAACTATAATGACCCATTTTTGGAACTTATAAGGAAACTTTATATATCTATCTATATCCTTTAAAAAAACTATGTTTAGGGTGATTACAACACCAACATTAAAAAAAATATTTCAGTTGATATAATAATAATTTTCGGATACCACGAAAATTTTATCAAAAAATAAAAAAATTGAGTCAATAAAACTTTTTTGTGCGAAAAAAATTAATTTAATAAAAAACTTTGCTTTAAAAATAGGATGAAAAATTTTGTAAAAAAATAATATCAGTCAAGAATATGTATGAGTGAAACAAAGAATACAACTTTAGAACAAAAAAAATTTGTTAAAAAAAGTTTTTAGTAAAAAAAAATCCGAAAGAAATGTTTATTCCATTCCGGTCCATGTTTTATGCTATTTTGTTCTTGTATTATTCCATTTGGTTCCCTGCTAAATTCCATTTCGTTCCATGTGGTTTTTATTCCTTTCCGAATACCATCCGTTAAAAAACAAAAGAGTGCTAGGGCTTTGATCATTTAATTAAAAAGAATAATTTTACCTTTTCTATTAATTTAGGAAATATAAAAGGTACAAAAGTACAGGTTTTTCCCCCTTAGGAAACAGAATTTCCAAAAAAAAAAATTCTGGGCATTTTTTCGCTAGATGATTATATATTGCAAATTTTAGGTTTCCAGGACTATTATTTCAGAAAATATAAAAAGTACAGAAGTTAATGTTTTTACCCCCTTATAATCGGAATTTCCCAAAATTTACTCTTTCCGATTTTTTACTGTTATTGGATCCTACATTCCTAATTTTAAGTGTTTGGGACTTTACTTCAGAAAATATAAAAGGTTAGGTTAGGTTAGGGTGGCGGTGCCAGATGGGCACTCCGCATAGACCAATTGGTCCATAGCGATACCACAAAACTTTTTCCGCTTATCGATGTAAACTAAATACATTGACCTTCATTGCGAATTGTTTCAAGCTTTTCAGGTCTATCCCCGTAATTTCCTCCAAAGTCTCGAACTGTGAACTTCCTATAATTGATAGTCGAGTTCGTGCCAAAGCCGGGCAGTGACACAGGATGTGTTCAATGGTCTCTTCGACGTCTGGTGTCTCGCACCTTTTACAGTTTGCGTCCGTAATAAGATTCATGTTCTTGGCATGTTTTCCGACAAGACAGTGTCCCGTTATTAAACCTGTCAACATACGACATTCTATTCTCGTAAGTGTAAGTAAGAATTTAGTTCTTCCTAAATCATAGCGTGGCCATAAAATTCTGCTTATACGACTTGTCCCAAGTTCCTTCCATCTTCGATTTGCTTTGGCGACAGTTAGGGTATTTCGTTTAAATAAATATAAAAAGTACCAAAGTAAAATTTTTTACACCCTTGGAATCCGAATTTCCAAAAAGGATTTTTTTAGGGATTTTTTCTGTTAGAGGCTAAAACGTTTCAAATTTCAAGTTAATAGGACCATTATTTAAGGATATATAATAAGTACCAATGTATTACGCCTTTTACCCCCTTAGAACCAACATTTCCAAGAACCCAGCCTTAGTGGTTCTATATTCCGGGAGGTGCACTTACATTCCAAATTTCAAGTCTATAGCCTCAGTTGTTTGTAGAAATATAAAATGTACCAAACAGAGTACCTTTTTTATCCCTTTTACTCTCTTAGAATCAAAAATACAGCCTCATTGGATTTACATTTTAGAAGGCTAACCCACATTCCAAATTTCAGGTGTTTATCTTCAGTGGTTTGTGGAAATAAAAAAGGACCAAAGTACCTTTTTTACCCCTTTTACCCCTTTTACCCCCTTAGAATCAACATTTCCAAAAACCCAGCCTTATTGGATCTACATTTCAGGAGGTCCACCTACATTCCAAATTTCAAGCGTACCTTTTTTACCTTTTTTTACCCCTTTTACTTCCTTAAAATCAACATTTCCAAAAACCCAGCCTTATTGGATCTACATTTCAGGAGGTCCACCTACATTTAAAATTTCAAGTGTATTGCTTCAGTGGTTTGTGGAAATATAAAAAGTACCAAAGTACATTTTTTTACCCCCTTAGAATCAACATTTCCAAAATCGCAGCTAAATCGGTATTTTGTAAAAGTACTTTTTCAGATTTTATTTTTGTTGTTGGAAACAACATTGCTTATTTTAATTTTTTTGTAGGATTTTAATTTCAAAAAATATAAAAAGTACCAAAGTACAATTTTTTACCCCTTTTTACCCTTAGGAATCCGAATTTCCAGAAAGTACTTTTTTTGGGAATGTTTTTCCGTTAGATGATCCTACATTCCAATTTTCGAATTAATAGGATTGTTTTTTAGAAAAAATAAAAAGTACCGAATTACTCGCTTTTTTACCCCCCTTAGAATCGGAATTTCGAAAAAGTACGTTTTCAGAATTTTTTCCGTTATTGGAACCACCATTGCAAATTTTAATATTTTTTTGTAGGACCTTAATTTCAAAAAATATAAAAAGTACCAAAGTACCATTTTTTACCCCTTTTTCCCCTTAGGAATCCGAATTTCCAGAAAGTCCTTTTTTTGGGAATGTTTTTTCGTTAGAGGATCCTACATTTCAAATTTCAAAATAATTGGATATTTTTTTTTTTTTTTCTCAGAAAAAATAAAAAGTACCATGTAGTCGCTTTTTTCCCATTTTCAACCCTTCGTTTTTACCCCTTAAAATCAACATTTCCAAAAACCCAGCCTTAGTGGATATGTATTCCGGGAGGTAAAACTACAATCCAAATTTCAAGACTCTAGCTTCAGTGGTTTGGGCTGTGGGATGATGCGTGATTAGTATGTCAGTCAGTCAGTCATCAGTCAGTCACGTAACTACTTTATATATATAGATATTAGGGTGGTTTTTTATTTTATTTTTTTTGGAATTTCGAGGAGCGCGCAGCGGATTTTTGTGCCATTTGATGTTAAAATAATTGTGTAAAAATTTGAGCTAAATCGGATAAAATTAACCCGAGGCGCAAGGAGGTCAAAGTTTCGAGAAAAAGCCAAAATGGCCAAATTTTGAAAAAACTTAAAAAAATTTAAATTTTGTGGAAAAAAAAAATAAAATATTTTTTATTTAACTTTCTTGCAATAATACTCAGAAAAAATTATCTTAACTTTTTATGACGGCAGTAACACTTTCAAACATGAAATACAAAAATTACCATGCATTTTGGGGGGTACCTGATATGAGTGTTTTCGATTTTTTGAAAATTTTATTAAACAAAAAAATTAAATCTTACTATTCTATAGCAATGGATTATTAAATACATCCTAAGGCTTAAATATTTAAAAAATTGGGAATATCCATCGACTCAATTTTTTTTTGGAATCATTTGACTCCTTGAAATCCGCAAAACTCAAATGACTCCAAAAAAAAATTGAGTCGATGGATATCCCCAATTTTTTAAATATTTAAGCCTTAGGATGTATTTAATAATCCATTGCTATAGAATAGTAAGATTTAATTTTTTTGTTTAATAAAATTTTCAAAAAATCGAAAACACTCATTTCAGGTACCCCCTAAAATGCATGGTAATTTTTGTATTTCATGTTTGAAAGTGTTACTGCCGTCATAAAAAGTAAAGATAATTTTTTCTGAGTATTATTGCAAGAAAGTTAAATAAAAAATATTTTGTTTTTTTTATTTCAACAAAATTTACATTTTTTTAAGTTTTTTCAAAATTTGGCCATTTTGGCTTTTTCTCGAAACTTTGACCTTCTTGCGCCTCGGGTTAATTTTATCCGATTTACCTCAAATTTTTACACAATTATTTTAACATCAAATGTCACAAAAATCCGCTGCGCGCTCCTCGAAATTCCAAAAAAAATAAAATAAAAAACCACCCTAATGTATATAGATAAGTTTGTCATTCCGTTTGTAACACCTCGAAATATTGGTCTAGGACCCCATAAAGTATATATGAGGCATTCCACACGAAATGTGCCGCTACAGAAAAACATGTGTCCATGTATGGAACTAAGAAAATTGCGTTTTTGGTTTTTCAAATTTTCAAAAACTGGGCTTAGGAGGCGTGGTCAAATATTGGAAAAATGGTAAAATTTGTGTCGAGTTGCCGTGATTAAATATTTATCACATTAAAACGGAATGCACAATATCAAAAATTTACATTCTTATATAGTTTTGTATGGGCTATCGATTAATTTTTTTTTTTTTGAAAATTTTCAGAACCCGTTCTGAAATTTTCTATTTTTTAAAAACGTCAATTTATCAAAAATCCGGCCACTTTTTTTTAACATTTTTTTTTTTAAGTTTAGATGTTTGTCCATCCACACAAAAAAATTCAGACACGCGTTTATCTTTTTTTTTCGAGAAAATCGAATTTAAATTTTAAATTTCTTAACAATTTTGTAATTTGCTTGTATTTTCTTGTTTTAACGTTGCGAACGAGTATTATTAATTGCATAAATATTACTCATGCGCTCTGTTGAAACAAGAAAATACAAGCAAATTACTAAATTGTTATGAAATTTAAAATACAAATTCGATTTTCTCGAAAAAAACGACGAACGCGTTTCTGAATTTCTTTGTGTGGATGGACAAACATCTTAACTTTTGAAAAAAAAAAAATTAAAAAAAGTGACCAGATTTTTGATAAATTGACTTTTTTAAAAAATGGAAAATATCAGAACGAGTTCTAAAAATTTTACAAATTTAAGACGACCTAGCGATGTCCGTCCGTCCGTCTGTCTGTTTAAAACACGCTAACTTTTGAAAAACTTTACGGAGGCTCCTGAATTTTGGCATATATGTTGGGCATTTACCTGGTCAGGTTGGGTTTGCAATCCAGTGAAATCGGTGCAGTGGCTCAAAAGTTATAAGCGAAAGAGTGAATTTCGGCAAGGGTTTTCCACGAATTTACGATATATAACACACGGTAAATTTCAAATGACAAAAATGGGAGTGCTGAGGTGTGGCATATATATTTGTCCTTCCTTTGTCCCGGTTGGTTTTAAATCTCAGCCAAATCGGTCTAGTGGTTCAAAAGTTTTAAGCAAAACCCAGAATTTCAGATTGTTTTCACCTAAAATTCACGTGTTGAAAAACCAGAGTTTTAAAAAACAAGCTTTAAAAGTAATGATAGCCACAAAATAACTTTACAGAGTATTTTTGTCACCCAAAAATATTTTTACACTAAAAAAAAAAATTACACTCAAAAAAATTTTACACTCTCAAAAAAAAAAAAAAAATAGTAAATTATTTTTTTGTTACAAAAATGATAAAAAAAAAGTTTTTTACTTCAAATAAAATATTTCTAATCAAAATTGTTAATTTTTTTTACATTAAAAAAATTACCAATCCTTTAAAAAGGTCATGGAGGGTATTCATAGATTCGGCCAAGTCGAATTTAACTTTTATACTTGTTTCACGTATAAAAGGGCATTGTGGTGGTTAAAAAGGGCATTGTGGAGGGTATTCATAGATTCGGCCCAGTCTAATTTAACTTTTTTACTTAAAAACAATTTCTTTTTAAATTAAGTTTTTTGCAATAATCTTTTGCATTGTGGGTGATATCAATACATCCAAATTTGGACTTATGATATACTAGCTTACCATCCCGGTACTTCGTTACCGGTTGTATTGAATTCCGGATAATAGAAGGATCAGGATAACTCTACCGATTTCAAAAAAATTCCCCTACGTAGTCTTTGTTTTATTTACTTGTGGACGTTTAAATCTTTCATAAAATAATATTTCAATGAATAATTTAAACATTAATATTTGAATAACTTCGCTGGTACGTTGTCATGTTCGTTCCGGTGAAAAAAGATATTGACAATTTTCGAGCCCTAATATCGGAATTTTGGATTTTGAGTGAATAAATATTTCAACGAAAAAAGAAATTGAAAATAAGTTTGAGTGAAAAAACATACAGAAAGAAAAAATATGGAGTAAAAAAAGTTAAACACGAAAAAAAGTAAAAAGTATAATTCCATATTGTTCCCTGCTCTATTCCATTTCGTTTCCCGTTCTACTCCATTTCATTTCCAATTCCATCTCCTTTCGTTACATGTAAGTTTCATTTTAAAAGTACCAAAAAACAATTTTTTACACCTCTAGAAACGGAATTTTATTAAAATACTTTAGCAGAATATTTTTTTCACCGAAGGACCCTACATTCTAAAACTCATGATTCTAAGGTCATTATTATAGGAACAAAAAAAGTACCAAAAGTAAACTTTCTTACCCCTGTTAGAAACGGAATTTACAAAAAGTACCTCTTCCAGAATGTTTTATTCTTAACCGAAGGATCCTACATTCCATATTTCAATATTCTAGAATCATTGTTTCAGCAAATACTAAAAGACCAAAAAGGATTTTACATTCCTAATTTTAAGTTTCTAGAATCATAACGTCAGAAGATATCAAAAGTACCGAAAATACACTTTTTTATCCATTTTACCCCACTAATAAGCGGAATTTCCATAACTAATATCGCCCAGAATGTTTCTTTTTACCGAATTCTCCTACATTACAAATTTTAAGAATCTTGGACCATATTTTCAGGAAATATAAAAAGTTTCTATGAATTTTATTTCAGGGAATAAAAATGTACTAAAAAGTGCACTTTAGGTACTTTTTCTAAAAAAGTACTTTTTGTAAGAGGTACTTTTTATAAAGGTACTTTTTATAAAATGGTACTTTTTATGAAAGGTACTTTTTATAAAAGGTACTTTTTATAAAAGGTACTTTTTATAAAAGGTACTTTTTATATAAGGTACTTTTTATAAAATGTACTTTTCATAAAAGGTACTTTTTATAAAAGGTACTTTTTATAAAAGGTACTTTTTATAAAAGGTACTTTTTATAAAAGGTACTTTTTATAAAAGGTACTTTTTATAAAAGGTACTTTTTATAAAATGTACTTTTTATAAAATGTACTTTTTATAAAAGGTACTTTTTATTAAAGGTACTTTTTATAAAAGGTACTTTTTATATAAGGTACTTTTTATAAAAGGTACTTTTTATAAAAGGTACTTTTTATAAAAGGTACTTTTTGTAAAAGGTACTTTTTATAAAAGGTACTTTTTATAAAAGGTACTTTTTATAAAAGGTACTTTTTATAAAAGGCACTTTTTATAAAAGGTACTTTTTATAAAAGGTACTTTTAATAAAAGGTACTTTTTATAAAAGGTACTTTTTATAAAAGGTACTTTTTATAAAAGGTACTTTTATAAAAGGTACTTTTTATAAAAGGTACTTTTTATAAAAGGTACTTTTTATAAAAGGTACTTTTTATAAAAGGTACTTTTTATAAAAGGTACTCTTTATAAAAGGTACTTTTTATAAAAGGTACTTTTTATAAAAGGTACTTTTTATAAAAGGTACTTTTTATAAAAGGTACTTTTTATAAAAGGTACTTTTTATAAAAGGTACTTTTTATAAAAGGTACTTTTTATAAAAGGTACTTTTTATAAAAGGTACTTTTTATAAAAGGTACTTTTTATAAAAAGTACTTTTTATAAAAGGTACTTTTTATAAAAGGTACTTTTTATAAAAGGTACTTTTTATAAAAGGTACTTTTTATGAAAGGTACTTTTTATAAAAGGTACTTTTTATAAAAGGTACTTTTTATAAAAGGTACTTTTTATAAAAGGTACTTTTTATAAAAGGTACTATAATGCGCAATTTCCAAAAAGTACTTTTTCCTGAATTTTCTTTTTCACTGAAGGATCTAAATTACAAAAAGTGCACTCTTTTCCCCTTTTACCCCCCTTAGAATCCAAATTTTAAAATTTATTTTTTTTTTAGCACAGGATCCTACATTCCAAATTTTAAGTTGGTATGACGATTATTCCAGTAAATGAAAAAAATACCAACAGTACACTTTTTTACCCATTTCACCCCCGTAGAATCAACATTGGCAAAACCCCAGCCTTTGTGCATTTTTTCCGGGAGGTGAACCTACATTGCAAATTTCAAGTTTCTTGGAGCATTATTTAAGAAAATATAAAAGGTACCAAAAGTAAAGTTTTTTACCCTTTTTACCCCCTTAGAATCAACATTGGCAAAAGTCCAGCCTTACAGGATCTACATTCTGGGAGGTTAATATACAGTCCTAATTTCAAGTCTCTATGACCATTATTTCATGAGATATAAAAAGTACCAAAAGTACAGTTTTTTACCCTTTTTACCCCCTTAGAATCAACATTGGCAAAAATTCAGCCTTAATGGATCTATATTCCTGGAGGTGAACATACAGTCCAAATTTCAAGTCTCTATGACCATTATTTAAGGAGATATAAAAAGTACCAAAAGAACAGTTTTTTTTTACCCTTTTTACCCCCTTAGGATCAACATTGGAAAAAATCCAGCCTTACAGGATCTACATTCTGGGAGGTGAACATACAGTCCAAATTTCAAGTCTCTATGACCATTATTTCATGAGATATAAAAAGTACCAAAAGTACAGTTTTTTACCCTTTTTACCCCCTTAGAATCAACATTGGCAAAAGTCCAGCCTTACAGGATCTTCATTCCGGGAAGTGAACATACAGTCCAAATTTCAAGACTCTATGACCATTATTTAAGGAGATATAAAAAGTACCAAAAGTACAGTTTTTACCCTTTTTACCCTCTTAGAGTCAACATTGGCAAAAATCCAGCCTTAGTGGATCTATATTCCGGGAGGTGAACCTACAGTCCAAATTTCAAGTCTCTAGCTTCAGCGGTTTGGGCTGGGCGATGATGAGTCAGTCAGTCAGTCAGTCAGTCACGTTACTCTTTTATATATATATATTTTCGGCTCTTGTTTAAGAGGTTCTATCTCGTTTATGTGTGTTGGTCGTTCTGTTTGTAACATTTGAAATTTTAAAGATTTTTATGATCCCTGCTTGATTTTAAGACGTTTTAGGTCTCATGCATTTGAGCATTAAGGAGTAGGGTTGCCAGACGGCCTGGAATGGCCTGGATTTTCCAGTTATTTTGGGTCTGGTCCAGTTTCCAGTTGAAATGTAATTTTTCCAGTTAAAAAGGAATTTCTTTAATTTTGACAATTATTTGTTTTATTTTAAAAATATTTAACATTTTTTTTGACTACTTTTTGAATAAAACATAAATTACACAGCTTAACAAAAAAATGCGTTTTGGATTTTGGTTAGTGATTTAGATAGTGTTTGATGCGCTGATTCCAAATCCGGAGCCCAAATTTCTCTATCACGTCAGGATTTTGAGTAATTCGCGGTTAAAGTGCCGAAAAAGGTCTTTTTTTGACCCATTTTAAAAGCTTATAAAATAATATATTGACATGCGAATGACTTGTTATCAAGCTCATTTGAAAGTCTGTAATTTTCTCTTAAAGATAAGACTAAATGTTCTGAAAATTTAATTCTTTTAAATATTAAAAAAATCATTAGCAAATAACCTTCCATTTTTTAAATATTTAGTTAATTTACACAGTGTTTTTTAACAAATTTCCATACAAATTCTTAAGTAAATTTTAGATTTAAAGCACTACTTGCTAATGATTTTTTTACCATTTTAAAAAATTAAGTTCTCAGAAAATTTGTTCTTGTCTTAAAAGGGAAAATTACACACTTTCGAATGAGCTTGATAACAAGTCATTTACATGTCAGGATCTTATTTGATAGGCGTTCAAAAATGGTCAAAATAGGCCTTTTTTGACACTTTAACCGCGATTTTCTCAAAATTGTGACGTGATAGAAAAAATTGAGTGACCGTTTTGGAATCGGGGCACCAAAACCTATCAACTTCTTTTGGTTTCATCCAAAACGCAGCGACAAACCTCAGATTTGTAGAGCGGTGTTATGAATTAAACAAATGCATTTTCAATGAAAATGAATGAAAACTTTTAAATCCTTTTTTTATTACTTTTCTGAACATCTCGGGTAGTCCATCGTTGATTTCCGCACGAATGTTTTCCTTGACCTCGTCGATGATCTGAGGATTTTTTCTTACATTTTGCTTTTCAAATAACCCCAAAAATATAAGTCTGGAGAGGTCAAATTTGCAAATGAGGGTCAGTTATTGTCGGCCTTGTTTAACATCTCACGTCCAGGCAATTTTAACCTAGATTTCCACCTAGATTTCCATTTTTGTGGGGTTATTTAAAAATAAAAATCTATGCGAACAATCCTTAGACCTTCGAGATGTAAGTAATGGAAATGCTTAAAAATGGCACATTTTGCCGTGGCCAATAGAGACGTTATGTTTAAAAAGTAATCCACTATAAAAATTTTTATCTAACACATGAAAATCGTTTTATTTTTTAAAAATTATTAAAAAAAAGTTGTATGGATCCAGTTATTGTTTCAAAATCCAGTTGAAAATTTGCCATTATCCAGTTATTTGACTTCTAGTATCTGGCAACCCTATTAAGGAGGGTATTCAAAGATTCGGTTTAACCAAATTAAATTTTTTTACTTTTTCCAACTGTAATTTTCATTTTACTTTGCTTATAAAAATTGTTTGAGTGCATATCTTAAAGGTCTTGACTCTACAAGTTGCTCACAAAAAAAAGTTTATAGTCAAGTTAAACAAAATATGAAAAAAGTTCAAAGTTTTGGATTTCTATAAAAGTAATTATCATTATGTAAAATGAAATTAAAAAAAAAAAAAAAAGTTTTCAATTTTCTTTTTTGTTATATTTACATTTATGGTAAAGTTGGTTGGCTTATAAAAAAAAAAAAAAAACTTATTTAAATTTAAGTTAAATGGTTTATAAAAGTATAAAAACGAAACAAAATTATAAAAAAAAAATAATCAATAATGTTCTATTTTTATTTATTAACGTATTAAAAACATATTCATGATGAATTACCACCAACCAACACCAACCCATGCAGTCTACTTACCGCCCCAAGTGTATTTTATGGATACAACTTTATGTTATTTTTTTGTATTTTTTTTTTTTTTTTAAATATTTATAACCATCAACCAGTCAGTCAACAGGGACTAAATGTAAAATCAATAAATTGTGTTAAAAAGTGATTTGTTTCTTCTTACACACACTTACGCACACAAACACTTACACACACACACACACACAAAGACTTGGAAAACTTACAATTCGGTGGCTTTAAGCTTGCTCTGGTCTTGAATCAAACAGTTAGCATTTTTTGTGTTAACAGTAGGTGGCCAACATATTAGGGATAAACAAGTAGAAAAGTTAAATTCGACTTTGCCGAATCTATGAATACCCTTTACAATGCATTTTTTTATAGGGTGGTACATTTTTTATCGTGAAAAAATTAACAATTTTGATTAGAAATATTTTGTTTTGAGTAAAAAACTCTTTTTTGCCTTTTTTTTAAAAAAAGAAAATATACTAATTTTTTTTTTTTGAGTGTAAATTTTTTTTCGAGTGTAATGTTTTTTTTTACTGTAAAAATATTTCTGAATGAATGCACGTACGTATGTACACAAAATATTGTCATTTTTGTAAAAAAAAAAAAAAACTAAATTTTTTTTGTGTATATTTTTTTTTGAGTGTAAAATTTTTTTCGAGTGTAATGTTTTTTTACTGTAAAAATATTTCTGAGTGAACGCACGTACGTGTGTACACAAAATATTGTCATTTTTGTAAAAAAAAAAAAAAAAAAATTTTTTTTGTGTAATTTTTTTTTTGAGTGTAAAATTTTTTTTGAGTGTAAAATTTTTTTGAGTGTAAAATTTTTTTCGAGTGTAATTTTTAAGTTACCAATGCTTTTAGAACTAAACAAGTTTAAAAAGCATTGCTTAAAAAATTAAACAAGTTTGAAAAGCATTGTTTAGTTACCACCAATGCTTTTAAAACTTGTTAAAACAAGTGGCATTTTAGATGAAACTAATTTGAAATTCAGGGTTTTGCTTATAACTTTTGAACCACTGGACCGATTGAGCTGAAATTTAATACTAAACAGACGCGGGGAACGGCAAAGATACGTGCCAAGCTTCAGTAGTTTCATTATTGTCTTTCGAAAGTTATCGTGTTTTTTTTCTCGTAAATTCGCGAAACACCCTTGCCGAAATTTACTCTTTTGCTCATAACTTTTGAACCACTGGACCGATTTGGCTGGATTGCAATACCAACCTGACCAGGTAAATGACAAACATATATGCCAAACTTCAGTAGCCTCTGTAAAGTCTTTCAAAAGTTAGCATGTTTTCTACGGACGGACAGACAGACAGACGGACGGACGGACGGACGGACATCGCTAGATCGACTTAAATTCGATCGAGGATCATAAATATATATACTTTATGGGGTCCTAGACCAATATTTCGATGTGTTACAAACGGAATGACAAACTTATATATACCCTCTATCACTAGAGTGGAGGGTATAAAAAACATGTCCGTGTGACGTTACTGTGTTTTTGGAAATTCCGATTCAATGAGAGTAATTTGGTACTTTTTATATTTTCTAAAATAACACTGGAACAAATTCCGGTTAGCAAAAGTTAGGTCGATTCTAAGAAAGAGGGGTGAAAATAGAGGCTAAATTAGAAGACGCATATCGCGGCGTTTGTTTATGTTAGTTCGAATTTTTTTTTAAGCGAACTTCGAACTTTGCAGTCAAATGCCGAATTTCAGCATATTGTTTATATGGTTTTTCGGCTATAACTCGTCGACTAATTGATATTTTTTCAATCTGTAAAAGCCAAATTATTGCTAGAGACCTGTCCAACAATTGAACTTTTAAAAAAATTTATTAAGAAAATATTTGTGGTGCTTATGAAGCAAAATGTTTGAAAAATTATTTTTTTTCATGCTTTTTTCAACATTTTGCTTCATAAGCCCCCCAAAAATTTTCTAAATCAATTTTTTAAAAAATGTTGATTGTTGGACAGGTCTCTAGCAATAATTTGGCTTTTACAGATTAAAAAAATATCAATTAGTCGACGAGTTATAGCCAAAAAACCATATAAACAATATGCTGAAATTCGGCATTTGACTGCAATGTTCGAAGGTCGATTAAAAAAAAATTCGAACTAACATAAACAAACGCCGCGATACGGGTCTTCTAATTTAGCCTCTATTTTCACCCCTCACTCTCAGAATCGACCTAACCTTTTACCAGAAATTGCAAAATAAACTTTTTAGAAATTTCGATTCTAAGGGTCGAACCAGAATCAAATGCGTAGCGCAAGACGTAAAAAAAAAACAAAAACAAACACATCAAATTTGAATTTTTTACGTCCGTTTGATTTAGGTAACTCACATTTAAATATTAGAAACGAAAAATTATTGGGCGTTACGCCTTACGCGACGTAATTTGATTCAGGTTGGACGCTAAAAAGCATGGAAAAATGTACTTCGGTACTTTTCTATCTACTGAAATATATGGGTCCATGCACTTAAAAAAAAGATAAAACTAACAAGGGAAGTCTCCCTGGTGTCACCCTCCGATCTTCATGAAATTTGGATATGTTGTTAAGAACGAAAATTAATTCGACACGTATTTTTTTTAGCGGCCCAAACTCATTTTTAAGGGGGGTCGATTTGTATGGGGGGAAATTGACCTTTTCAGTTTTTTACGATTTACGCCTATTTAAACAAAATTAATATGGGCATGTGTAGTATCAGGTTAAAGGTATTACAAATACCTATCTTGTGGTGCTAACAACGGGCCAAAGAAGTTAATATTTTTCGACTTATTAACTAAAATGTCCAAAAATTTTGGTATTTTACTCAATATGACGAAAAGTTGTGCATGTTTGGACACGTTCTTAGCACACATAGATTATTTTTTCCAAAGACCTTTCTTTTGGTATGTAACATGACTAGGTTTCTTTGCATAATATAGGAAATAAACGAAAAAAACTTAAAAATGACCTTGTATTCCCTCCTCCTTTTTTCCCCCTAAATATGAATTTGGGCCGCTAAAAAAAATACGTGTCCCTTTATTTTTTCTGATCTACAAAATAAAACTAATTCCATAAAGATCGGCGGGTGACACTAGGGAGACTTCCCTTGTAAGTTTAAGGAAAAAATTTCTTTGAAAATAGTTCATGAATTTTCCTGAGAAAAGAATCGTTCATAAATAAATAAAAGTCATATGACAAATTGAGTATTGAAGTTCTACACTCAGTGTTGCCAGAAGTAGGGGAAAATCCCTACATGTAGGTATTTTTGTTCTCAAAATGGTAGCGTAGGGAAAAACGGACAGATTTTTAAAATTGCATCAAATGTAGGTACTTTTTAGAATAAAGCTAAAAATTGTCCAAGGTTATACTTATTAGAAAATTGTCCAAAAGCTTAAATTAAGTATAAAACAGTACTTTTCTTAGAGGGTTTAAGAACAAATTCTTGGAATGTACACTCAAATTAAAAGGGTTCCTACTATAAATTGGGTAAATTTAAACAAACTCTATAAATCTACTCGAAATTAATAGAAATTTTACTATTTATAGTAGGAAAATTTACTCGTTCAACATATGTAAGTAGAAAAACAAGTATCGTAAAGGGAAAATCTCATGATTTCGAGTAATATCAAACAACTCGAGTATTTTCTTATAAATTTAGACGCTATTGATTTATAAAAATACTCAAAAAAAACCAGTAACATTTTTAGAACCGGTTCTGCTCTAGAACAAGATTCCAAATAATAAAAACAAATTCTATTTCTGCTAACTAACACCTGTTACTTTCGGGACAATCTCTCTATACAAAAAACATCGGTGTAGCACCAGAATTATAACAGGTGCTGTGGGAAAATACGTTGTTCCACAGCGGTTCTTTGGGCAATGATCTGTTAATAAAATACAGTTAAAAAAAATCTGAAATTTGGAACTAAAAAAATCTTTTTTATTAAAATTTGTCCAATTTTAATGTGGGGATAAATTGTAGGGGAAGTATTTTTGGAATGTAGGGGAAAAAGGGATTTTTTTATAAGCGTAGGTATTTTCAAAAAAATCTATTGGCAACACTGTCTACACTCAAAATAATAACTCTGTTAAATTACAGAAAAACTCTGCTAATTTAACAGAGTACGCCATACTTTTCCAGCTAACAACATTTCTTGGTAATTTTACTAAAATACTCTGTAAAATGATTTTGACCAAAAAAAACTGTAAATTTACAGAGTTTATAGTAAAATATTGGTTAAATATGAAAGCTTTTTGACAGAGAAAACTCTGTAATTTTACTTTAAAACTCTGTTAAATGATTTGGACAAAAAAAACTGTTAATTTACAGAGTTTCTAGTAAAATATTGGTTTAATAAACCACCATTTAGCAAAGAAAACT
Source organism: Pegoplata infirma (assembly GCA_963921195.1). Lineage (NCBI taxonomy): Eukaryota > Metazoa > Arthropoda > Insecta > Diptera > Anthomyiidae > Pegoplata > Pegoplata infirma. The sequence continues at coordinate 129,673,839 of OY992540.1, read as the reverse complement.
TTGTAAATTTACATATGAAGGGCTTACTGCAAGAACTTGATAAGTAACATTTTATTTTTTCGTGTTTTTCGCCTACTGCAGATGTTCCATTGAAAGATTTTTGGAAAAAGTCTTGCTTTAACCCTTCGTACAAGTATATTGAGAATAAAAGATCTGCAAAAGTAATATTGTCTACATTATTTAAAAAGTTTTAAGGTAAAAACCCCCATAAAATGAAATGTTGCTTATCGAGTTTTCACAATAAGCCCTTCATATATTTGTAAAATGCATTTGATGCAAAACAAAAATTACAGAAAAAACTCTGTAAATTTACAGAGTTTAGTTAAATGTATGTTATTTTGTAAAATTTTTATAAGATTTCTGGAAAAAAAAAATATAACTTTTTTGCTACTTTTTCAATTTTTTCTAAAAAAAAAAAAAACAATATACAGATAAAATTTTGATGTTTAGTAACAAAAACTAATCAAAACAGAAAACTTTTTTGGTTATCCAAAAATACGAAGTATTTTGCTTAAATCTGTATTTTAGCAGAAAACTTTGTTGATTATCTGTAAAATTAAGATTACAAAGTTAAAAGAAATATATCAGAGGAAACTTTGCTTTTTTTTGTCACATCAAAATACAAAGTATTTTCTTTAAATCTGTATTTTGACAGAAAACTCTGTCAAATATCTGTTGAATTGAGATTACAGTAATTTTACAGAGTATTTTACAGAGTTATTATTTTGAGTGTAGGGTATAAAAAGTATTTTAGGAAGTTCATCCAGTAAAACAAAAATAGCAGAAATGAGAATTTGAATTTTGATTATACTACGCCTTGCTTTTAGTATTACCGCTAACAAAGTTCCAGCGTGTTTTCTCAATTAATCAGCAGTGGTCTCTTTTATTAATTGACTTTAGGCCCACTTATCTTATTTAACAGCGTTAACATAAATTTGTTTATTGCCTATATTATTGTTTTTTTCTCTCATGGTCCTTAGAGAATTTGTTAATTTTGCTACTTTTATTATCTATATCTTCTTTTTTTACTACTACCACTACTTCTACTACTACTAATATTATAAGTAGTAAATATGCTACAAATTACCGTTATACACATTTTTACGCATGAACAATTATTTTATTTTTTTTATTTTTTGTTGCCAATAAATACAAAACAATGAGTTTAATAATGTAGTAGGGCTATTTCATGTTTTTTGTATTTGTATTAATTTATTTGAATGCCAATCACGTTTTATCAATCTTTACGCATTAAAGCCTTATACAAAGCCATTTATATAAATTTGCGGCAAAACAAATTTTGTTTGTTAAAAAAGATATAGACTGAGGTGAAGAAAGTTTAATCCTTTAGATACTTTAAGTGACCTTTTATTTTTTTTTTCTTCATTTGGAAATTGAAATTCAATTGCTAATGGGAGGGTAGTTAACTTATACGTTTATATTTGGGGATTGTAGACAGATTTAATTGAATTTTGGGCAAAAGTTTTATGTGGCAACATTATCAGATGATTTTTTTGGGCTGATAGCAAACATTTAAAAAATAAAATTTTATTTTTACAACTTTTTGACGCAAAGAAAAAAACACACAAGGTATTGTCGTGATTTTACGAGATACCTTGTATTTTTCAAGAATTCCTACACATAAAATAATAACTCTGTAAAATACTCTGTGAAATGACTGTAACCTCAATTCAACAGATATTTGACAGAGTTATCTGTCAAAATACAGATTTAAAGAAAATATTTTTTTTTTGACAGATAATCTTTATGTTACAGATAATTAACAGAGTTTTCTGCTAAAATACAAATTTAAGCAAAATACCTTTTATTTTTTGTAACCAAAAAATCAAATTTTAACTGTTTTTTTTTAATTTATTACTATGTTATCTTCAGGCGCGGATCCACGGGGGAAAAAAGAAAATTTTCTATGAAAAATTTTAAAGATTCTTAAAATTTTTCTAGAGAAAAAATGTTGAGGAATGTTAAAATTTTTCTATATGAAAAAATTTGAGATTTTTTTAGAGAAAAAATTGAGGAAAATCCTTAAAAGTTGTCTATAGGAAAAATCGGTAATTTTTTTATTGGAGAAATTTTTTTATAGAAATTCTTCTATGAAAAATGTCTAAGAATCCTTAAAATTTTTTCTAGAATTTTCAAGAATCTCAAAAGTTTTCTTTAGAAAAACTGTTTTTAAATCTTAAATTTTCTTATAAAAAAAAGGAAAATTAAAATAAACATTTTCTATAAAAACAAAAAAAAAATTTCTTCTGGGAAAATTTAAGAATTTTGTATACAAAAAATGCAATAGAGTTAACTGTAAAATTTTTATTTATTTAAAATTTATTTTTATTTTAATTTTTGTATAAAAAAAATTATACAGAATCTGGTACTTTTATTGGAAAAATGTTTCGGAATCTATGTATTTTTTCTTAGGTAAAATGTCTCAGAATCTGAGATTATTTTTATTAGAAAGGTGTCTCAGAATCTAAGACTTTTTAATAGGAAAAGCTGAGACCTTTTCTATGGGAAAAAGTCCTAGAATCCTAAAAAAAATTTTGGATTTTTTGGATATTAAAAATATTTCAGAATTTTTGAGTTTTAATAATAAAAAAATATTCTAAAATTTATGACTTCTTCGATAGGAAAAATAACTCAGAATTCAAGTCTTTTTCTATAAAAATTGCCTTAGACTCTGAGAATTAAAAAAAAATACTGAGAATTTTAGAAAAAATATCACAAAATCTAAAAAAAGGTCTTAGATTCCAAAATTTTTTTTATTTGAAAAATGACTCAGAATCTAATACTTTTTTGTAGCAAACATTTCGGAGACTCAGTCTCTGAGACTTTTTCTATATGAAAAATGACTCAGAAACTAAAACATTTTTTTAAGGAAAAAATTTCTTATGAAAATATTTCTCAGAAAATGCTTGACTATCTTAAAATTTTTTTAGGGAAAAGGTTTTCAAAAAACAAAACTTTTTTAATAGAAAAATATTTCAGAATCTAGAAAATTGCATCCAAAAATTTTAAAAAGCATTAAAGTCGTCAATTTTTCTAATCTCAGGTACTTTCTACGGAATATTTTTTCAAACCCTAAAAATTTTGGTGTAGAAAGATCGTTTCGGTATCTTAGACCTTAGAATACAAAAAAAATAATATTTCAGAACCTAGGAAGTTTTTAATGGAAAAAAAAACTCACTAAATCTGAGAATTTTTCTTTATGAAAATTTTTTCTAAATATAGCAATTTTTGGTGTGAGAATTGCATAAGTATCTTAGAATTTTCTATATGAAGGTGTATCAGAATTTAAAAATTTTTGTATAAATTCTGATTAATTTTTATTTAAAAATAGAAATCGTTACATTCTAACTTTAAAATATTATATTTTTTGTAGGTTTGTTATCATAGCTTTGATAAGTAAAGGAAATAATGACCTCGAGCTAGAATAAACATACTTAAAATATTTTTGTATAAATTTTAAAAGCTTTTCTGTATTAAAATGCCTCAGAACCTTAGAAGTTTTCTATTGGGATAACGTCTCAGAATCATAAACTTTCTATTAGAAAATTATGTCAGAATCTGGGTCTTTTGCTATCAGAAAAATGCTTTAGAACCTGAAAATTTCTTGAAGGGACATTTTTCAAAATATTAAAAATTTAAGTTTTTTTTTTTATTATAGGAATAATTTATCAAAATTTGAAAATGTTTCTATAGAAAGAATCATAATAAATAAGAGTTGAACAGTAAAAAACATTAACCAATGATTCAAATTCGACCTGAAGTTCCCTGCAAAAAAATTTTTTGAGAAAAAAAAAAAAATGTTTCCACATTTGGTTGCTTTAAATATATTTTACAAATATATGTAAATTTACAGAGTTTTTCTTTGCAAAATAATGCTTTATTTAACCAATATTTCACTAAAAACTCTGTAAATTAACAGTTTTTTTTGTTCAAATCATTTTACAGAGCTTTATAGTAAAATTACAGAAATTTCTCTGTCAAAATTAGCTCATATTTAACCAATATTTTACTATAAACTCTGTAAATTAACAGTTTTTTTTTGGCAAAACCATTTGACAGAGTTTAATAGTAAAATTACCAAGAAATGTGCTAGCTATAAATGTATGGTGTACTCTGTTAAATTAACAGAGTTTTTCTGTAATTTAACAGAATTATTATTTTGAGTGTAGTAAAAATTGTGAGCTTTTTTGTCATTTTACAAAATTTTTACCAATTAAAATTTTAAATTAACAACTTTTTTAAGCGATAACTCCTACAAGAAATTTTGATGATTTTACGCAGGGTTGGCAACCGATACGCAACTGTAATAACGGTATTTGGCTATTATACCGCAACCAATAAAGATATGGACATTTTCAAAAGCAATTATGAAAGCTGATGAAATTTCTAGAATTGTAAATGTGTCACTCCGTGTTTCTTCCGGTTCGTTTTCGAAGTCTAGGTCAATACCTTTATAATACCGTTTGAAACGGTATTATAACGGTATTGGCCTATATAACTAAAACGAACCGGCAGAAACACAAAGTGACACATTTAAAATACTAGAAATTTCATCAGCTTTCATAATCGCTTTTGAAAATGTCCATATCTTTATTGGTTGCGGTATAATAGCCAAATACCGTTATTATAGGTGCGTATCGGTTGCCAACCCTGATTTTACGAATTTTTTTGTCATTAGATTTTTTTTTTTTTTTGGGATTTAGAAAAATAAAACCCCCAAGTAAAGAATTTATATTTTAGTTCGGCTCTAATAACACTAGTCTGCAAAAATAATTTTTTTTTGCATAGACTTCAAGAGTATATGGGGCATTCCATGCCAAATCACTCACTTTTAGGCCCGACCCCCTTCGATTAATTTTATTTTTGGATATGTTTTAGTACGTATTAAATGCAACTTCCAGCCAAATTTTCAGCCTTTTATACCAAGGTGGTGTTGAGTAATCAATTTTTCAAAATGGCGATTTTTTCCAAAAAATGAAAAAATTTAAATTTTCAATCAATTTTGACCAGTAAAAAATATAGATATATTAAAAAAAGATGGACAACATTTTGTTGGTAGTTAAATGTAGTTTTAGAAAAAAAAATATGAAAAATTATTCGAAGTAACTATCACTTGTTTTTTATCGTATAAAAATTAAAATCGACTTTTTGAAAAAGTCCGAAACCTTCGATTTTTTTTTAAAAATGTCAAAAAATTCTACTCTAAATTACGCAAATTTTAAGTCATAATTCGAGATGTGATCGTAATTCGTTCTATTTTTATTCAAATTTTGAAAATTGCACTTTTTTTTTTTGACTCTGGTTTATTTTATATGGTGCTCCAAAAAAAATAATTTGGTAAATATTGACCGTAACTTCCCCTAGATATATTAACTTGGGTGTAAAAATACGTTTCAGAAAATTTTAGGATGATCGGACATGGGTAAGGCGTGCCGCATCGGCTTTGAAGTTTGAAAATCGGATTACAAGGGAAAATATGCATTTTTTTCTGTTTTCTTAATTTTTTTGGTATTTTAAGTTAATTTTGAATACAAATGGTTACAGAATTGAAATGTAGAGTAAAATGTCTCTCTATTAAGGTCCTAAAACCGAAATCGGTTTAAAATCAGCCAAGTTATTACAACTTCCCCAGGCATCTAACGTATGGCAGACAACTTGATTAATCAATACAATCCGATTTTTGAAATTCATTGAAATTTTCTACTGTAATAACATTTTTTTATTCTTCAAGTTCAAATGTTATTAGATGACAAGTATTTTTCATATTGTGTTTTGCTAACATTTTTTAAATTAGTGCTAAAAATGCCTGCATTTTCCACACCCTTTTGAAATCTCTATTTAAAAAAAAAAAATATTTTTTTTGTTTTAAAATTTGGAAAAGTCAAAAAAATATTACACTGAAACATGAATAATGAAAAAAATGTTATTACAGTAGAAAATTTCAATAAATTTAAAAAAGGGCCTCGTATTTTTTAATCAAGTTGTATGGCACACGCTAGATGCCTGGGGAAGTTGTAATAACTTGGCTGATTTTCAACCGATTTTAGTTTTTAGTACCTTATTAGAAAGGCATTTTACTCCACATCATAATTCTGTAATCATTTGAATTAAAACTTAACTTAAAATACCAAAGAAATTGCGAAAACAGAAAAAAAATCATATTTTTCCTTGTAATCCGTTTTTTAAACTTCAAGGACCATGATAAGCGCCTTACACATGTCCGATCGTCCCAAATTTTTGTAAGACGTATATTTACCTCCAAATGAATATATTTAGGGTAAGTTAGGGTCAGTATCTACCATTTTTTTTTTTTTTTGGAGCTCCATATAAAATAAATCAGAGCCAAAACATAAAAGGTGCAATTTTAAAAATTAAAAAAAAAATAGAAAGAATTGTGATCACATCTCGAGTTATGGCTTAAAAGTTGCATAATTTAGAGTAGAATTCTTATAGTTTTTTACAAAAAAATCGAAGGTTTCGGACTTTTTCAAAAAGTCGATTTTAATTTTTAAACGTCAAAAAATAAGTGATAATTACTTCGAATAATTTTTTCCCATTTTTTTTCTTAAACTACATTTAAATACCAACAAAACGTTGTCCAACTTTTTTTAAAATATCTATATTTTTTACTGGTCAAAATTGATTGAAAATTTAAATTTTTTCATTTTTTGGAAAAAATCGCCATTTTGAAAAATTGATTACTCAACACCACCTTGGTATAAAAGGCTGAAAATTTGGCTGCAAGTTGCATTTAATACGTACTAAAACATATCCAAAAATAAAATTAATCGAAGGGGGTCGGGCCTAAAAGTGAGTGATTTGGCATGGAATGCCCCATATATTCCAAAGTATTTTGGCCTCCTAAACACGAATTTGTCCTCAGAAAAGTTGTTTCAAATCGTCTTCTCGAGATATAGGCATTTCAATTTTTTGTGGACCAAGCCCTTAAAACCGAAATATTTTTAAAATTGGAAGTGTACACAGAAAAAAATGAATTGTTATATTGACCCCCATATTTGTGAATACAATTAATTTTTTCACTGAAAAAGTTACAAACAAATGTTTGTAAATTTTGATAAAAGAATTTTGAATTAAAATTACTTGACTGAGGTTGTTGAAAACAAAATTGAACTTTTGTATTATGGACTAAAAGGAGGCCGTTTTTACTAAATGTTTGGTTGATATCATCTTTGGTTAATTAACAATTGATGTTTGTTGATTTAAATTTGACGATTTTATTTTCTGTGCATAATCGAATTTTCCTTTTTGGGATTTAGAAAAATAAAACACCAAAGTAAAGAATTTATATTTTACTAATAACACTACTCTACAAAAATCAATTTTGTTTTGCATAGACTTATAGAGCACATTTTCTAAAGTATTTTGGCCTTCTAACTTTTCCTCACAAAAGTTGTTTAAAATCGCCTTTTCGAGATATAGGAATTTTAATTTTTTGTGGACCAAACCCTTAAAACCGAAAATTTTTTTATTATTGAAAGAGAATGTTAAACTTTTTCATATTTGAATTCAATTGAGTTCCCAATAAAATAACATAACTTTTTCAAAAAATCCGCACTAGATACACAGAAAAAAATATTGGGAACCAAATTTTAAGCAATCACTTATTTAAATTTCAAACAAAAATTTGAGTAATTTTTTAATTGATGCAATTAAAAATGTACTCAAAAGTTTTTAAAAAAATTTGAGTAAATAATTTAAAAAAAGTTAAAAGTTTTTTTTTTTTTATTTTCTTAGTTTTTTTGAATTCCCATTTTTTTAAACTTAAAAAAAAATAAATTGATACATTTTGAGTAAATTTTTACGTACACAATTAAAAACTTAAATAAACCATAAAAATCTTGATTGAAGTTTTAATTGTGTCAATTAAAAATTTACTAAATGTTTTTGGCATTTTTATTAAGAATTTACTCAATACTTACTATTAAACCGTTTACTTGTGCAAAATTAAGTAATTTTTTACTCAATAGTATTAAAAATTTACTCAATTTTTTTTATTATTTTTTTTTTGTGTACAATCAGGAATACCATCAGGATATTATAAGGAAGTTTAAAATGTCCTTTTCTTGTCTTTATTAGGATAAAGTAAAGTATCCGAATGTTGCAAAAAATGTCCTGCTCAAAGCAGATATGTAAAGTAGACACTGCAATAAAAAGAACCCAAACAATAAAGAGAACTTGAGTAATCATATATTTTGTAAATAGAGTACTCTCAAAACGCTTTTCTTGTTACAGACTTTCAGAAATATTTTTTTAACCGTCTTTTTGGGATGTCTCAGAACATAATTCTTTTTTTATAGCAAAAATCTTAGAATCTAAGACTTTTGGTATTTGAAAAGTGTCTCAGAACCTGGAAATTTTTCTGTAGAAAAAATGTCTCAAAATCTGAGATTATAACTATAGGAAAATATTTTACATTTTTTTAAGGAAAAAAAACGTCTCAGAAAATTATACTTTTTCTATAGGAAATTGCCTTAAAAATGTTAAAAAGCATTAAGGTCGAACATTTTTTAAATTCAGGTAGATCATGGTAGATCTATGTCAGTCGGGTTATAAAAATGTATTAACAAAAATGTCTCGAAATTATGGAATATTTGGTTCAGCCGATTAATCGAATAATTTGAGATTAATCTATTATTAATCGATTAAATTGTAGCATTATTCGATTTCTTGATTTTCTGATTAAAACATAATCATGATAAATGGGATATCTAAATATATTTTCACCATCCTGATGTGGTGGGTACAAATTGTTTTACTTAGAAAATAATTTAATGTTAATTTATACCTACTCAATGTTTTATTTACAAGTGACCTTGAATGTTGAACTTCAACACAAAAATAAATAAATTAGGATGGCACTTAACTTTATCAAGACAATATTTTTATTTGCAAAATTTAAGGAATTTTCTTATGGAGAACTATTTTATCATAAACATGTTAAATGAAAATATATATTATGATATCAAATTAAAGTTTACGGTATTATTGAGTTAAGATACCTCAATTGAATCAAAAGATGTCCCTCCTCAATTTTTTTAAAATTGGAATGTGGTTTAACTTTTTTAAACACAGATTATACTAATCTTTTTTAATTCTGGTCATTTTAACTTTCGGGATAGAGGGTGTTGATTTAAAAAACTTATTTTAATCCAGCACACATTAAGTGTGATAACCATAAATCTCTGATGATGGAAGGTTTTCTCTAGTATTCAATATATTCGGTAATTTGTTACGCAGTGAATTGTTTTTTTATTTTTCACCCATAAAGTAATGATAGAATACCAAAATTTAAAAAATTAAACGTCTGTTTAATGTACATTAGGGGGTTTCATCAAAATCTTTTTTTTTTGATTTTTGCTACTCTTGAAGCGGAATATGAATTCTTATGGCCTAAAAGATTTTTGAGATTTTTTTCAGATTTTTGGCGGGCCGGGATCAACTCGCTCAAATCGATTTTAAGCTAAAAATGAGGTCATAAAACATAATTTTTTTTATTTTTTTTTTGTATGGTGCCTTGTTTTTATAAAAGTGGATAAATTACTTCAAAATATTGCTAGCCTCCTAACAAAAATATTCGCGGTAAAAATGATAAGGTCAAAGGTCAATAACACTGTGCAACAATTTGAAGGTCATGGTCTGGGGGGTGGACCAAACCAAGACAGAATGATAGTATTTGGTTAGTATAGTAAAACCACAATAGGGTTTGGCACTGTGTGGGTACAGTCGATTTTTATGGCCCACTGAAATTTTTATTTTTTTCCCAAAGGTGTTTGAGAAAAATCGAGAAAAATAAAGTATATATTAATCTGAGCCTGAAATTGAACTCAGATATCTCCAGTAGAATTTTATGGGGATTATTTTTCTAGAATATATTAACCCTCTATCTGCCATGTTTTTGGGTCATTATAGTCCTTTTTTCAAGAAATGACTCAAAAGTCTCATAAGATATGCGTTTAATGGGTTAACATATTCTACGAATATTTTGTTCAACAATTTTCACTTGGGGTCTTCACTGGCGGAAAGTTCGACCGGTCTGCAGAAAATGCCTAAAAATTTAAAATTGTAAAGTCTAATTTATTTTTTCATATTTATGGCAGATACTGTTTACGATTGTGAGCAACAAATATAGGATATTAATCTGGGGGGTGGACCCTTCCAGCTGAGGATGATAGTATTTGGTTAGTATAGTAAAACCCCCAAAGGGTTTGGCACTGTGTGGGTACAGTCGATTTTTATGGCCCACTGAAATTTTTATTTTTTTCTCAAAGGTGTTTGAGTAAAGTCGAGAAAAATAAAGTATATATTAATCTGAGCCTAAAATTTAACTCAGATATCTCCAGTAGAATTTGATGGAGATTAATTTTCTAGAATATATTAACCCTCTATCTGGCTTGTTTTGGGTAATTTTAGTCCTTATTTTAAGGAATGACTTAAAAGTCTACTAAGATATTAGTTTAAAGGGTTAAAATATTCTAGGATTATTTTTTGCATCAAATTTCACTAGGGGTCTTCACAGGCGGAAAGTTAAACCGGTCTGTAGAAAATCACAAAAAAATTAAAATTGTAAAATCTAATTAATTTTTGATATATATGCCGGAAACTGTTTAGGTTTTTATGGCCCACTGATTTGTTCTTTTATTTGCCCAAAGTGGTTTAAAAAACGAAAAAAATAATATTTATGTTACTCTGAACCTAAAATTTAACCAGCTTACCAAAAATATCAAAAAATGGACACTAGTTTTATTAGTTTTTCAAATTTAAGCCACCCAAAGGGCTTGGCGCTGTGTGTTGTAAACCCCTTTTAAAGCAAATCTAAGGAGACTTTTTTTGTCATTTCTTAACAAAAGGACTAAAATGACCCAAAAAGTGGAGATCGAGGGTTAATGTATTGTAAAAAATTATACCCATTAAATTCAACTGAAGACACCTGAGTTCAATTTTAGGCTCAGAGTAACATAAGCATTAGTTTTTTCGTTTGTATAAACCTCTTTGGACAAATCCAACAAAAAAATCAGTGGGCCATAAAAATCTACTGTACCCACCCAGCGCCAAGCCGTTTGGGGATTTTACTGCACTAACCAAATACTATCATCCTGTGCTGGAAGGGTCCACCCCCCAGACCATTATCCTATATTTGTTGCATACAATCGTAAACAGTTTCCGGCATATATATCAAAAATTAATAAGACTTTACAATTTTTAACTTTTAGACATTTTCTACAGACCGGTTTAACTTTTTGTCTGTGAAGACCCCTAGTGAAATTTGATGCAGAAAATATTCCTAGAATATTTTAACCCTTTAAACGCGTATCTTAGTAGACTTTTAAGTCATTTCTCAAAAAATGGTCTAAAATGACCCAAAAACAAGGCAGATAGAGGGTTAATATATTCTATAAAAATAATCCCCATAAAATTCTACTGAAGCCATCTGAGTTTAATTTTAGGCTCAGATTAATATAAACTTCATTTTTATCGAATTTTCTCAAACCCCTTTGAGAAAAAAATAAAAATTTCAGTGGGCCATAAAAATTGACTGCACCCACACAGCGCCAAAACCTTTGGGGGTTTTACTATACTAACCAAATACTATCATTCTGTCTTGGTTTGGTTCACCCCCCATTTTCACTGTTGCACAGTGTAATATGACCTTAAAAGTAAAAATTTTGAATTTTCCAACTTCAAAGCTCAATAACTTAAGAAATATGCAACGTAGGTTCCTAATGTTGACACCGTTTAATAGATATTTTAAATACCTTTCATTTAAATCCAAAATGACGTCTGTCATTTTAGCAGAAGTATTAAAAAAATTAAAAAACTAACTTAACCCGTTTTTTTTCTTACATTTCACATGAGCTTAACCAACAAGTACATATGTTAGTATCTTATTAATCGGTAGAATGTCTGAGAATAGATAACTTATCATTTATGTATATGCGTTATGTGGTCCTATACCGATATTTCGATGTGTTACACACGGAATGCCAAAGTGAGTTTACCCCCATACTCTGGTTAGAGGGTATAAAAATTTAGAGAAAATGCCGAATCTCCAAAGCAAGAATATATTTTAATGAATATGTATCATACAAAATCAAAAGAATAACAATATTATCAAAAGCATGACAATATTACAATAAATATTCTGAAAATGTATTTTAAATTACAATACATAAAAATTAAATCTAAAACACAATTTGTTTTCACACAAAATATATAAAGCCAAACAATTCTTAAGTAATTTTGTGCCAAAGTAGTAGCATATTCAAACAGCTTTCGCTAACGCTTTTTCAACAACATTTTTGTTTACATTAGGTATAATTTTTCTATTATTATCAACATTAATTAGTTAGTTTTGAAAGTCATTCTCATTCTTTGTAAACTCACTTCGGCATTCCGTGTGTAACACATCGAAATATCGGTATAGGACCACATAACGCATATACATAAATGATAAGTTATCTATTCTCAGACATTCTACCGATTAATAAGATACTAACATATGTACTTGTTGGTTAAGCTCATGTGAAATGTTAGAAAAAAAAACGGGTTAATTTATTTTTTTTAATTTTTTTAATACTTCTACTAAAATGACAGACGTCATTTTGGATTTAAATGAAAGGTATTTAAAATATCTATTAAACGGTGTCAACATCACGAACCTACGTTGCATATTTCTTAAGTTATTGAGCTTTAAAGTTGGAAAATTCAAAATTTTTACTTTTAAGGTCAAATTATTGACCTTTGACCTTATCATTTTTACCGCGAATATTTTTTTTAGGAGGCTAGCAATATTTTGAAGTAATTTATCCACTTTTGTAAAAACAAGGCACCATAAAAAAAAAAATAAAAAAAAATTATGTTTTATAACCTCATTTTTAGCATAAAATCGATTTGAGCGAGTTGATCCCGGCCCGCCAAAAGTCTGAAAAAAATCTCAAAAATCTTTTAGTCCATAAGAATTCATATTCCGCTTCAAGAGTAGCAAAAATCAAAAAAAAAGTTTTTGATGAAACGCCCTAATGTACATACATATTATTATTCATCACAGATTGTGAATTTAGACAAATAGTTTAGCATTTGCTTATTTTATTGACGTCTATTTTATTTAAATTGTTTATAACTACACTTAAGGAAAAAAGTCTGTTCAATTACAATTTACAAGCTTTTTACCAATAAAAGTGTAAATTTACAACTTCTCGTGACTTAACTAGATATTGCGTCCTCCTATTTAATTTCTAGTAAAAATTACGTACTTTTTTTGTAATTCTACAAAGTTTTTACCAATAAAACTGTAAATTTACAACTTTTTTTATGCGATAATACTTACAAGGAGTTATCGTAACTTAATAAGATTTTTAAGGGTTCAAGTTGAAAATATGCAGAAGTAAAATTGAATTTCTAAAAATGATAGACATTTCTGGTATTCCCATACCGGTTTCAAACACTCCAGTTAGTGTTATCATCAGTAGGATTTTAAATGTCAGCTTGTCTTGTTAATGGAAATTGTTTTTTATATATGTGAATATTTATAGCTTCTACAGAATAAATTTTGACAGTTTCCAACACTACAATTCTATTTCTAGCAATCTCAACCTCACCTCATACTTTCTTTCGACTTTTTTGTCTTTTACATTATTTCGCAAGGGTTACCAACATGATCTGGAATTGCAGACACAATTAAGATAGTTTATCTTTCTATTAAAAAACAGAAGTAAAAAATATTGCGTATTTGATGACTCGTGGAATGCACCATATATATTTTAAGTTTCAGGCAAATTGGTGTATAACGGTTGTAAAAGTTCTCTTGTAAGTCTCTTTACAAATAATATAACAGCATAATTAGTAGGGTATTCAATTAATCGAGGTTCTTGTTTAATCGGTTAATCTAGCAAATAATTAATCGGGGTTGAGATTTAATCGGTTAATAATCGGTTAAATTGAAATTATTCGATTAACCGAATAATATTAGTTTAAAATTTAAATTTAATATAAAACCACGAATTGTATGTACGATTTTTAAGAAATCTTATTATAATCATGTAAGAAATCTATATCCGCTATGCCAAAGCTTCAAATATCCCCAACAATCTCAGCCCAAGTAAAGAGTTTTTGCAAAAAAATAAAGCTAGTTTTATAAAAAACAAAGACTACAATAATTTCATCGGTCAATATCTCCGTGATTAAAAAAGATATCTGACGGATTCCTAAAGTATTTTTTTTTTCAGATGTGCTTAATTAATTTCACATCTAAAATAATATTTAGCGGTTTTAAAAGGGTCCCGAACATTGCGAAAATCTGAGTTTATTCACAATCTAATTAAAATGATTTCAGTTTCCTATATAAATTGTGTAAATTTACACAAATCGCGTAATTCTACTTAAAATTATTGACAATTTAGACAATTTATAGTAGTTAATTATTTGAATTTGTATAAATTTACCTATTTATAGTTGGAAACTGGATCCACTTTTTTAGAGTGCAGTATTGTAAATCGAAATCCTAATTATATCAAGATGAGATAGTCCAGTTCTAAGGCCAGATTCAGATTACGCGCATGAAAAACTATTACAAAAATCTATTGTGCTGGAAATGTATAACAAATTGGCTTGGGTCACCACACTGTGGTACAGGGTATAATGAGTTTGTGCTGATGTTTGTAACAACCCTATTTTAGGTATACCGATCGACTCAGAATCACTTTTTGAGTCGATTTAGCGATGTCCGTCCGTCTGTCTGTCCATGTAAACGTTGTAAACACGATACAGGTCGTAATTTTTAATCAATTAACTTGAAATTTGAAACTTAAGACTCTCTTGGTCCAAGGACGAAGCCTATTGAATTTGGAAAAAATCGGTTCATATTTAGACCTACACTCAAAGAATTATGTAGGTAAATTCCACTGAATATTCACTTAAAACAAATGAAATTTTATTTAAAACCCATTCCACTGTTTTTTCATTTAAAATAAAAACACATTACAGTCAATTTTAAATGTTAATTTAATGACTAACCAAAACATTAAAAAACTAGTGAATATTCAGTTATTTTGTATTGAAAAACAGTAAAACTATAGAAGAAATATTTTACTGCCGAAATTAAATGTAACAGAAAATTCGTTTTTAATACAGTAAATATTTTTTTTTTAAACTACAGAAACAGTAAAAAAATTAAAGCCTTTATAAAATAAGTGATTTTTCTTTTAAAATGACTTTACACTGAAAGAATTTTGTTCATTACGGCTATGAAAACGTACATTGATTCTATGAAAAAAATCATTAGAAGTGAGCCAATGATGCCCTTCATAGAATCTATGAAACAAATTCATAGAAACCAGAAACCTATGAAAAAGTTCATAGGCTATGGAAAAAATTATTATTCAATTCTATTTTTATTTATTTTATTATTTCAATTTTATTTTTTTTTATTTTATTTTTATTATTTCATTTATTTACTATTTTCTATTTTTAAAAATTTATATTTTTTTTTTAACTTATCCTCACCGAGATTCGAACATAGAACCTCTTGTTCGTGAAGCTTAGTGTCTAACCACTTAGCTAAATTATATAAACAAGTAACAACACTTAAAAGCTATTTTGAATAATATTCTGCTAACATATTAAGTTTGTGTCTTTGCTCTGTCACAATGCTCTGCCAAAAGCTGTGTGTGTGTTTGTAGAAAACAAATATATTGTGTATTTACAAAAATGAAGCGTTATAAAACCAAGCGTTAGTTGGCGAGATTTTTCTTCTTTGGTGGCGCTGATAGCTAAGGCGTCGACAATTGCCACTTCAGCCGGTAGGTCTTGGGTTCTAGCCCCGGTCAGGGCAGCAATGAAAAATTTTTTTTTACTGTTTTTTTTATTTTTTTTTATTTTTTTAATAAATTTATTCAACTGTTTTAATTATTGTAACATTATTTTAATTATTTAAAAAATTAAATGGCATATTGATGGCATTTTCTTCTATGAATGACATTCATTAATTCTATGAATTTTTTCTATGAATTTAATAAAATCTATGAATAAAATTCTATGAAAAATTTCAGAATACTAATGAATATTCATTCAGCCAATGAATTGTTTCATAGATTCTATGAATTTGGTTTTATGAAATTTGTTCATAGATGGAATGAACAATAATTCTTTCAGTGTACTGATTACTTTTTAAAATAACCTACAAACAGTTAATGACATAATTTTCTTAGTGTAGCCCCCATACAAAGGTCCTCTTTAGTTTTGGCTTAAATGACTCTTATAGCCGTATTATCATAGGCATCTTATCAAAATTTGGCAGGTAAACATGTTTTGTCTCCACAAACCACCATTCCGAATTTTGACCAGTTCTTCTTGTAGCCCCATACAAACCACCTTCCCGATTTTCACATAAATCTCTCAAATTTCATGAAAAAAGGAAAATATTTAACTAGAATTTTGTTTGTGTATGTTAAACGCGTAATTCAATAACTTTATGAAATCTGATTACCATCGGACCATGTAAAAATTTCTCCCGATATTCACTTAAATCGGGTTATTGGCAGCAAATCGAAGCCTATTTCACTCAAATTTGTTTTGTAAGTGTTTTTTAGACTAATTAAAGATTTAACAAAATATTAGAGTCCGACCGAAACCAGTTTTCGAGGCCGAACCGAAACCGAACCGAATATTCGGCTGAAAAAGTAATATTCGGCCGAAACCGAAACTTTAAAAAAATTCCCGCCTGGCATGAATAAAATTATTAAAAAGTTGTTAAAGATTAATATACAGCATATAATGCTTTTAAACCATAGGAATTGTTGTATTTTTGAAAAAATATATGTTTTTTAAAAAACTTAAAAAAAATTGTATATTATATATTGTATATTAGGAGAAAATAATTTTTTGAACTGAAACAGTTTTACATTTATTGCATAAACTTGTAACATTTTCTTCAATTGCACTGAAACAAGTGTAATGAAATACGAAATCAAAAAATTCAGCGACTTTTTTACATATGTTTTAAAATACCAAAAAGTTTCGGTTTCGGCTAATATTCGGCCAAAATTTTGCTGAATACCGAATAGAGGCCGAAACCCCATTATTCGGCCGAAACCGAGACCGAAACCGAATATTCGGTCGGACTCTACAAAATATATATCTAATCGGTCCATGTTTGAACTTGGGACCCATTTTCCGGGAAACTATGGTCGGTCTTGACCGACTACAATTTTCTTACTTGATTTTTTTTTTAAGCCGAAATAAATTTTTAGGACCTCGATAAAATATTTTCTTGACGACAATTTTACACATTGATAAGAGAGTTTGATTAATTTTTTTATACCTAAACTTCTTTAAGCAGAACCGTAATTTACAGAACCTTAAACAGCAAAAAATAACCGAAAGTACTAAAAAAAGAAATTTCGGTTAATCGGTTAATCGACACAAATTAATCGGTTTATTTGTTATTTGAAAATTGGCAATTTTAAATTATTCGAACAGTTAATCGACCGAAATTAATCGGTTAACCGATTAACGGTTAATTGATTGAATATCCTAGTAATTAGTAAAATTGCAGATTAAACGATATTAATTATAAATTTTGGTAATTTTATAAAAACACGTTATAACAATGACTTTGACATAACAATTTGTAAACTAACAAAATTTAAATTTTAACAGAAAAATCTTTAAAGCATCTGTAGAATTAAGATTACAGTGTTATTAGCAAGGAGAGGACTTTCAAGCAAATGCATGTTTTTTCCCTTTGGTCATAGAACAGCATTAACAAGAAATCTTTGCGAATCAAAGAATTTGCTGTAAAATGCCATCGATTCGTTAGTGCATATTTTTGCATATTTTGCTTAAAATGCATATTTTTGCATATTTTATTATTATTTCGCTATAAATGCATAATTTTAGGTCATATTTTGTATAAATTTTAGTTTTTTAGCTATTTCTTGTATTTTTTTTTTGTATTTTTAGCTATTTTTAAGACTTTTTTTTGATAATTTTTTTTTTGCATTAAAGCAATTATTAATTTTTTTTAGATAATTGTTTTTTTTAATAACATTTTATACACACTGTATATACGCATACACTCATAGAAATCCTACAGTATTCCTTACTAAAAAGTTGGTAGTTATTACTAATTGTTAGTATTAAAGGGCCCTACAACGCGTTAGTCAATTTTTACTAACGCAGTTATAAAAAAACGGTAAACAAATTTAAAATCGAAAATCTATCCAAAATCGATTTTGAAAAATTTTTTAATAAAAAAAAATTGTCTCAAAAAAATATAATTATTGAGCTTGATGGCTGGCAATGATCTATTTCGGAAATTTAAAAAAAATATACATTTATTTTTTTTTTTCAATGGAAATTGGCTATGTGCGTTTGAAAAAAAAAATATTCAAAAATGTAAATTTTACCATTTTAGGTGTCAAAAATAAGTTTCCAAATTTTTAAAAATTACTAACAAAAATTATTAAAAAATCGGTAAAAAATCAGTATTCAGTAAAGTTCAAAGTATTCCAATTTCAAAAAAATAACTAAATTTATACTGTAAAACTAAATTTATACTGTAAATTACTAAAAAAGTAGTATAGTTAAAGTTATAACACTTTTACTGTATTTTTTACTGTAGGATTATTTTGAGTGTATCTAAGCTTAAAATGCCAGACAAAATTCAAATTTTATGTTTTTTTTTAATAAAAGTAAAAAAAACAAGTGGATATTTATGATTTTTAGTGCATATTTTAAGATTTTTAGTGCATATTTCAACACTTTTTAGTGCATATTTTAGGCGCCTAAAACAAAGATTTTTAGTGCATAAAATTCCTGTCCCTGGTTATTAGTAAAATTACAGATTATATAATAATAATTATAAAATTTGATTATATTACAAAAAAAAAAGCTTTGTAAAAATGATTTAGACATTAAATATCTGAAAACTTACAGAATTTAACAGAACAATTAGTTAAACTACAAATGTAATAATAAATTTAAAAGTTGATGATTTTACAAAAAGACACTGTTAACAGGATTTCAAATACAAATATCTGTAAAACTAATGTTACACAGTAACAAAAAATAAAAATTACTTTCTTCAAAAAAAAAAAACTGTTAAAAATCTTTCCATATGGGATTATAATAATTTAAAATAAATTTTTACCCATTTATTTTTTTTTAGTGTACAATAAACATAAACCTATTTTTTATTCGTTTCATACATTTTTCTAAATAAATAAACAAACAAATAAATTTTTGTCATTTATTTTTATTATGCCATTTTGCACTAAAGTTCTACTAAATATTTTCTTATTTCTATTTACAGATTATATTTTGTTTTGTTGTTGTTGTTGTGTTCTCGTACAGCAAACTTGGCAAACAACAAAATATTTTATAGAAATTTTATTGGAAAACAAATTTATGTAAGTAATAAAGATTTAAGTTTTTTTTTTGTTTGCTTTTTCTTGTTGTTCAAATGCGAATAATGAATACATCATAATGTTGTGTTATTTGCTAAATTTAACATATTTTTTATTTTTTTTTATTTTAAATAATTTATTCAATTTTAATTGGGTAGAATAAAAGGGTATGAGAGTTTAAATGAGTGTGTATAGAATTATGCAAAATAAATAAAAGTTTAAGGAATTTATAATTTTATTTTGGGAATTGAAAAGATAAAAAAAAACATTGACAGTGTTTTGGAAGGAGTTTGAGGAATTAAACAATATTGAATTTGAATAAACAATGTGGAATAGGAAAAATTATCAGACTGTGAGATAGTTTTCCAAAAGGAAAATTATGACTTTAAAAATTTTATGTTTTTATTGAGGGTTATATTGTTACTAGCAGACAAGGGAAAAGTGTAAAACTTTAAACTCTTCAATGAAAAAAAACAAAAGTATTTTTTTCAAAAAAATTTAAATCAATTTTTAAAAAAATTTCCTACAATTTTAAAATAAAACTCGGTACCGAGTTTTAAAAATAAAACTCCGAAACAAAAAGAGTTTTATTTTCGTATAAATAATTTGGTTTTAATTAACAAAAAATGTTTTTGGGTTTCAACATTTTTACGTTAAATTTTTAAAATTATAATAAAATATGACCTCACGAAATAGTAACCACTATTTGTATATCGGCCATTCCATGAGAGACCGCCCAAAAATGTCGACTTTTTGACCGACGGTCTTTAGATTTTCCTAATATTTTGCAGAGAAATACTCTATGGGCCCATATAAAGATTTCACTTTTGAGTTCGCCAAAATTCAAAAAACTCGCGATTTTATTCGATTTTTTAATTTTCGAAAAACCAAAAAATCTGTCAAAAGTGTCTCACTTTAAAAATCCATATCTTTAGTAATTCTTAATGGATCTGAATGCTGAAAAACGTGTTGGGATAAGACTATCGTTCACTTTAAGAAAAAAATTACAAAAACATATTTTTCGCAAAATAAGCTGCATTTTTCCGCAGCTGCATTTTTCAAATGCATTTTTCGCTGATTTGAGTATCATCCGATTTATTTTTTGTTAGCATTTTTGGAAAATTTAGAATTTTTACTTTAAATTGGTATCCTCAAATCTCTGGGACGCGCAGTTTTATTATGTTGATTTTATTTTTTAAGAAACTTCTTCCAAAAATTTTCTTTATTAAAGGGAAAAAATTTCAAACATTAAGTTTTAAACTTTTTTTTATTATGTAAAAATCGAATAAATAACTTTAATGAGACATAAATTCTGTTATAGTGATTATATCTGAATGATTTAAAAAGTATTTTATTGTTATGATTATTTTATTTTATAAAAAGAACTTAAACATCAATTAACCCAGCAAACATTGTATGCTAATATGGGTGGCTCGAAATATGACTGTCGTCGAATTTCGTCGATTGCCAGG
This sequence comes from Pegoplata infirma, assembly GCA_963921195.1. Taxonomy (NCBI): domain Eukaryota; kingdom Metazoa; phylum Arthropoda; class Insecta; order Diptera; family Anthomyiidae; genus Pegoplata; species Pegoplata infirma. The sequence continues at coordinate 129,652,925 of OY992540.1, read as the reverse complement.
TAGATTATGGTTCCCATTGGTCTAAAAACTTAACACTATTTCCAAATTCAGCAAATAATACACTGAAAAATAAAACTCTAAAATTTTCACCGTCAAATATTTCGGCGGGTTGTAAAAAAATGACTATAAAACATATATGGAAATTTAAGAGGACGTAAGCACCTTTAGTTTTCTGTTCATACTTTTTTTAAAGAACTTTGGCAATTTTTATCCTAACCTAAAATTTTGTTTTTTTTTCAGTGTAGCGTTTTTTACATATTTGGACCAATTTTATTTTTTTTAGTTTAACTTTTGGATTTGAAGCAGTACTTAAAGAAAATTATAATGGTATGCCTTTAATGAACGCGAATGTTGCAAAATTGCAAAAATAAAAAATCGCAATTTTTGATTTTTTAATTTTTTTTTGTTTTTGTTAAATTCGGAGTCAGAGCCCCCTAAAACATATAAAAAGAGCTTTTTTATAAAAAAACTACAGCGAAAAAAAAAATGACCGGGTGTTTCTTCTATAGGATCCACTGTGCGCTGCAGCGCGCTGGTAAGAAATGGGTTAAAGATAAAATTCTTATTTTCTAAAAATGCTAAAAAAATCGGATGGTACTCAAATCGGCGAAAAATGCATTTAAAAAATGCAACTGCGGAAAAATGAAATGCAGTTCTCAAAGAATAACAAAATGCATTTTTATTCAATTAAAAAATTATTTTACTTCTTTTTATGAAATAAAATAATTATAACATTAAAATGCTTTCTAAATCATTCAGATATAATCGGTACAACAGAATATATCGAGGGACTATATTCAAAACCCTCTATCTTAAAAAACACAACTTTTCAGGAGAGCCAAAAAACTGTTTATTTCGCGTATTGTTAGAGTAATTAAAATTCGATATTCTACAATATTTTTATAAATCAACTACAGAATCTCACATATAATTCGTTTTTAAAATTTTGCACTATTGGGGATATTATGAAAGATAGAGGGTTTTGTTTCTCAAAAATATTAAGTACATGAATGAAAATGATCAGATAGAGGGTTTTGCATTTTAATAAAAATGAATTATTATGATTTCATTTACGACATCGGTAAATTTTTAACGTGATTTATTAATGATAACGGCTTATAAAGAGTTCCGAAATCGCGGTTTTGGTCCAAAGGTGCTGATTTTTGAGAAAAATTTTTTTTTTTACCGAATATATCTTAAAAGATGACAAACTGTTGAGTATGTTATGTAAAAAATAGTAAAAAATTAAAAACGCGATTTTGGTCCACAGATGCTGATCAGCATCGCGATTTTTAAGATTAAACTTTTTATTTCATATTGTACACAAAACATCTAAATTTTGAGTCATATTTTTCAAAAAAGTCAAACAAGAATTTTAAGAAAAAATTAGCATCAGTGGACCAAAATCGTGATTCTGGAATTTTGTTGACAAATTCATGTTCAGCATGCAAAAATTAGTATGAAAACATGTAATGCATGATGAAATTATTAAAAAAAAATATTTATAAATTACTTATTTGAAAAGATAGAGGGTTTTGCATTCAGAAAAATTAATTGTGTAAGAGATAGAGAAAACCAAAAATGCAAATAAAATAGCAAAAAAAAAATATTTTTGTTCTGAATTTTACACCATAGATGAGGGCGGTTTTACTGAATATTTTGCCATCAAAAAGTCGTTTTCGTGAAAATGGAAGATAGAGGGTTTTGAATATAGGCCCTCGATATGTCCCATTAAAGTTATATATACGATTGCCACATAATAAAAAAAAAGTTTAAAACTTAATATATGAAATTTTTTCCCTTTAATAAAGAAAAATTTTGGAAGAAGTTTCTTAAAAAATAAAATTAACATAATAAAAGTGCGCGTCCCAGAGATTTGAGGATGCCAATTTAAAGTAAAAATTCTAAATTTTCCAAAAATGCTAACAAAAAATAAATCAGATGATACTCAAATCAGCGAAAAATGCATTTAAAAAATGCAACTGCGGAAAAATGCAGCTTGTTTTGCGAAAAATATGTTTTTGTAAATTTTCTGTTAAAGTGAAAGATAGTCTTATCCCAACACGTTTTTCAGAATTCAGATCCATTAAGAATTACTAAAGATATGGATTTTTAAAGTGAGACACTTTTGACAGATTTTTTGGTTTTTTGAAAATTAAAAAATCGAATAAAATCGCGAGTTTTTAGAATTTTGGCGAACTCAAAAGTGAAATCTTAATATGGGCCCATAGAGTATTTCTCTGCAAAATATTAGGAAAATCTAAAGACCGTCGGTCAAATTTTGGGCGGTCTCTCATGGAATGGCCGATATCTATGTAGATTAGGGTTATAACTTTTTTTGTAAATCATTTTCCCAAGGGTCTATCTTATAGGCAATATTGTACTGATCATAAAAAAAATAATTTCAGTTCAATGTGGTAAAAAACCTCACGCACTGAACGCGATTTCTAAAATGCCTTTAATGATTTTTTTCATTATTTTTTTAATAACATCTTTTTTCATTCCCACTGATTTAAAAACGGACTTCACCATTGAAATCAGCATGCCTTAATTATATAGAACTGATCAGATCTTGAGACACAAAAAAATGTTGTTTTTTTTAAAGTAGTGTTGTTGAAAACTTCAATGCGTTTGGTGCGTGAACTTTTTTAACGATCGCGAAAAACTAAAAACGCAATTCTTAATATTTTTTAATGCCCTACACGATTTTGCCTTGAGAGATTAGATATTTGCAAAAAATGCAAAAAGTTATAACCCTAATGTACATGTATATATAAAAGAGTGGGTGACTGACTGACCGCGTTGCTGGTCCTAAGACAATAGATGTTTTATATATCATTTCGATTTTAATATAGTTTCGCCAAAAGTAAGTAATATATGAGCAAATCCATGGGAAATTTAACTAACGGATCACCAATTTTGTTAATTTTTGTTTATTTGAAAAAGCTTTGTAAATGGTTAAAACCCATATTTTTTTTTTTGATCAATACTTTGGAAGATATGGGCGTTTAAAAAAGCGCTTTATTGACAATATTGACATTTGGACAGTTTTTTAACATTTTTGTACTCGGAAACCGTAAGTCATACAAAAAAACTTATAAAAACAATATTGTACCCGAGTAAAAATAATTTAATATGATCTTATATACTTTTATATAGTCATATTATTTCATATATGATCATGTGTGACACTATGTCTTGCGAGATAAATTTATATAATAAATTTTGATGCGCGATTTTTTTAAGATATCGCCATACATAATTATATGTTGCAACATCTGGTCCCATGCATCATTCCAAATTTCTAAGTGTTTTATATAAAATTTTATATGCCTCCATTATTTTTTAATTTTTCTAAGTTTTTTCCAAGAACATATTTTTATCGAAAATATTTGCAACGTGTTTTATATAAAATTTCATATGACTTCATATTTGTTTATTTTTCTAAGTTTTTTCCAAGCACCACTTTTTTATCACAACCCTAGTAAAAAAGTTTTGATATAATGATATATAATTTAATACAATCATATTAAATTATATATGAATTTTTATATGTTCAGATCTAATTTTATCTAAGTTTTATTTCGGCTCCATTTTCTTATCTGATGTTATACATAAATATATCTGACTTTATGTAATTATATAAATCTGTATTAATTTATACAAAATAAGACCAAGTGGATTTTATTGGATGTGACCAAAATTTGGATCTAATTGTATAATTTTTTATATTTGTGTATCTAAAATAATAAAATTAGATCAATATCTGATCCAACTTTATACAGCCAATTTTGAGATCAAATTAGATATTAAAAGTTTTTTTTTTTTACTCGGGAAATATTTTCCAAGTGTTTTATATAAAATTTTATATGACTCCATCTTTAAAATTTTTTCTAAGTTTTTTTCAAGGACCATTTTTTTATCGCAAATATTTTCTAAGTGTTTTATATAAAATTATATATGACTCTATTTTTTTTAATTTTTCTAAGTTTTTCCAAGGACAAACTTTTCATGAGAATATTTTCTAAGTGGTTTATATAAAATTTAACATGACTCCATTTTTTGTAATTTTTCTAAGTTTTTTTCAAGAACAACTAATTTTTATTATTTTAATTTTTTAACTTTTTATTAAAAACAAAAAAAAACATCCGATTTATAAAATTGTATAAATTTTAATATAATTGGATATAATTTTATATCATTGGATTAGACCAAAACTCGTATCAAATTCGATATAATGTTATATAAACTGATATTATTAGATAATATTCGATCAAATCTTATGAAACCATTTTTCGTATAAAATTGTATCAAAATAGACACGAGCTCATATTAAATTATATATTGCGTCATATCACTTTTCTTACTCGGGTATATAAAATTATGAAGATTTAAAATTTAGAAACATTTTTTTTTTTAATTTCAACAAAAAATGTTGAAAACAATATTTGAATGTCCTTTTTTCCTGCGAAGGATACCATGGATTTCCAAAATCAAAATTTTGTATTAAAGTTTAGAATAACCTTTTAACGCTGTAAAATTTTCAGAGAGGTGCACTAAAAAAAAAGTTTGTAAAATGACATAAATTCCCCTTGATTTTACGGGGCAGGTTTTGTAAAATATGTACTAGCAAGAATCCCCTTAATGTTACGGGTATAATTTGTAAATTGATTTAACAAAAGAAAATGTAAATTTACAATTTTTTTTAAAATATTAACTTCGAGGTGAAATTTTTTTTGTAAATTTACAAAAAATTTGGTAAATTTACAAAACAAAATTGTAAACTTACATTAAAGCTTGGAAAATTTCCTTATAGCAAAAATAAATTTATAGCATATCGAAGCGCATTCAAAGAGCGCTCTTGAGGATACAGTAAAAGTAAGGGGAAAAAATTTAAATTTTTTGTTAAGATTTTTTATATAAAACTTAAAATATAAAATTATATTTTGAAAAAATTTCAAACATGCTTTCCTTTGAAATATATTTAACACTTTTTGAATAAAAAACCATGAGTTTTGGACAAAGACACATGATTTCACTGCATCATTATTGCGCATAAATCAGCGCTGCAAAGAGTGCTTCAATCATAACACCTTTAACACATTTTGAATGAAAAAAAAAATTAGTACATCATCGTCTTTAGTTTCAGAAAATACAAATTATATTACAAAAAATGGCCAATCATATTTTAAAATCTCCAATTATATTTAAAAATGTCCAATTATATTTCAAAAATTTCCAATATAATTGAAAATTTTTAAAAAGTAATTAAACATTTTTTGGTTATAAATGGTAATATCTGAAATATAAATGGAAGTTTCTGAAATATAATTTGAAATTTTCGAAATATAATTGGAAAGTTTTTAAATGTAATTGGATCATCCAAATGCTTGCAGAGAGTCAACTGATTTTCAGAATTAGTCAATTGTATTTCAGATTTTGTAATTTGTATTTCAGAAATAGTCAAATGTGCTTCATCTTTATTCTGCTTAATTCAGCTCTAAAAAGATACATGAATTCACTGCATCTTTATAGCGAGTTTTTCAGCTCTCTAAAGAGATGTGAATTCAAAGCGCTTTTTCGGTGTATCCAACTAGCGCTCTAATGTGTGACATCGCCTTAGAGAATCATGCATGAATTCAGCAGGTTTGGATGCGCTCCTTGACTAGAGTTTCCTTTCCAAAAGCTGCTGCCAGTTCAGCAAAATTTCTGCTGGGTAGTGATTAAAATTTTTATTGTCCGATTAATTTCTGTGAACTCATTCTATTTGATTCAATTAAAAACTTAATTGAGTAAATTAAAATTTTTATTAAAAATAAAAATTTATTTTCCGGTACAAATTTGATATTGTTTATTAACTGTGATGTGACATTTTTTAAAGTGCCAGCAATGTCAAAAAAAAAAAAAAATCTAAAGTGTTTCACTAAAAGACAACAGAGGTGGGTGACAACAGAGGGAAGTGTCATCTCAACCAATTTTCCCTTTTCGTAAGCATGTTGGTTTCCAGACAAGAATTGTTGGTTTCAATCTTGTTATACCCTTCACTCTAGTGATGAGGGTATATATAAGTTTGTCATTCCGTTTGTAACTTCTCGATATATTGGTCTAAGACCCCATAAAGTATACATATTCATGATCCTCGATCGATTTTAAGACGATATAGTGATGTCCGTCCGTATGTCTGTCCGTCCGTTTGTCTGTTGAAATCACGCTAACTTTTGAAAGACTTTACGGAGGCTTCTTTGGCACATACGTTATGCATTTACCTGGTCAGGTTGGTATTGCAATCCAGCGAAATCGGTCCATTGATTCAAAAGTTATAAGCAAAAGAGTGAATTTCGGCAATGGTTTTTCACGAATTTACGAGATAAAAAACACGCTAACTTTTGAAAGACATATATTTGTCGTTTCCCCGATCTGGTTCCTATTGAATTTGAGCCAAATCGGTCCAGTGGTTCAAAAGTTATTAGTAAAACCGTGAATTTCAGATTGGTTTCACCTTAAATTCACGTGTTGAAAAGCCCTGAAACAAGTTTTAAAAACATTGGTAAGTCACAAAAATATTTTACAACGTATTTTTGTCACTTAAAAATATTTTTACAAAAAAATTAAAAAAAATACACTCAAAAAAAAAATGTTGTGATTTTTTTTTTTACAAAAATTACTAAACAAAAGTTTTTTACTCAAAATAAAATATTTCTAATTAAATTGTTAATTTTTTTCACGTTAGAAAGATTTGTTATCACTTAAAATGGGCATTGTGGAGGGTATTCATAGATTTCGCCTAGTCGAATTTAACTTTTCTACTTGTCTTTAGCTCATGTTGTCTCTTATATCTACTTATTTCTTAACCACAGCGCGGTTAATTGTTTTTAATTTATTAAAATTTCATTTTAAATTTTGAATAACTTTTATAAAACTTTGTCTTGCTAAATTTAAGCGATGTGATTTTTAAATTAAAAAGTTGCCTTTTTATAAAAAATATATATTTTTTTCTATTTAAATTTGTTGCTTTACAACATATTATTTGAAATTACTTAAAGTTTTCTATAGATTCCCCAGACATTTTGCTAAATATTTAATACAATTTTTCGCTATAATTTATTTGTAATTATATATACATGTGACCTTTTATTGTGGCATTTTTTTGTCCAATATATAATAAAAAATTATGTCTTTACATATGTTATAATTTTTGTCCTTATCAGCCATTCATTTTATTTATATAAAAATAGAGAACACGTACAACTTCTAAGAAATTGTTTGATATATTAAATCTCCCAAGTGTTAGATTAAGCCAATTACTAATTTAAGTGTAACCATAAAATTAATTATAACGTTCATATGTCATATGTTTCCTATCCTACATGATGCGCAGACACTGTGCTCTTAAAGTATTGGAAATAAAATTAATTTATTGAAGCAAGATTTTATAAATGAACTGGTTTAATTTTCATGATATTTTTTAATGAACTAGTTTACTTTTCATGCTTTTATAAATGTACTGGTTTACTTTTCATGTGTTTCTAAATAAAGTGGTTTCCTTTTTTTTTGTCATTCTTAATGAACTAGTTCACTTGTCATGCTCTTCTTAGTGAAGTGGATATTGTTGCATGCTTTTTTTATGAACTAGTTCACTTTTCATATTAATTTTACAAAATTGCCTTACTTATAAATGAGCTTGTTCAATATGCATGCTGTTCTAAACAAATAAAGTAGTTTACATTTTATGTATTCTTAAGGAGTGGTTAGCTCTAATTAATTAACGCAATGCATTCTTTTATTAATGAACTAGTTCACTTTTAATTTTAATCTTAATAAACTGATTTACATTTAGTTAAATTCTCAATGAACCTAATTATTTTCGTTTCAAATAACTTTTAATTAACTACATAAAAAATGGAAAAGTTATCTTAATTGGAGAAAAAAAAATGGTAATGATTAAGACCAAACTATTTTTGCTATCGTTTTAGTTTATTTTTTTTTTTCTAAAATTAAGAAAAACAAAGTAATATAATTTTTTGCCAGTTTTATCTAGAAAATGAAAAAAATTTTATTCTTATTTACGAGGTCAATAAAATCAGCCGAGCTAACAAAATTTGAGAATTTTTCTATAGAAATTTTTTTATCAAAATCTGAGACTGTTTCGATAAGAAAACTCATCCAATATCTGATACTTTCCCTATAAGAGAAACGTTTAGAATCTGAAAATTTTTTTCAAAATCTGAAATTTTTTCAAAATCTGAAATTTTTTCCATTTGTGTTAAAATGGTGACGAAATCGGGTAATGGCATTTCACTCCTCTTTATTTTGAATTTAAAAAATCGTTTACACGAAAATCCTAGTTTATCCTTTTTTCGAGTTTTTGCTTAATAATTACATTGTTCGACAAAAAAAAACAGTAAAATATACAACTGATTCTTATGAATTTTTTTCTCCTGAATCCAAATCTGCCATCCAATTTTTTCTAGCATGTTCCGTTTTTGAGATATTCGCTTTTAAAAAGTCAAAATCTGTGGGCAAACATCAAAGTTATCAAGAATTTTATAAAACTGCGCATTAAATTTCCTCATCTCAATAAAGTTTCCCATTTTTTAGCTAAATTTTAGAAAAATTCATGGATTATTTTGTAGGAAATTTTTTCCCCAAAATATTAGCTATGTCTTTTTGTGAGTGTACTGTACACAAAAATAGTTTTTTTATTTTTTACCATAGTTTAAATACATTATTGCAAACATACTTATTTTTCCACATACAGTGCTAAATTTCTACACATGTGTATAAATATAAATACACATATATTGTGTTGCATGTACACTTGAGCATTCATAAACTTTGTTTATGGAGTCTGTTTACAATATAAACATTAGGGGCATAACTTTTTCAAACTTTTTTTGGAAAATATTAAAATTTTCGATGCAAGAAATTTAAACTGTTTAAAATTAAATTAATTGTGTCAATTGTCCGAAAATGAAAAGTTTAAATTAAAAAAAAATTTGGGTAGGTTTGTTCTAGCTCGAGGTCATTATTTCCTTTACTAATTAAAACTATGATATTCTCATAGAAAAACTGTCTTGAAAATTGCGAATCCCGTGTCGATTAAGTCTTGCAAAAAATTACCAACATAAATAAATTTAAAACAGAAAAATATTTTTCTTGAAAATTATTCTATGAGAATATCATAGTTTTAATTAGTAAAGGAAATAATGACCTCGAGCTAGAATAAACCTTCTCAAAATATAATATTTTAAAGCTCGAATAAAACAATTTTTATTTTTTAATAAAAATTAATCAGAGTATTGTTTCACCCCTAACTTAACATGTATACAACAGATTGACAGCCAGTCTGTTAGAAACAAGCACAGTTGTGCTTCAACATCCGGTTTCCGTTTTGACAAAACAGAAAACAAATACTAACGTATTTTAAAGAAAATAAAGAGATATTTGTTAGATGATAATTTTTGAAACATGTTGGGCATGGTACTTGTGTTGTAAGGAAAATGTACTGACATATATGAGTATATTTAAAACCGACATTTGCAAGGAAGGTATTCCATAGCTAATATTTCGATTGTTCTGAAATATACATACATATACTGTATTATAAAGGATCAAAAGGTATGATTTTAAGACGTTCTGTCCGTCTGTGGAAATGTTGATAATGGCCAAAATATTAAACAAATATGACTGAAACTTGACATCTTTATTTGTTGTTGCCCATAGAAAAATGGGTATTGCATTTAAGCCATAACGAAAATCAAAGCACACTCCACATAACCAAAAAAACAAAATGCTTTAATTTGACTACTGCAGTATACTGGTATACTGGTTTACAGTATACAGGTTGACATATGAGAATAGGATGAAATACCGAATGGAATTTAAACAAGAACAAATCGCTCATTTACTTGTATAGTGTCATAACTCAAAATATGTCGTTTTTGGGTAAACCATACAGAATTATTTGTTATATCCTGCTTTATATTGTGTCAAAAATTCGTATTAATATCTTCTAAACTCACCGTTTGAGAAGAGAACACGCCATTATAACATTTTCTATGTACGGGCCTTTTGCAATGTAAAACAAGTTTCAATTATAAACTTTAAACAGGTTTTCTGTAAAATCAATCATTTTGCGTTAAGACACTATACAAGTAAATGAGCGAAATGTATATTTTCGGAAAAAATACTGTTTAAACTAGAGATGGACGCGTGAGTAGATTTTGACTCACACTCTCTCACGCAAAAAATAATCGATTCATTCACTAATCACTCATGCACATTTTTTTCCGCTCACACTCACAATCACGTGATTGAATTGAAAATTACTCACGCTCACTCCTGACCCGCGCAGGATGTTATCACTCTCACGCGTGAGTCACACATGTTCCACTCAGGCAATAAAAGTTTTTTTTAAATTATTTTTTGAATAAGTTTTTTTTATAACTGAATTTTTATAGTTCGGTTTGAGTCCATATTAATTACACTGCGGAACACTAAAAAATAAACAAGAGTTACGACCATCATTTCTATATATTTCGGGCATGCTGATTCGAATGGCGTACTCCGTTTTTCGATTTATGGTACTGTTTTCTTGCAAAATGTCGTTAAAGATTTGCTGATTTCGAGACAGTTTTTTAACAAAAAAATTTGCAAAGTAAATGGTTTATAAATTTTATGACATGGAAAACAAAGATACGACTTGTAGCAATATTTCTTATGCAAATTTGGTTTAAAGCTTTCAATTTAAGCCCTTATATTCGCAAATTTCTTAATTTTTTAAGGTTTTCGCGAAATTAACAGCCTAGTTGGTCTTTGATAAAAAACTTGCTTTTAATGAATCAAAAATGCATCCCTAACAATACGAATAGTGGACAAAAAACAGCTATGTTATATGGACCATCATGATGAAAATAGCGAAAAACCGTTTTTTTGTATATGCCAGCATCACTTTACGAGATGATTTAAAGTTCCATCTTTTAGTATATAATGTAGGAACCTTAAACAACTAACTGACCAAAAATTCGGCCAAAAAAGTTTTCATTTGCAAAAGTTATCTTAACAAAAACTATTATTTCAGTGTTTGCGATACAATAACACTGTGCAACAAGAAAAATGAGCCTCAATGGCTTCAACGCCATATGAAAGTAGACCATCAAATGGACAAAATCACCAAAGGGTTTTGCAAAGTCAGTTCGGATTTCTTTTTTATAGCCCACTGAAGTTTTTATTTTTTTATCAAAGGTGTTTGGAAAACGTCAAAAATACTATAATAAGAACACATCTGAGCTTCAAAATATGATTCTATGTTTTCAGTGAAATTTTATGGCGGTTCTTTTCTTAGAACATTTTAACCCTCTAACTGCCATTTTAAGGGGTCATTTTAGTCCTTTTTCAAAAACTAAACACAGAAGTCTAATAAAACGTCCATTTAGAGGTCTAAAATGTTCTACAAATATTTTCCTCATAAAATTTTACTAGGGGTTGTCGAATGTTCAAAGATTGTGCGACATGCGCAAAGTGCTTAAAAAGGGTCAAGTATAAAGAATCAATATTTGTTATTTATTTTTACAAAAGCAGTGTTAAAAAATATCGACAAAAAACAGTGAAAATATACTTTTGAGTTAAAAATGATGTTCTAATGTGTTTTATAAAATTTTATGATGATTCTTTTCTTTGACCAAATTAACCCTCTAGCTCCCGTTTTAAAGGGTCATTTTTGTCCTTTTTAAAAAGAAATACAAAAAAGTCTATAAAAAAGGCAGTTAGAGGGTTAAAATGTTTTACAAATATTTTCTGCATCAGATTTTGCTAGGGTACGTCTAAGACAGAAAGTTCGCCCAGCATATAGAAAATGCTTAAAAATTTTAAAGTATTCAACATTTTTTTGTTTTATTTTTTTTTGGGCCGAAATATATAAAAAAAAACAAGTAACAAAGTTAAATTTGACTTGTATTAATACCCTCCACGATGTAAAAAAGTTTATTTGCAAAAAAAAAAAACAAAAAAAAAAATTTAAAAAAAAATCCGCGAAAAAATTTTTTGGATAAAAAAAAAATTCGACGAAAAGGTTTTTTTTTTTTTTTTAAATATGTTTGTACTTGTTTAAATACTATTCGGTGATCAATTCTGTTCACATGTGTCAACCAGCAGCCGAATTAAAGCATTTTGTGTTTTTAGGTTATGTTGAATGTACCACAATTTTCGAGGTGTTCTTACATTTTTGTTCATAACTTTTGAACCGCTGAACCGATTTTGCTCAAATGCAATACCAAACTGTTTAGGGCAAGAACAAGTAAATATGCTAAGTCTTAGTTATATCTGTTTAATACTTTGGCCATGATCATCATTTCCACAGACGGACAGGCATCGCTAGAATGTCTTAAAATCGATCACTGATCAATAATATATATGGGGGTTTTCGTGTCAACTGACACAACTTTTGATCCCGATCTACTATCCTATTGGATAGCAGTGCAGACACAATTTTTCAACGAGATCTGTCAAGGACTCTCCGAGTTAGAGGGGGGTCGAAATTTGACATTTTGGCCAAAGAGGTGTTTATTCTCATCCATGTAACTTCTTACCAATTGTTTTTAGCAAAATGTGTCCCAAACAGTTTAGATACCTATTTCTTCAATCTTGCGAAAAAAATTATAAAAAATTTTTTTTTTGATTTTTTTTTAATCCAAAACTTGTTTGATTTTTTTGTCAAATCGAGCCCTTTTTTTGACTCAAAAGAAAGCTTAGGTGTTTTCTCCACCTAATTCTTCTTCGCCTCAAATATATTTTTGCTCCACCAACAAATTTCCGCTAGAACGGCATCACGCGACTGCTTTCCAAGATATCTGATATGGTGATCATGGCCAAAGTATACCAATACCAAAACAAACTAAGCAGTTTGGTATTGCATTTGAGCGAAATCGGTTCAGCGGTTCAAAAGTTATAAACAAAAATGTAAGAACCCCTCGAAAATTGTGGTATATTCAACATAACCTAAAAACACAAAATGCTTTCATTCGGCTGCTGGTTGACACATGTGAACAGAATTGATCAAAGAATGGTATTTAAACAAGTCAAACATATTTTTTTACAAAAAAACATGTTTTCGTCGAATTTTTTTTCTACCAAAAAATTTTAACCCTCTAACAGCCCTTTTTTTTATAGACTTTTTTGTATTTCTTTTAAAAAAGGACAAAAATGACCCTTTAAAACGGTAGCTAGAGGGTTAATTTGGTCAAAGAAAAGAATCATCATAAAATTTTATAAAACACATCAGAACATAATTTTTAGCTCAAAAGTATATTTGTACTGTTTTTTGTCGATATTTTTTAACACTGCTTTGGTAAAAAAAAATAGCAAACATTGATTATTTATACTTGACCCTTTTTAAGCACTTTGCGCATGTCGCACAAGCTTTGACCATTCGACAACCCCTAGTGAAATTTTATGAGGAAAATATTTTTAGAACATTTTAACCCTCTAAATGGACGTTTTATTAGACTTCTGTGTTTAGTTTTTGAAAAAGGACTAAAATGACCCCTTAAAATGACAGTTAGAGGGTTAAAATGTTCTAAGAAAAGAACCGCCATAAAATTTCACTGAAGACATAAAATCATATTTTGAAGCTCAGATGTGTTCTTATTACAGTATTTTTGACGTTTTCCAAACGCCTTTGATAAAAAAATGAAAACTTCAGTGGGCTATAAAAAAGAAATCCGAACTGACTTTGCAAAACCCTTTGGTGATTTTGTCCACTTGATGGTCTACTTTTATATGGCGTTGAAGGCATTGAGGCTCAATGCGATGACCCAAAATTTGTTGCACAGTGTAATTATAGTTCTTGTTAAGATAACTTTTGCAAATGAAAACTTTTTTGGACAAATTTTGGGTCAGTTCATTGTTTAAGGTTCCCACATTATATACTAAAAGATGAAGCTTCAAATCATCTCCTAAAGTGATGCTGCCATATACAAAAAAACGTTTTTTTGCGATTTTCATCATGATGGTCCATATAGCATAGATGTTTTTTGTCCACTATTCGTAGTGCCATGGACGCCTTTACGATCCACAAATTGCAAGTTTTTAATCAGATACCAATTTAGCGGTTAATTTCGCGAAAACTTAAAAAAATTAAGAAATCCACGAATTTAAGGGCTTAAGATGAAAAGCTTTAAACCGAATTTATATTAGAAATATTGTTACAAGTTATATCTTTGTTTTCCATGCCATAAAATTTAAAAATCATTAGCTTTGGAATTTTTTTTGTTAAAAAAGCAGCTGAAAATCAGCCAATCTTTAATGACATTTTACAAGAAAACTGTACCATACATCGAAAAACGGAGTACGCCATTCGATTCAGCATATCCGAAATATATTGAAATGATGGTCGTACCTCTTGTTTTCTAAAATAGTGGTTAGTTTTGTCACGCAGTGTTATTTCTGAGAAATAATAATTGTTGTACAATGAGAAAATCTGAAAAAAATCAAGTGACAACACAGGGTAAGTGGAGATGTCGACAGCTTTCGGAAGATGCCACCCTTCCATCATCAGCACTCCTTCGATTGCCACACACTTAATGTGTGTCAGATTAAAATTAGCCATTTAAATGAAACTTTTGAACAAATTGAATATCGGAATTAATTTTATGTTGAATAACCCATATACCCACCATCATTCGTGTTGTATTCATTTGGCAGAAACTTAATCAAACTCAACTTTTAACAGAGTTGTATTTTTCTCGTTGTTAACCCTTAGTAAGACTTTTCAAGTCTTGAAAATGTCCGTTGGGTTAGGTTTTTTCTTCTTTTTTCCTACGACCAATAAATTTCTTATTTTTCCTTGACCCTTTCATAATTTTTTTTACAAACTGGAATTTAAAATTTCTTTGAGCCAAATACTATAAATTTAACCCTCGACCAGAGGTCCAAGTCGTAGTGAAATTGTCGGCGGCGGCGGCTGAGGCAAAAATTGTCAGCGGCGGCTTAAAGCCGGCTGAAGCCGATAAATTTAAAAAATTATTTATTAACAAAAATACTATAAACTGAATAAAAAACAATAAAAATACAACTTTTTTTAATTGTTATGAACTAGTTTTTTAATGTTACTGGATTTTTACGCCTTATTTTCAAGGTTTTTGTTTTTTTAGGATGGGCGCGTGAGCGATTTTTGACTCACACTCACTCACGCTCACGACAGGAATTTTTGAATCACGCACACTTACTCACGATCATATTTTTTCTACTCACACTCACTCACAATCACGTGAGTAAATTTAATACAACTCACACTCACGTAAGCTTCACTCACATTCACGTAGACTCACACTCAGGAAACTTTTATTTAAACAAAAAAAAAATCAAAAACTAAAATTTCTAAAATCTTTCAAAAATTTCAACAAAATTTAAAGTTCCGCGAAATTTTAAATTTTTTAATTGCTTTGTTCGGAACGAAATCTTAAGTTAAGCCAGATTTTAGAATTTTTTTGTTGCTTTTTTTGGTACGAAAGCAAATATGAAGAGAAAATAAATCACGCAAACTCTCGCAAAAAAATCGACTCACGCACACTCACTCACCCAAAAATCTTACTCACGCACCTCACTCACGTAATTTTTTTCTCCACTCACAATCACGCAAGTAAAATTGAATTCAGTCAGAATCACGCTCTTATCTGCTCACGTGCTCAAGTGCCACAACCACTAAATTAATAAACCACGATTTGAAAGCCGTTTTAAAATATGTACGTTTGATTTGTTTTAAAATGCAGTCATAATCAACTGAACAGGTATTATGTTAAGTGAACAAAAATACAGAAAAAATATAATTTTAATATATTTTGTAATAAAAAATATATTTTCTTCTAAAAATATCAGCTAAGCCGTTAGCCGAAATAAGCCGCACCATTCGGCGGCGGCTTGAAGTAAAAAATAAAGTCGGCGGCGGCTCCCAGCCGGATCCGAGCCACATGACTTGGACCTCTGCCCGCGACGGCCTTCGACCAAAGTTTTGTTTTTTTTTAGAAAATTTTTACCAAAACATGTTAACTTTGATTAAAGGGTGAAATGGGTTAAAATGGTCGAGTTTGGTTTAAATTAAGTTTATATGAAAGTTTGTCTCAATCTTTATGAAATAGTAAATGGAAAAAATGTTGAGATTTTTTCTTTAAAAAATTTCTTGGGCATATTTTTAGGTTTTTTTTTTGACAAAAACGGCGATATCTCGAAAACTTCTAGACCGATTTAATTTTTTTTTATAAATGTATTCAGTGTGTCAAAATAATAAAAATAATGTATCGCAAGTTTTTTATTTTTTCAAAAATCCAAAATTTTGACGGAAGCTTTCCAATAATCCAAAACTTTGATAAAATGGCGCCACGGGAAAAAATTATCGGATTTGTCTTAAATTAAGTTAAAATTTAAGATTGTCTTAAGCTCTATGAAAAGGTTAAGGAAAACAAATTTTGAGACTTTTTACAAAAAATTTCTTGAACGTGGGATAATATCGTAATTTTTTGCACATTTCAAATAGCGATATCTAAAAAATGTTTGACCGATTTTAAAACAAAATTATAAAAATAAATCCAAATTGTCGCCAGTGCCACCGGTAATAAAATCCGATTAGCCTCAAATTTGTTACTGATAAGTTCCAGGTATAGGAGCATTAAAATTTGCCTGTGCGTTCTAAATCGAAAGATTTTTTTTGTTGCCATACAAAAAAATGCGGGTCTTCTTACCATTCTTGCTAGATTTTCTTCATCATCATATTCAAAATTCATGCAAATTGAAGTGTAGTAAAAATATTTTTCTTCTAAGTACGCAGTGATTGGTTTTTCTTAATTAACTGGATGCAATTGCATGGAGTCTATTAATTTTTGTCTATCTGTCGACATTGTATCAGGAATTTCAATTTAATGATCATTTGTGGTTTAAAATTCAATCTGCAAAAAATTTTCAACTTCGTCATTATTGTTTTTAATCATGATTTTACAGTTTGTTGATATTTCATTTTGAATAGCAAATGGTTACATAAAGGAAATGGCCAGTGTAAGGTGGACAAAAAAAAAAAAATTTCTCTACGTGCATATTTTTGTAGCAAAAAGCATAAAACAGATATTGACTTAAAACTTTCATTTTCTGTTGTTTATTTTAAAAACAAAAAATTATATAAAAAAATAAATTTAAAAATTTCCCTACGGGTTTCTTAATATAAATACACTAAAAAATCCTTGGAAAAAGTCACGTAATACCAATATTTGACAGTTTTCCTTATTTTTAACAAAAAAAAAATTTCAATTGAAATTTTAATTTTTCTTTGTAATTTTTTTCGTAAATGTCCAAATTTCCAAGGTAATTTTACAAAAAATATTTTACGACTTTTTTTGTTGTTAATTTTACAAGATTTTTTTTAACATGATAATGTTTTTAGGCTGGTGTCTAATTTTAAAAAAGTTGCAGGACGCCACCTCAGTTTGACTATATAAGCTAACAATTAACGAAAAATAAAACAAGAATTACTATTTTCATTTCCTTTAAACCAAAAATTTTAATAACCTGGGTTTGTAACTTGGATAATAAATCACCTCGTGGTGACTAAAACCATTTTTCACCAGATGGTGAATAAAAAGTAACATAATTATTTTTCACCCAAAAAAAAATTTTTTTTTTTTAATTTTTTTTTTTTGCTTCAAATTTTTTTTTATCAATTTTTTTTCCATCAATTTTTTTTTTTCATCAATTTTTTTTTTTCATCAATTTTTTTTTTCATCAATTGTTTTTTTATCAATTTTTTTTTTTTATCAATTTTTTTTTTTCATATTTTTTTTTTTAATTTTTTTTAAAATTTTTTTTTTTTTCATTTTTTTTTTATAATTTTTTTTTTTTCATAATTTTTTTTTTTCATAAATTTTTTTTTTCTTAAATTTTTTTTTTCTTAAATTTTTTTGTTTTTTCATCAATTTTTTTTTCATTATTTTTTTTTCATCAACCCAGCAAAACTTAGATTACCAAATAAGGTATAAAATAAGGTATATGATCTCTTATTTTATACATTGCAGCATTGATGATTTTAACAGGCGATGAGACTAAAAGTAATGCATCCACATTATCACATAGAATACCAGTAAGGTATAAAATAAGTCATAAATTTATAACGAAGAATACCAGTAAGGTGTAAAATATATGACATTTTATAGGTTACGAGTAAGGTATATAATATAGCATACCAGAACGTAATATATAAGGTGTTACGAGTAGTGAAAAAGTAATTTTGTATTAAATTTACTCACGTGATTATAAGTGAGTGTAAGTAGATATAATATGGTAGTGAGTGTGTGTCGTTAGAAATTTCTTGTCGTGAGCCCATCTCTAGTTTAAACTTATGCATTTTTTTATAAAATAATTATTTTTTATGTTATTGTAATGCATTATGCATTTAATTATAAATAATGCATTATTTCAAACTTTCAAATAATACATAATGTAACCAAATATAAATCATCCATGATATAATGTTTAGAAACAATAAATATGAAATACATTTTTCTTAATAATCATGCATTACGTAGCAAATTATTAGTAATGTATTATTTTTCACTTTAAAATAATACGTTGTGGAACAAATGTTTGGTAAGACATCCTAAAATAATGCTACAAATAAGGTACATACATTACCTGGTAATGTGTTATATAATCACTACCCATTACCAAAGTTTTGCTGGGAAATTTTTTTATTCGTATTATTTTTAACATATCTTTTTTCGTCAAATTTTTTATTATCAATTTTTTTCTCACCAAAAAATTTTTTTTTCATCAATTTTTCATCAACACGCATAACAACACGCGCAATTAAAGTGTTGCAATACTGAAGCCCTTCTATCTTTCCAATCTTTCATCTCTCTTCTATCCCCTTTCCGAAAGAAGCATCACGGTTACATTAGTAATTAATAGGCAGCATTGCCTGAGTGTTGCTTCTTTTTCTAAAAAAAAAAAAAAAAAAAAAAAAAATTTTGGGTTCATTAAATTTTTTTTCAACATAATTTTGTGTTTCGTGAAAAAAAATCATTTTTTTGCAAAACTACTTTTTCACCAAATCTAAGCTTTTCCCATAAAAATTTTAAATTTGTTTATCAAATGTACATACCCAAGCAGAAATTGACGACGGTTATAAAAAAAAAGCGTTCTGAAAGCACTGTAACAAAAAAAGAACGTTCTCAAAACGTTATTTTCGAACGCTTTGCGAGCGTTTTCGAAAAGCGTTCTGAAAGCACTGTAACAAAAAAAAAAGCATTCTCAAAACGCTTTATTCGAACGCCTTGAGAGCGTTTTCGAAAAGCGTTTTGAAAGCACTTTATTAACAAAGTACATGTTCGTTTCAAAATTAAATAGTTTTAAAGCAGTTTTTGCAAACGTTTTTAAATTTTTTTCGTAGTACATACAAGTATAGTATTTTTTTAGATTATACTCAATTTTAAACAAATTGTTATAAAAACATTTTGTTAAATCAAATTAAATAATTTTTCCCTACTACCACATTGAAAACGCAAAATTTTGCAAACATAAAACATTTTTTAATTTCCCGAGTAAAAAAATTGATATGACACAATATATAATTTAATATGGGTTCGTGTCTATTTTGATATAATCTTATACGAAAAATGGTTTCATAAGATTTGATCGAATAATATCTAATAATATCAGTTTATATAACTTTATATCGACTTTGATACGAGTTTTGGTCTAATCCAATGATATAAAATTATATCCAATTATATTAAAATTTATACAATTTTAGAAATCGGATGTTTTGTTTTTAGTTTTTAATAAAAAGTTGAAAAATTAAAATAATAAAAATAAGTTGTTCTTTGAAAAAAACTTAGAAAAATTTCAAAAAATGGAGTCATGTTAAATTTTATATAAAACACTTAGCAAGGAGTATCAATACTAAAGAGATCTGAACTCGCTCTTCTTCTGTTGAAGCCGCTCTTAAATTCCCTTTGCTAAGTCCGCCATCGAACTGGACGTTTGATCAAACCAAAAAAAATCTCTTAAGTTCGATATAAACAAAAAAAAAGTGTTGCAGTTTGGCGATTTTCAAACTAAAGCTAGCTTTTTTTTTCATCTAGCTGTAAAAAAAGTTTTTTTTGTGGATTATCGGGAAATCCAATGACTTTTTATTTGCTGACAATTTGTTTTAAACACTTTTAAAGGTATTTCCTAAATAATATTAACATAAAAATTATAAATTGATACATTTTTTTTAAATTTATTAAGCGTTTTTTCGATATAAAAAGTTAGCATTATTTGTCAAACCAACAATGTTAATTTAACATTATCGTATTTTCCTCGTCTAACAGTTTTCGTACCTTCTGTTAAAAAGTTCCAAAATATTAAGAGCGGGAGACAAAGAGCTTGCACTTAGAAAATATTTTCAAAAAAATTTGTCCTTGGAAAAAACTTAGAAAAATTTGAAAAAATTGAGTTATATAAAATTTTATATAAAACACTTAGAAAATATTTTCGATAAAAAAATGTTCCTTGAAAAAAACTTATACGGTATTTACACCAACGAAAACAACTTGTTTTTGAATATTTTTTTGGTTTTTGGCAAAAACTACATAAATTTTCCATACAATTTAAAAACTGCGTTGCCAACTAAAACTGAACAAAAACTAGAATTTTGGTTGTGGTCTATGCTACTATTAATTCAGTGTAATTTTTTCAATTTTCTTTTGGTAAAAACGAATGTCAAAATAAAAATATTTGTTTTTTTGTTAAATTAATATTCAAATCTTTTAAAAAAGTAAATAAATTTGTAATTTAATTTTTTTAATAACGTGTGGCTATTGTAATTTTGTGTTTTTTAGTGAATTTAGAAAATAATTAATTTGATTTGACAAACAAAAACTCTTTTTATTCGGTGTAAACAGTTGTGTTTTCCAAAATGCTTTTTTGCCAAAAACAAGTTAGTTTTTGTTTGGTCTAAACATAGTATTAGAAAAAATTTAAAAGATGGAGTCATATAAAATTTTATATAAAACACTTAGAAAATATTCGTGATAAAAAAGTGGTGCTTGGAAAAATCTTAGAAAAATAAAAAAATATGAAGTCATATGAAATTTTTTATAAAACACTTTGAAAATATTAAAAAATAATGGAGGCATATAAAATTTTATATAAAACACGTAGAAATTTAAAATGATGCATGGGACCAGATGTTGCAACATATAGCTATGTATGGCGATATCTTAATAAAATCCCACATCAAAATTTATTATATAAATTTATCTTGCAATACATAGTGTCACACATGATCATATATTAAATAATATGACCATATAAAAGTATATAAGATCATATTAAATTATTTTTACTTGGGTTGTAAATCTATTTTAAGTTTTATTATTATCATTTATGCAAAAGAGTTATAGCAATAGTTTCGTTATAAAATTTACAAATAATGCATTTAACTTCTACAATGTGCACACTGACTTCAATAACATCTTCACGTAAATTTTTAACGTTATAAAGTCCTATTTCTTTTGATGGAATTGGAAAGACAAAATAATCGTTTATTTCATTAAAGATTTGTTATTGAAAAATTGAAGTAGGTTGGGTAACGTTAAGAGGTTGACGTAATGTCCACGAGACCAGCTACTAATCTAAAGTTATATCTCGTTGAAAGTGGGATTGGTGGGGAGAGGGTGTGTTATCCAATCAAAACTTTGGTAACACAGACCAAATTTGAAACGATTTTCAATCAACAAAAACGTACTTTTTGGAAAAGTACATTTTATAAAAAGTACCTTTTATAAAAAGTACCTTTTATAAAAAGTACCTTTTATAAAAAGTAACTTATAAAAAGTACCTTTTATAAAAAGTACCTTTTATAAAAAGTACCTTTTATAAAAAGTACCTTTTATAAAAAGTACCTTTTATAAAAAAGTACCTTTTATAAAAAGTACCTTTTATAAAAAGTACCTTTTATAAAAAGTACCTTTTATAAAAAGTACCTTTTATAAAAAGTACCTTTTATAAAAGGTACTTTTTATAAAAGGTACTTTTTATTAAAGGTACTTTTTATAAAAGGTACTTTTTATAAGGTACTTTTTATAAAGGGTACTTTTTATAAAAGGTACTTTTTATAAAAGGTACTTTTTATAAAAGGTACTTTTTATAAAATGTACTTTTCCAAAAAGTACGTTTTTGTTGATTGAAAATCGTTTCAAATTTGGTCTGTGTTACCAAAGTTTTGATTGGAAAAGTACATTTTATAAAAAGTACCTTTTATAAAAAGTACCTTTTATAAAAAGTACCTTTTATAAAAAGTACCTTTTATAAAAAGTACCTTTTATAAAAAGTACCTTATAAAAAGTACCTTTTATAAAAAGTACCTTTTATAAAAAGTACCTTTTATAAAAAGTACCTTTTATAAAAAGTACCTTTTATAAAAAGTACCTTTTATAAAAAAGTACCTTTTATAAAAAGTACCTTTTATAAAAAGTACCTTTTATAAAAAGTACCTTTTATAAAAAGTACCTTTTATAAAAAGTACCTTTTATAAAAAGTACCTTTTATAAAAAGTACCTTTTATAAAAAGTACCTTTTATAAAAAAGTACCTTTTATAAAAAGTACCTTTTATAAAAAGTACCTTTTATAAAAAGTACCTTTTATAAAAGGTACTTTTTATAAAAGGTACTTTTTATAAAAGGTACTTTTTATAAAAGGTACTTTTTATAAGGTACTTTTTATAAAAGGTACTTTTTATAAAAGGTACTTTTTATAAAATGTACTTTTCCAATCAAAACTTTGGTAACACAGACCAAATTTGAAACGATTTTCAATCAACAAAAACGTACTTTTTGGAAAAGTACATTTTATAAAAAGTACCTTTTATAAAAAGTACCTTTTATAAAAAGTACCTTTTATAAAAAAGTACCTTTTATAAAAAGTACCTTTTATAAAAAGTACCTTTTATAAAAGGTACCTTTTATAAAAAGTACCTTTTATAAAAAGTACCTTTTATAAAAAGTACCTTTTATAAAAAGTACCTTTTATAAAAAGTACCTTTTATAAAAAGTACCTTTTATAAAAAGTACCTTTTATAAAAAGTACCTTTTATAAAAAGTACCTTTTATAAAAAGTACCTTTTATAAAAAGTACCTTTTATAAAAAGTACCTTTTATAAAACGTACCTTTTATAAAAAGTACCTTTTATAAAAGTACCTTTTATAAAAATAACCTTTTATAAAAAGTACCTTTTATAAAAAGTACCTTTAATAAAAAGTACCTTTTATAAAAAGTACCTTTTATGAAATATAACTTTAATATAAAGAACCTTTTATAAAATGTACCGAAAGTACACTTTTTGGTTATTTTTATTTCCTGAAATAATAGCCATAGAAACGTTTTAATGTAGGAGAATTCGGTAAAAAAATCATTCAGGGAAAAATACGTCTTGGGGTAAAATGGTTAAAAAATAAAAAACTTTTGATAATTTCTGATGTAATGGTTTTACAAACTTAAAATTAGGAATGTAAAATACTTTTTGTACTTTTAATATTTGCTGAAACAATAATGCTAGAAAATAGAAATATGGAATGTAGGATTTTCGCTGAAAAAAAAAACATTCTAGAAGAGGTACTTATTGCAAATTCCGTTTCTAGTGGGGGTAAGAAAGTGTTCTTTTTTGGTACTTTTTTTTCTATAATAATTTGAATTTTGGAATGTAGGTTTCTTCGGTAAAAAAACATTCTGCTAAAGTATTAAAAAAAATCCGTTTCTAGAGGTGTAAAAAAGTGTTTTTTGATACCTTTTATACTTCATGAAGTGATGATCCGATCATTGAAATTTTGAATGCTGGAAAAAGTTTTTTTTGGAAATTCTGTTTCTATGCGTCGCGACCGATCGTAAAGGGGATAAAAAAGTGTAAATTTGGTTATTCTTATATTTCTTGAAATAATAGTTCAGAAACTCGATATTTTAAATAAAGTATCACCTAGCACAAAAAAACAGTTAGGGTTTTCATAGTAACGATTAAAATTTACCTTTTTTAGTGCGGTATTTGACAAATGTGCCAAACGTCAAAAAAATTTCAATTTGAGTGTGGCATATTTTTCTTAAAATGCCCAACTCAAACATTGTCTAAAATGAAAATGCAAATAAAAAAACATGAAAATAAAAAAAAATCAGCGAACATGCGTGGTTTGGCATGGAATGCCTCACATACTATCATTGTTAAAGAAAACAAGTAAGAAAGTTATAGTCGGTCAATACCGTCCATATGATACCCTAAACCAGTGTTTTCCGGAAAATGGGTCCCAAGTCGAAACATGGACCGATTGTATCTGTCTTTTGTTAGATCTTTATTTAGTGCAGAAAACACACACATATCAAATTTTAGTGGAATTGGTTTATTTTTTTGTCAATAAACCAATTTAACTGAATATCGGTCGAAATTTTTAAATGGGGGACTAAGGCCAAAAATGCTCCAATTATATTCCGATTTGATTAGGTTACTGAAGTACACGTTTAACACCTAAATATAAAATTTGTATCAAATATTTCCATTTTTCTGAATTTTGAGGGAATTATGTGAATATCGGGAACGTGGTTTGTATAGGGACTACCAGAAGGACTGACCCGATTCCCGATTGAAATTTGGAATGGTGATTTGTGCATACAAAATTTGAATACCTGCTGAATTTAAAAGCGATATCTATTTTAATACGGTTATAAGAGTCATTTAAGCCGAGTCCAAAGGGGGCGTTTGTATGGGGGCTAGGGCATAACATGGCCATAACAATAGGCTTCGTCCTTGGGCCAAAATATGCTTAAGTTTCAAATTTCAAGTCAATTGATGGAAAATTGCGACCTGTATCCTGCTTAAACCAATAGAAGGGCAGACGGACGGATGGACGGACTTCGCTAAATAGACTCAAAAAGTAATTCATGTTATACTTGAAGGTAGGTCTAGGACCAATATTACGGGTAGTTTCAAACATCAGCACAAACTCATTATACCCTGTACCACAGAGTGGTGTAGGGTATAATAATACTTATTAAAAAAATAAAGATTTAAAAGAAAATATTATAATAAAACAAATTTAACTTTAAATTAAAATTTTTGTTTTTCTTTAAAATAAAGAAAAACAATTTTACTAAAAAAAAAATATGAAATTACCTTAATAAAGACATTTTTTATTATAAGTTAAATGAAACCAACTTCAATTCAAACAAATCCATCTATTGTTCTTTCAAAAAGTTCAGAAAGAATAAAACTTGTTTTTTTTTGTTCTTTATGCTACGAGAAAAAATGAAAAAAAAAAAAAATTTTTTTTGTTGCTATTTGCCTTTGGGAGTTTTTTTGTTAATGACATGAGACATAATGTTAAATTTTGTTAAAGTTTTTTTTTTTTTTTCTTTTGTCAATGATCTGTATCTTGTTTTACCCTATACAAGTCGATTGTCTCACGGTACAATCATATAAAAATATATATATATATTTATTTTACTTAGTCCCTAATGATTGAGACCTTTTAATATTTATACTCGTAGTTAGTACCTATAGTATACCTACCTGACCAAAAGGCAAACAATATGCTTTTCATTGTTTGGTGGAAACACAAAAAAGGAAAATATAATAAAGAGTGTCCTTGAAAAAGTATTAAAGTTTATTTTTGAAATACAATTTCCACTTAAGGGAATATATTCATGGTTTTGTATTTATTTTTCCATTTTATTGTAAATTGAAATTATCTTAAATCTGAAACTTTTTTTACAGGAAAAATTTTTCAGATGTGAGACTTTTTTTCCGTAGGAGTACTGTCTTAAAATCTGAAACATTTTCTAAATAGGAATAATATTTCAGAAATTTTTTTACAAAGATTTACTCAATAGAAAAACTTTGTCACAAATTCTGTAAAATGACTTTCAATTTGAGTTAACAAACTTTTAACAGATTTTTCTGTTGAAATGGAAATTTTTAGTAAATTTTCTATCATTTAGTTTTAGAAAATAACAAAAATTTTTCTGCAATTTTACTGATTCTGTTTGCTGAATTTCAAAATATTTTTGCACATATTTTTTGCAGAATATTTTGTTATTTTACAAAGAAAATCTGTTGTCATTTTTTTTATACCCACCACTTAGTGATAGAGGGTATATATAAGTTTGTCATTCCGTTTGTAACTCATCGAAATATCGATCTGGGACCCCATAAAGTATATATATTCATGATGCCCGATCGATTTTAAGACATTTTAGCGATGTCCGTCTGTCCGTCTGTCTGTCTGTCTGTGGAAAATGCTGTCGCGGACAAATTATTGCACAGAGATGACTGAAACTTAACATATTTATTGGAAGTTCTCCCGAGAAGTTTGGTATTGCATTTGAGCGATATCGGTTCAGCGGTTCAAAAGTTATGAACGAAAATGTAAGCACACTTCAAAAATTTCAGTACATTCAACATAACCTAAAAATACAAAATGCTTTAATTCGGCTTCTGGTTGACATATGTGAACATAATTGAACACCAAATGGTATTTAAACAGGTGCGAACATATTTTTTGACAAAAAAAGAAAAAAATCGCGGATTTTTTTTTACCAAAATTTTTTTTTTTTGCGGAAATTTTTTTTAAAAAAAATTTTTTTTTTTCAAAAGTAATTTCCTTTTAAATAAAGTTTTTTGCAATAATCATTTTGAAATTGTGGAGGGTATCACTACATTCGGCAAGGCCGAATTTAACTTTTTTACTTGTTTAATTTTAAGTTTTTAAATATCGAGGGCCTATATTCAAAACCCTCTATCTTCTATTTTAAAGAAAATGACTTTTTGATGGCAAAATATTCACGGCCCTCATCTATGGTGTAAAATTCAAAACAAAAATATTTTTTTTGCTATTTTATTTGCATTTTTGGTTTTCTCTATCTCTTACACCAGAGCTTCTCACTAGCTTTTGCTTCGCGTCCCCTTTTAAAATTTCCCGCGACCCCCTACATAAAAAGCAATTGAGAAAATTAAAGTCGGTCAAGACCTACCATATTATCCTCTACACCAGGTTTTCCCGAAAATGTGTCTCAAGTCCAAACATGGACTCATTAGATCCCTAGTTTTTGATATCTTTAATTAGTGTAGAAACACACAGAAGCGAAAAATGTGGGAAATAGGCGTGTTTTCTGCCAATAGACCGATTTTACTGAACATCGAGCGAAATTTTGATATGAGAATTAATTGTAAGCCTAACAAGTAAAAAAAGTTAAATTCGGCCTTGCCGAATGTAGTGATACCCTCCACAATATCAAAAAGATTATTGCAAATAATTTTATATAAAAGGAAATTACTTTAGAAAAAAAATTTTTTTTTGAAAAAAAATTTCCGCGAAAAAAAAATTTGGTAAAAAAAAATCCGCGCTTTTTTTTTTTGTCAAAAAATATATTCGTACTTGTTTAAATACCATTTAGTGTTCAATTATGTTCACATATGTCAACCAGAAGCCGAATTAAAGCTTTTTGTATTTTTAGATTATGTTGAATGTACTGACATTTTTGAGGTGTGCTTACATTTTCGTTCATAACTTTTGAACCGCTAAACCGATATCGATCAAATGCAATACCAAACTTCTCGGGAGAACTTCCAATAAATATGTTAAGTTTCAGTCATTTCTGTGCAATATTTTGTTCGTGACAGCATTTTACACAGACAGACAGACGGACATCGCTAGAATGTCTTAAAATTGGTCGGGCATCATGAATATATGGGGCATTCCATGTGAAATCGGACACTTTGAAAAACTTTTTTTTTAGATTTTCCCAATTTGTTTACAGTTTTTAGTACCCTTCGAAAACTCCTTCGTGGTAAATTTTCAGATTTTTTTGATGACCCGTTCAAAAGATATCGAATTTTTAAAAATTGGTAGTTTGTTCCTTTACCTCAAACTTCTTTTAATCATAACTTCTTCAATAATGGTCCAAATTTCAAATTTTTTTTTTCAAAATTTTTGTTTTTTTACGTACTTTTTAAAAAAAAATCCCAAAAAATTCTTAAAAGCGCTATAGTATGCGATTTTTAAGTTTTAAAACTTAAATCTCATTTTTGAAAATGTTTGTACTCTTCGATTTTTTTGAAATTTTTTTGTGTAAAACTTCTATCAATTCTACAAATTTTTTGCCCAGGAAGATCGTGGGATAACGATTATTACTATTTTTTAAAATTGTTTGAAAAAATTTTATTGTAATTTTTCAATCTTAAAATCATTTCTACTGCTCCAACGGTGCGTCATAGAGGGGTCGTTTATAAGACCGACCCCCATTAATTTTTACGTCTTAACATTTCCTTGGAACAAACTAATACCCTATCTCCAATTTCTAAGGGGGCTCCCACACAAAACGACATTTTTTAAAATTTGTTCCAACCGCTCTAACTGCCCCAATAGTGCCCTTAGAGCAACAAAATGTATGACCGACCCACAATATTTTTTTAGTCCAAACATTTTCTCTGAACACACCTACCCTCTATCTTTAACTGTTAAGGCGGTCCCCATACAATTTTTTTTATTTTTTGTAAATTTGTTTTATTTAATCAGCTTCTACCGGTCCAATGGTGCGTCCGAGAGGGGTCATTAGTGAGACCGACCCCCATTTTTTTTTACCCTACAACATTTTTTCAAAACATACCTACGCCCTATCTCCACTCCCTAAGTAGGCTCCCATACAAAATAACATTTTTAAAAAATTTGCCCCAACTGTTATTTGTATGGGAGCCTACTTAGGGAGTTTAGATAGGGCGTAGGTATGTTTTGAAAAAATGTTGTAGGGTAAAAATAAATGGGGGTCGGTCTCACTAATGACCCCTCTCGGACGCACCATTGGACCGGTAGAAGCTGATTAAATAAAACAAATTTACAAAAAATAAAAAAAATTGTATGGGGACCGCCTTAACAGTTAAAGATAGAGGGTAGTTGAGTTCAGAGAAAATGTTTGGAATAAAAATATATTGTGGGTGGGTCATACATTTTGTTGCTCTAAGAGCACTATTAGGGCAGTTAGAGCGGTTGGAACAAATTTTAAAAAATGTCGTTTTGTGTGGGAGCCCCCTTAGAAATTGGAGATAGGGTATTAGTTTGTTCCAAAGAAATGTTAAGACGTAAAAATTAATGGGGGTCGGTCTTATAAAGGACCCCTCTATGACGCACCATTGGAGCAGTAGAAATGATTTTAAGATTTAAAAATTACAATAAAATTTTTTCAAAAAATTTTAAAAAATAGTAATAATCGTTATCCCACGATCTTCCTGGTCAAAAAATTTGTAGAATTGATTGAAGTTTTACACAAAAAAATTTCAAAAAAATCGAAGAGTACAAACATTTTCAAAAATGAGATTTAAATTTTAAAACTTAAAAATCGCATACTATAGCGCTTTTAAGAATTTTTTTGGATTTTTTTTTAGAAAGTACGTAAAAAAACAAAAATTTTGAAAAAAAAAATTGGAAATTTGGACCATTATTGAAGAAGTTATGATTAAAAGAAATTTGAGTAAAGGAACAAACTACCAATTTTTAAAAATTCGATATCTTTTGAACGGGTCATCCAAAAAATCTGAAAATTTACCACGAAGGAGTTTTCGAGGGGTACTAAAAACTGTAAACAAATTGGGAAAATCTAAAAAAAAAGTTTTTCAAAGTGTCCGATTTCACATGGAATGCCCCATATATACTTTATGGGGTCCCAGATCGATATTTCGATGAATTACAAACGGAATGACAAACTTATATATACCCTGTATCACTAAGTGGAGGGTATAAAAATGGTACAATAGTGATCAGATTTGATAAAGTTACCAAAGTACACGTTTAACAAACACGACCAACATTTTTGTTAAATATTTCCTTTTCATGAGTTTTGAGATATTTTTACGAACATCGGAAGGGTGGTTTGTATGGGGACTACAAGTAGAACTGGTTCGATCTCTTTTAAATTTGGAATGATTCTTTGTAAATACTTATACCTGCTAAATTTTGAACGAATACTTATTAGTTGTTTTTGCCAAATTTAAAGGGGACAATTGTATGTGGGCTAGATCTAAACATTGACCGATTTTTTCAACCATTTTAGCTGTTTCTAAAGCCTCCAATTAAGCAAGATGCTGATAGCATGTAGTCCTGGCGATCATATTCTAATGCAGTCATATTTAAAAATTGTGCTTTTTAAATATTTAGCTAATTTTGAAGCCCTAACGAGCTATGAAGCTGAAAATGGACAAGTAAATTTTATTCCATCTTTTCCATAGTTTTTTTAAGCTCACTGATAAGCTGAAAAGCTTAAAATATACATAAATTAACAGATCCTAACGTAGCCTTATATTTTTATATTTTGAAAACTTAGCAATTACCAAAAAATTATGCTTTTGCTTTTATATTTTAGAAATTTAAATTTTAATAATTTTAGCATCATATTTACTAAACTTTTCGCGACCCCCTTGAAATGCTTCCGTGGCCCCCTAGGGGGTTGCCACCCACCATTTGAGAACCATTGTCTTACACAATTAATTTTTCTGAATGCAAAACCCTCTACACTCAAAAAAAAAAGTTTGTAAAATGACATAAAATCCCCGTGATTTTACGGGGCAGGTTTTGTAAAATATGTACTAGCAAGAATCCCCGTAATGTTACGGGGATAATTTGTAAATTGATTTAACAAAAAAATTACGGGGAGAAAGTGTAAATTGACAATTTTTTTTTGTAAAATATTATTGTAGACTTACAAAAAAGTTGTAAATTTATGAAATAAAGTAGAAAATCAAAAACTAAATTGTAGATTTACAAATTGTTTGGTTTAACTACAGTTTTTTATGGCAAAAAACTTGTATATTTACAGTAAAAAGTGGTAAATTTACAATTTTTATTGTAAATATACCATTTTTTCTTATTTTTTTGCCGTAAAAACAGTAGTTTAACCAAATATTTTGTAAATTTACAATATTGTTTTTGTATTTTCTACTTCATTTTTGTAAAATTACAACTTTTTCTGTAAGTATACAATTTTGTTTTCTAAACTTTCATATTTGTTTTGTAAATTTACAAAAAAATTGATTTATTTACATATTTGTTTTGTAAATTTAAAGGTTTTTTTCCATTGGTGCATCTTATTTTTTCCTTCTTCGGCAGCTGGAGTAGCACTTCAACAACCTGAAATGATTTTTTTTTTCACTTGAACACTTTTAACAAACTTTTTAAAGTATAACACTGCACTTTTTTATTTTTTTTCGACATTTCGTTTTTCTTAACATATGAGAATTGCGAAGGAGGCTACACAAGAAATTTTTTATATTCTCAGGAAAACTAGTCAAAAATAACAATTTTTTTTGGAAGTTTTAATTATTTTCACAAGTATTTTAAAAAAATCGGAAAATTTTTCATAATTGGCAGCTTTTTATTGACATTTTAGGTGGCAAATTTAAAAAAAAAATTAACCAAAAATATGGTAAAATTACCAAAAAAATGGTAAAAATACAAAAAAAAACTAGAACAATTATATGGTAGAAACACATAAAAATTGTGGTATTTTACTTAACGCAAATTACCAAAATAATGGTGTAAAAATTAATTTTTTTTCTAAAGTTTTTGCGTCCGGAACTTAAAAAATTTAAAAAATTTTATTTCATGAAATTTTTTATTTATAAAATATGATTTTTAACTAAATTTTTTACTCCAAATCGCAAAAAAATTCTGAACTTAGAAAATTTTTTGCGTGTCCTATTGTTGAATAATTATTTTTTTTTTATAAAACAACATTAATTCTAGTAATAAAATAAGTTTTGTAAAATTACATTGGAATTTTGTACTTTTCAATACATACATTCCAAACTGAAAACCTTGTAAACGATCTTAAAAAAATGCTTGTAATAAAACATTTTTTTGGTAGAAAGACTAAATAACATCAAGTAAAATTTTGTTGTACAATTACAGTTTTCTTGTGTAAAAAAACTAAACACCTTGTAATATTTTTTTAATTTGTAAAATAATTCACTTTTTTGTAAATATACCTAAAAAAATTGTAAAATAAATTTACCAACATATAATAGCAAAATTACAAAGCAAACTGTAGTTTTCGTTTTATTAAATATACAACAATTTTTGTAAAAAGACAAAAATATTGGTAAAATAGTATTACAAGACCTTTTACTTGTAATTTTACAAACTTTTTTTTTGAGTGTAGTACATACAATTCGTGGTTTTATATTCAAATTAAATTTTAAATTGATATTATTCGGTTAATCGAATAATTCAAATTTAACCGATTATTAACCGATTAAATCTCCGATTAATTATTTGCTTGATCAACCGATTAAACAAGAACCTCGATTAATTAAATACCCTAGTATATACTAGGGTGGCTCGTTTTTGGGCTTTTCTCTCTGATCAAATTCTAATACCCGCCAAAAGTGTCGGTCCCCTAAGGGTAACTCACATGCAAAATATCACTCCGATCGGAGTTTATCTTCTGTCTCCACTTTGAGCCTCAAAATTGGGGTTTTCGCAAAAAAGGACTTTTAAAAAATAAATAAAAAAAAATTTAAGTTTTTTGATTAAAATAATTAAAAAAAATATTTTTGTATAATATTTGATCGTAAATACTTAAATATGAAATTTAAAGATTTTACGGTATCATTAACCCGTTCAAACTTGATACCAAAAAAAATGGCATGATTTTGGAGGCGTTCTCAAAACACCTTTTTTCAAAATTTGAAAATTTTATTAAAAAAAAAATTTAAATATACCATTTTTTCTTTCTGAGTTCATTAAAAACACCTTGGAGAAGAAAAATGTGAAATATGGCGGATATCCGTCGAGCCACTTTTCGGGAATCGCGGGGGGAAGTTACCGGATTTCAAGGAAATGTTGGTTTTATCAATAATTTGGATTAATAAAATCTTAGAAATTTCATTTTTGTGCAAATTAACGGTTTTTTGGTATCGTGGCATTCTATTGTATAACTTTAAGTCTGTCATGAAATCTTACAAATCTAGGACGTTTTAAACCCACATTGGCTGGGGGTCAAAAATGACCCCCGCAGAAAATTTGAAGTTTAGAGCTTAAATTTTGTGATATAAACAAGTATAAAACGGCTTTAATGTTTTTTACCCCAACTATTATTTCGTATTAATATATTATCTTTAAAAGATAATATATTATTTCGTATTAATATATTATCTTTTAAAGATAATATATTAATACGAAATAATAGTTGGGGTAAAAAACATTAAAGCCGTTTTATAATTGTTTATATCACAAAATGTAAGCTCTAAACTTCAAATTTTCTGCGGGGGTCATTTTTGACCCCCAGCCAATGTGGGTTTAAAACGTCCTAGATTTGTAAGATTTCATGACAGACTTAAAGTTATACAATAGAATGAATAATAAAGATTGCTCTTCTTTATTATTCATTTTACCATTTCATGCCCCAGTCAGTCTGTTAAGCGAAAACCATTTTTTTGAGCCTTCTTTCCTTAGAACTAACTATGGAGTGAATGAGCCAATAAATAGATGTATTATTTTATTTAATTCGGTATCTGACCGAATTGATTTTAATATTAGTAGACATCAATTGAAGAGGGTAGTATCGAACTTGCTAGACGAGGATATGCATTAACTTGTGTGACTATTCCTAAATTTTTGCTGCTGATTAAAATTATTGTTATTTTGTTTTTGTATATTACTATGTATTTAAATGTAATCTGTAAGAGTTTTTAACCCGATAGATGAAATAAAGAAATTAAAAATGATCAAAACAAGTTGAAAATTTTTGTTTTTTGACAAAATCGATTACTGTGTGCAAGTTGCATACGTAATACGTACTAAAACATATTAAAATATCAGTGAAATTGAAGGGGGTGTTGTCCGAAGATTTGTGATTTGGCATGGATTCCCCATATCTGTGGACGTTTGACAAAAGCACTTATTTTTTTTTTGAAAAGTTTTTTGGAGCTTCTTTTAAGAGACTGAAATGGCAAGAACTGGGCGATTTTCTCTATATTTTTTAAGAGATCTGATAAGCAGATATTTCAAATTATGGAGATCTTTAAAAAAAAAATCATGTTAAAAGTGTTTGTTGTAGCCGAAAAAGTCTATCTTAATATTTTTTTGACAAAAGAACTTAAGTCGATTTAAATGCTTTTGTCAAAACTCCACAGATATATACATAGATGATCTTTTAATGTCATATTTTTTTTAAATGACTTTTTAAAACCTTTTTTAAATTTGAGTGCTAAATTACATAAAAAAGTTTCTAAAGATAGCACCCCAAGTGCTAAAATAACAAGTCTTATTTTTTGTGTGTGTAACACGTGGCGGATACTTAATATTGTTTTTATTCATCAAAATGCTCATACGACATGTAAAACTTGATGTAAGTAAATTCATGGTGTTACCAGGGTTGCCAGAATTTTTGGGTACAAAATCGTCAAAAATGTACGATTTTTATAAAAAAAATCGTCAAAATCGTCATCCCATTTACAAAAATCGTCAAAAAATCGTCGAAATAAAAAAGGTATATTTATCCTTGATTAAAGATTAATTATAAATCATTCAAGCGATGCCCGCCCGTCTGCTGAAGACATGACAAATATATATTATGGCCATTGGATGATTCAGTTCGAAAATTGGCAAAATCAGAAGAGGCAGAAAAAAGTTCCCCTTAGTAAAACTATACCTAACTCTGAAATTTTGTTTTACATTTTTTGTTATATTTTTAAGCATATGAAATATTTTTATGAAAGAAAAGGTCATGCAGTTGGGTCAATTTTATTGGAAAATGTATTTATTTTTCTGTCCACCCTTTTTTGAGGGTATAAAAAAATAATAATAAAATTGCATAAATATCATAATAAATCAAAGAAAAGAAAGGTCCTCCGCCAAAAAACTCTCTATAATTTTTTTACATTTTTTCACAAGGGAAAAAGAGAATGTAACCCTCTCACTACAAAAATATTGATGGATAGTTTTTTTTAACTAAAATGCAAAAAATATTCATTGAATACTAAAGTTCTTTAAAATTTTTTTTTGTTATTTTTAAAAATCGTCATTTTTTGGGCAAAAATCGTCAAATCGTCATTTTGCTATTTTGGTTAGTAAAAATCGTCAAAATGCAGAGAAATCGTCAAATCTGGCAACAGTGGGTGTTGCCATTAAAAAAAAAAACACATTTAAATTTTGGAACGCATGATTCAAAAACATAAAATTTTTATTAAGATCAAGAAAACCGAATCTATAATTACGAAGTCAGAGTGGTGAATGAGGCTGTGTCGAGTCTCTGATACCCTTCAACATGTAATAAAGCAAAAAAAAAAAAATTTAAAAAGTGGAAGGAGGTTTTTCAAGTTGAATTTCGGCGGAAGACGTTGGGGTACATTTCCCCCAAGCAATAAATGTTAACAAATAGGTTCATTATAGGGTTTTCACTAAATTAATACAATTGTACTATTTTTTTATATCCACGCCTCCAAAAAGTGCCATTCAACCCGAAAAAAATTTGAAAATCCTTATCTTTTGGTTTGGACTACATAGTGTTTTCAACCGACTTACGGACATCGCTAGAATGTCTTAAAATCAATCATTTATAAGATCTTATCTACTTTGTTAAAACTTTTTCATAACACACTTTACAACTCTTGTTCACAAAACAATCTGATATGAAAATCTGAAAACCTAAACCACAGACATTTTTTGTGTTTTAAGTACAATTCAGAAAGGACAAAAAAGCGAATGAATAAAAAAATGCCTCTAAGGTTAATAATAACAATATTCAAGTAAGTTTAATGTAAATGAAATAAAGTAAAATTAAATGAGATGAAAATGTAAATGAAATCATTAAGTTTTGACATAAAT
This sequence comes from Pegoplata infirma, assembly GCA_963921195.1. Lineage (NCBI taxonomy): Eukaryota > Metazoa > Arthropoda > Insecta > Diptera > Anthomyiidae > Pegoplata > Pegoplata infirma. The sequence continues at coordinate 129,617,048 of OY992540.1, read as the reverse complement.
AATAGCTGAGAGGGGATGAAGAGGCCAAAATGAAAATATTTCAACAAATTTATAAATATACAGACAAAGAAATATTTAAGGACAGGCGGGAAAAAGGCATGGATAATAATAAAATTTTGAGATTTTTTAATATTGGGATTTTTTGACATAGTATGTGGCGAATACTTAATATTAAATTATATTAAAAAATATATATCATACGCCATAGGAGACTTTAAAAAAATTCTTTAATTGTTTTTTAAATCAAAATTTCGTCTTCTATAATATTTTTCCTATAGAAATATTATTAAATTTTTTTTTTTAAGAAAAATTTTCAAAAATTTGTGTACAGAAAATTATTAAAATTTTTTATCAAAAATTTTTTTATCGACATTTTTAAAAAATGTTTTGTATACAAAAGTTATCAACATTTTTGTTACAGAAAACTTATTTTTAACTCATTTTATACAGAAAATTTATCAAATTTTTTTCTATAGAAAAATTATCAAAATTTATTTATTAACATTTTTTTTATAAGAAAATTATCAAAATTTTTACTATAAAAGAATTATCAATATTTTTTCTATAGAAAAATTATCAACATAATTTCTATAGAAAATTTTTAAAAAATTTTTTTATAAAAAAATTATTAAATTTTTTTCTATAGAAAAATTATTAAAATTTTTTTCTATAGAAAGGTTATCAAAATTTTTTCTATAGAAAAATTATCAAAATTGTTTCTATAGAAAAATTATCAAAATCTTTTCTATACAAAAATTATCAAAAATTTTTCTATAGAAAAATGATCATTATTTTTTCTATAGAAAAATTATCAAAATTTGTTTCTTTATATAAATAAACATTTTTATAGAAAAATTTTAAAAATTTTTTGTATAAAAAATTTTCAAATTTTTTTCTATAGAAAAGTTATCAAAATTATTTCTATAATAAAATATCGCAATTTGTGCTATAAAAAATTCTCAAAATTTTTTCAATAGAAAAATTATCAAAATTTTTTCTCTAGCAAAATTATCAAAATTTTTTCTATAGAAAAATTATCAAAATTTTTTTTATAGAAAACTTATTAAGGTTTTTTCTACAGAAAAATTGTCAAAATTTTGTCTATAGAAAAATTATTAAAATTTTTTCTATAGAAAAATTATCAAAATTTTTTCTATAGAAAAATTTTCAAATTTTTCTTATAGAAAACTTATCAATATTTTTTTCTATAGAAAAATTATCAAATTTTTTGTCTAGAAAAATTATCAAAATTTTTTCTATAGAAAAATGATCAAAATCCATTCTATAGAAAAATTATCAAAAATTTTTCTATAGAAAAATTATCAAAATTGTTTCTATAGAAAAATTTATTAAATTGTTTCTATAGCAAACTTATCAAAAATTTTTTCTATAGAAAGATTATTAAAATTTTTTTCTATAAAAAAATTATCAAAATTTTTTCTATAAAAATATTATAAAAATTTTTTCTATAGAAAAATTATCAAAATTTTTCGGTGACAGGACATAATCCCCACGGACATTACCCCCACAACGGAAATGGGGATTATGACCGAATTCATTACGGTCATAATCCCCATAATAGTTGTGGGGACTATGACCGTTTCCAAAACGGTCACAATCCCAATGGGGATTATGTCCGTTCATTGTTGGGATTATGCCCGAACTTTTTTCGGTCATAACCCCCATTCACATTATGGGGAGTAAGTCCAAAGCATTTTTGGTCATAATCCCCGTTTTCTGCAGAGAGGGTGGGTTTAATGCATGGAGTTTGTAATCCCTAAGCCCGGCCGAAGGCCGGCTATGCAGAAAAACTTTTAAGTAAAAAAAAAATCTTTTAATTTTGGGGATTATGACCAACTAGTATAAAAGACATAATCCCCATAATGGGGATTATGGCCATTTGTTACGTGGTCATTATCCCCATAAATCTGGGAATTATGTCCGTTTTTTATTGGGATTATGTCCTAATAATTTTCGGTCATAGTCCCCACTACCATTATGGGGATTATGACCGAAATGAGTTAGGTCATAATCCCCATAACGGAAATGGGGATTATGTCCGTGGGGGCCAACGACCATACCACGCTGAATACATCGGTTCTCGTCCGATCACCGAAATTAAGCAGCGTCGGGCGCGGTTAGTACTTAGATGGGGGACCGCTTGGGAACACCGCGTGTTGTTGGCTCTTTTAATTTACGGTACAATGGACTATTTTAAGTCTGAGCGCCATGGACTTGCCTAAAAATTTACCTATTTTTAGGCTTGTACAACCCACCCTCAACTCAATGTCCGTGGGGATTATGTCATGTCTCCAAATTTTTCTACAGAAAAATTAACAAAATTTTTTCTATAGAAAAATTAACCATTTTTTTACAAAAAAAATTGTTCTATAAAAAATTTTTAAATATTTTTACAATAGAAAAATTTCACTAGTTTAAAATTGAAAAAAAAAAATGCGAAAACCAAACTGCCAAACTTCAGAAGTCTCAGTAAAGTCTTTCAAAAGTAGGCGAGTTTTCTACAGACGAACATACAGACAAACGGACAGACGGACAGCGTTAGATCGACTTAGAATCGACCGGGAATCATTAATAAATATATTTTATAGAATCAATATTTCGAGGTGTTACAAACGGAATAACAAACTTATATATACCCTCTATCACTAGAGTGTAGGGTATAAAAAAAATAATGGAATCCACTGGGTTAATGCGGAGATATTTTTATTTAAGTAAAACCACTTTTTTAAAAAGTTGAAAATTTGGAAGGTTAGCAATATCTCGAAAAATGTTCTACTTTTGAAATGTTGGACTTCATTTTTGGATTCAGCGCTATCAATATTTTTTCTAAAGAAATTATAAAAAAAATTATTGACAAATTATTATCAACATTTTTTATATAGAAAGTGTTGAAAATTTTTTCTACCCGGCTAAAAATAAATGTGTATGTTCATATATGCTTAAATATAGATCTTTATATGATCATTAGGGCGTTTCATCAAAAACTTTTTTTTGGATTTTTGCAACTCTTGAAGCGGAATATGAATTCTTATGGCCTAAAAGATTTTTGAGATTTTTTTCAGATTTTTGGAATGTCGGGATCAACTCGCTCAAATCGATTTTATCAAAAAAATGAGGTTATGAAACATAATTTTTTTTATTTTTTGTTCTCTGGTGCCTTTTTTTAATAAAACCGGATATAATACTTCTTAATGTTGCTAGCCTCCTAAAAAAAAATATTCGCGGTCAAAATTATAAGTTCAAGGGTCACTAAGATGACCTTAAAAGTAAAAATTCAGAATTTCCCGTGTTTTAACCTCAATAATTCGAGAAATAAGCTATGTATGAACGTCATGTTGAATCCGTTAGATAGGTCTTTAAAACACCTTTCATTTAAAACCAATCTGACTATTGTCACTTTTGTAGAAATGTTAAAAAAAATAAAAAACTGGGAAAAACTCATTTTCTCCCCCATTTTATCGAAAATTGAACTGGTGCATTAGGTAGTTTTTTTTTGTAAAGGTAAAATAATAACTTTTAAAGGCTTTTTATAGATTGTAGTTAGTGTTTCCAAGCCGGTTAACCAAAAAACCGGTTTTTTGGCAAAAAAACCGGTTTGACAAAAACCCGGGTTTCCGGTTTGGAAACACTAATTGCAATCAAAAAAACTTCTTTTAAGTTTATTATTTCAATTTTACAAAAAAACTACTAATGGATTCCCTTCGATTTTCTGTAAAATGGGGGAAAAAATGAGTTTATCTTAGTTTTTTAATATTTCTACTAAAGTGACAAATGTCATTTTGGTTTTAAATTAAAGGTATTAAAAAGACCTATCTAACGGATTCATCATTACGTTCATATATTGCATATTTCTCAAATTATTAAGGTTGGAACACGGGAAATTCTGAATTTTTACTTTAAAGGTCATCTTAGTGACCCTTGAAGTTATTATTTTGACCGCGAATATTTTTTTTAGGAGGCTAGCAACATTAAGAAGTATTATATCCGGTTTTGTTAAAAAAAGGCACCAGAGAACAAAAAATAAAAAAAATTATGTTTCATAACCTCATTTTTTTGATAAAATCGATTTGAGCGAGTTGATCCCGACATTCCAAAAATCTGAAAAAAATCTCAAAAATCTTTTAGGCCATAAGAATTCATATTCCGCTTCAAGAGTTGCAAAAATCCAAAAAAAAGTTTTTGATGAAACGCCCTAATGATCATATATGACATATATGGAAACATATATGTGACCATATATGCAAGAAACGATCCCATATATGTGGTCGTATATAAAATATGTGCCATATATGATATCATATATGGAAACATATATGTTATCATAAATGTTAAATTTTAGTGCACGTGTATGAAAATATCAACCGGAAGTACAAAATAAAAGTTTTTTACGATTGAAATTATATTTTATTACCATATTTATACCTTAATACCGATTCGTATCAATAATTTAACAAATATTGTTTCCTAGTTGCAAAATATTCTGATTAAAAAAGTTACTTTTACATAAAAAACAAGTAGAAAAGTTAAATTCGACTTTGCCGAATCTATGAATACCCTCCACAATGCATTTTTTTAAAGGGTAGTACATTTTTTAACGTGAAAAACTTAACAATTTTGATTAGAAATATTTTATTTTGAGTAAAAAACTCTTTTTTGTCATTTTTTTTTAAAAAAAGAAAAATTACAAATTTTTTTTTTTTTGGGTGTAAAATTTTTTTCGAGTGTAATTTTTTTTTACTGTAAAAATATTTCTTACACAAAATATTGTCATTTTTGTAAAAAAAAAAAAAAAAAATTTTTTGTGTAAATTTTTTTTTGAGTGTAAAATTTTTTTTAGTGTAAAATTTTTTTTGAGTGTAAAATTTTTTTCGAGTGTAATTTTTAAGTTACCAATGCTTTTAAAACTAAACAAGTTTAAAAAGCATTGCTTTAAAATTAAACAAGTTTGAAAAGCATTGTTTAGTTACCACCAATGCTTTTAAAACTTGTTAAAACACGTGGCATTTTAGATGAAACTAATCTGAAATTCAAGGTTTTGCTTATAACTTTTGAACCACTGGACCGATTGAGCTGAAATTTAAAACCAAGTAGACCCGGGGAACGGCAAAGATACGTGCCAAGCTTTAGTAGCCTTATTATTGTCTTTCGAAAGTTATCGTGTTTTTTATCTCGTAAATTCGCGAAATACCCTTGCCGAAATTTACTCTTTTGCTCATAACTTTTGAACCACTGGACCGATTTGGCTGGAATGCAATACCAACCTGACCAGGTAAATGACAAACATATATGTCAAACTTCAGTAGCCTCTGTAAAGTCTTTCAAAAGTTAGCGTGTTTTCTACGGACAGACAGACAGACAGACGGACGGACGGACGGACGGACGGACGGACATCGCTAGATCGACTTAAAATCGATCGAGGATCATAAATATATATACTTTATGGGGTCCTAGACCAATATTTCGAGGTGTTACAAACGGAATGACAAACTTATATATACCCTCTATCACTAGAGTGGAGGGTATAAAAATGGAAAGGTAAGTTTTTATTAATATGTATTTAGAATTATAAAATCATATGTATTATTTTTTTCCAGTTCAATGTCATAACAAGTATAATCGTGGACATTTTATTCCAAAACAAGATCATATTCAAAATGAGTAAATGTACATACATATGTCGCAAATACAATAATAGAGTGCTTTGATGTTGAAGTAAATTAAACTACGCAGCTTCGTTAATCTCGTGCAACTTCGTGGAGTGGGAATATGCACCACCATCATGTTTTCACTGCGATTGTAATACTGCAAACTATTTTGAAATCCCTTAATGTCGCCATTACAAAATGGAAATGAAAGATCGTATAAGCAGTTTTGAGGCCGAGTAACGTTAAGCTCACACAACTTGGAGAAAAGGACATATGCACCACCAGAAATGTTATCACTACGGTTCCAACGCTATAACTTATTTTGAAATCCCTTACTGTAGCAAATAGGAAATGGAAAGAACGTATAAGAAGTTTGAATGCCGAGTTACTAAAAAATTCAACCATGCGGAGGTACGTTAAGCTCGCTTAACTTAGAGCAGAGGGCATATGCACGACCATAATGTTATCACTACGGTTCCAAAACTACAAACTATTTTGAAATCGCTTACTGTCGCCAAAGCAAATCGAAATGAAAAGAACGTATCAGTTTTAAGGTTGAGTAACGATTTGGGAAGGATAACGTCTTTATTACAAGAAAGCTGTCTAAAGCGAAAGTGACAACCTGGCACATTGTCACCATGATGTAAGTAGAAATAGTTATTATCCCTGTCTTTCAAATATCCTTACAAACATGATGTAAGTAGAAATAGTTTTTATCCCTATCCTTCAAATATTCTTACAAACATAACACAGCAAGATAAACTAAATATATTGCTTTTAATCGAAGTCTCTTTTGATGCATGCATTTAGTAGTAGCAAGTTCTTTTTTGCTGGAATAAAAAAGAAATGTGTAATAATTTTTAATATTTTTTTCAGATGGATTTCTGAAAGACAATATATCTTTCCTTAAAAAGCATTCCATAGTCTTTAGCATCCAATGAGGTTTAGCATCCAATGGTCTTAACAAAATACACTCCAACATGTATGTATGTAACTAGCAGTATAATGTGCGGTTAAATGTGCCGTCGAATGACTTTTACCGGAGTTGCATGGATGAAGAGGAGTTGCAAACTATCGAAAACTTTATTTGCCATTGCCCGGCACTTTCTGGTCAGAGACTTGCTTCACTGGGATCTAGGGAGCTGTACGATCTTTCTGATTTGTCGGATGTCAAAATTCAATATCTAAGGAGTTTCATAAGAAGCTCAAATTGGTTTAACGACAGGGACTAGTAGGGGAACCTATTACGGTCTCGTGGTATCACAATGGACCTCAGAGTCTACGTGTGTTGACGTAAAACGTCAGCAGCCACTTACAACCAAACCAAACTAGCAGTATCTAGCCAATCTTTAAAGGTACATGGTTGCTTCGTTAAATGACATCCGTGTTATCATTAACCTATTAGCACAAAATGCTATCGTTGGTAATACTTAAATAAAATAAAAATTCTAGAAATATCTTAAATATTAATATTATTTTATATCATTTTTTTAGATTTTGATTATAAATATTGTAAAATAGAGGCTTATACCATAACAAAAACGCTAAGTTCTGAAGATAATCGGAATTAACACTAAAACAAGAAAACACAATGGAAATCAACGTTCCTTTAATAAGCTCTTTGATCGCATCTTTCGTAATTGATATCAATTGAAAAACTTGATATATAAGATCTTTTATGTTCAAATTATTTAGTTGACTATCAAAATGTATTCTCATATCTATAAAATGAAAATCATCAAACTAATACCCTGTTCTCACTTACAGCTAAAAACCATTTTTAGCAACATTTTTCGTTTTATGCTTAAAAACCATTTTTATGACTCGTTTTACCATACATTTTTTTGTTGTAATATGTCAAAATAAAAATGTTTTTAGCTCGTTTTAAAATTAAAACGATTTAAAACGAGCGGAATTCCAGGGGTAGAATTGAGTATTTTTGTATGTTCAGCGTTTTTAGAGCATTTTAGTAATATTTGCAACATTGTTTATTACTAAAATGTAAATAATACAAAAAAAACTGTGCTATTTTTATCTATAAACAATTCTTTAACATTATAAACAGTTATATGTATAATTAATGAATATAATTTTAATATTTTAATTTCGTTTGTTGTTGAAATGTGTACATGTTTATCAGCTGATAATGCAAATGTCAAAATAAAAAAACATAAAAACCAAAATAAAACGAGTGAAATTACGTGTGAACACTTTTTTTTAAATTAAAACAAATGTCGCTTAAAACAGTTTTTAGCTGCTCGTGAGAACAGGGTATAAAGGGTTTCATTAAAATATATGAAAACACCAAAATTAATAAAAAAATATTTTTAATTTTAAATTATACTTATGTACACCGTTTGCAATTCTGGTGAATATATATGTACATAATAATCTATTACATATAGTTTAAAATGAAAAAAAATAAATAAAAAATTTGAAAAAGAATGTAAAACAAATTGAAAACGACATCATATATGATCCCATATATGATTCAATATATTATCCAATATTTGATTCAATATATGATCTAATATATGATCACATATATTAGATCATATATGATCGTGTCTTATATAAGCGCCAATTTTGGAATATGGTCATTAGAGTGTCCCTTATTTTGGAAATGTTGGAAATGTTGAGACGGTACCCTCTCATTTTTTTCCTTTTGACTTAAAAATAACTGAGGAAAAATTTTACGCCCCTACGACCACGCCTTCCCTACGCGACGGGGCCTTAAAGAGCTAGGCCTAAAAAATCATTTTTCTATACAAACCAAAAATTTTTTTTTTATTTTTAATTTTTTTGTTATTAATTATTATATTACTCGGTTAGCTTATTCACGGCAAAAAATTTGATTTTGGTGGGATAAGGGTTTCAGCTCTAAAAAATTTTTCGAAAAAAAAAAATTTAGAGCCGCAGGGGTCCTACAGTAAAAAATTTTTAAAAAATATTTTTTTTTTAGTTTTGACAAGCAACGGTTTTAGTTGTAATGTTGCTTTTAATGATATATATTCATAAAAAATATTATTCATATCTGTGACATCTTGATCGTGTATCGAAAAATATCAAAAATGCATTTTTTACCCGTTTTTAGATCACGATAAAGATGTCACAGATAGGAATAATATTTTTTTATGAAAATATATCATTAAAAGCAACAATTCAACTAAAACGGTTGCTTGTCAAAACTAAAAAAAAATATTTTTTCAAAAATTTTTACTGTAGGACCCCAAAAGCTCAAAATTTTTTTTTTCGAAAAATTTTTTAGAACTGAAAGCCTCATCCCACAAAAATCAAATTTTTTGTCGTGAATAAGCTAACCAAGTAATATTATAATTAATAACAAAAAAATTTAAAATAAAAAAAAAAATTTTTAGCTTTGTATGGAAAAATGATTTTTAAGGCCCCGCTATTTACGGCCCCGTCGCGTAGGGAAGGCGTGGTCGTAGGGGCGTAAAATTTTTCCTGAGTTATTTTTTAGTCAAAAGGAAAAAAATGAGGGGGTACCGTCTCAACATTTCCAACATTTCCAAAATAAGGGACACTCTAATGGTCATATATGAGACCATATTTGATACTATATATGCTACTGTATATGGTCTCATATATGATATCATATATGATAATATACAACATTTTTAGCCGGGTATAGAAAAATCAAAATTTTTCATTTTTTCTGAAGAAAAATTACACCGCTCAACAAATCGACTCCGGTTTGAAGTTTGATACAAAATTTTTAAAGATTTTGACTCGCTGATTCCAAATCTGTGTTCCAAATTTTTCCATCACGTCTAGAATTTTAATTATTCGCGGTTGAAAATGCGAAAAAACGCGATTTTTGCCATTTTTGAAAGCCTGCACAGCAGCCACTGGGTGGAATAAAAATCTGGTATGAAGCGTTAGAGTTGAATTGAACTATGATCTCAAATATATGATCAAAAAATTTTGAAGTTGTTGCGCTATTATTGGCCAAACACGTATTTTAAAAAAACACTGTGAAAAAAATTAGAAAAAGCACCATTTTTAAAAGGCTCAAAAACAAAAACCAGATGATCAATCTTTAGTGTGATGAGCTCAAAATTTAGACAAAATCTCATTCTTTCTTATAGACTTTTAAACCCATTAAAGATATCTTCCGGTTTATACGAAAAATAACACAGAAAACTTAAATTTGTAAAATATTTATTTTTTTTAGTTTTTCTTTGAAAAATATCAAAAAAAACTAAGGTACCTACCTTATCTTTTTTACAAAAATGATAATTTTAACAGAGTCATTTTAAAACGCAATTGTAACCCAACCAAACGCAACAATTAGGAAAAAATTGTTTTCTATGTTGGAGACCATAGACAAATTATACTTTTGCGCTTTATACCAGATTTGTATTCCACTCAATGGCTGCTGTGCAGGCTTTCAAATAATGCAAAAATCGTAATTTTTCGCATTTTTAACCGTGAATAACTAAAAATCTGGACGTGATTGAAAAATTTGGAGTACAGATTTGGAATCAGGAGATCAAAGTCTACTAAAATTGATCACCAGAATTCAAACCGGAAAATGACTGTTGAGCGGTGTTATTTAGAAAAAATATATAAATGTTTTTGAATATCCGATTTTTTATAGGAAGAAAATAAAATTTTCTACAGTGATAATTTGAAAATTTTTTTATGGAAAAAATGTATCAGAATTTGAGAATTTTTCTTAAGAAAAAAGTTAACAGAATCCGTGAATTTTTTCATAGGAAAAATGTCTCGGAATTTTCTATAGAAAAAAATACAAAAATTTCTATTAAAAAATTTTCAAAAATTTTTCTATAGAAACTATATTAAAATTTTTCTATAGAAAATATATTAAGATATTTTCTATAGAAAATATATTAAGATTTTTTTCTTTAGAAAATATATTAAGAATTTTTCTATCGAAAAATCGTTAAATTTTTTTTTCAAAAGAAAATTTATTATTTCTATAAAAAAGTTTTTCTATAGAAAAATTATCAACATTTTTTCTATAGAAATATTATAATTTTTTTTTTCAGTGTTTCTATTAAAATATATTATTTTCCTTTTTCATGTCTTCATAAATTAAACATAATTTACATGCTCTACTGTTTCACAAAAATAATTTAATAGATGGTCACACAATTTCAATACTCTCAATTACAAGTGGCATCTTCAAAAAAAATAAAAAATAAAAAAACTTAAATAAATACCAAAAGCGTGTCTAAGATGAAGGTATACAAATTTTATAAAGGCACATGATAAGAAATACATTTTAAACATTTTTCTCTATTCTAACTAGAGATGGGCGCGAGAGTGGATTTTGACTCACACTCACTCAAGCTCACGCAAAAAATAATCGAATCATTCACTAATCACTCACGCAATATTTTTTTTACTCACGCCAGATTCAATCACGCTCACGCGCGAGTCACGCAAAATCTACTCACGCAATAAAATATTCTTACCAAAAAGAAAAAAAAATCCAAAAAAAAATTTTTTACAAAAAATTGATCATATCAAAAAATCTAATCACGCAAAAAATAAAAAAATAAATCACATGATTGAAATGAAAATCACTCATACTCACGCGTGATTCACGCGTGATTCACGTGAATCACGCAAATCACGTGACCAGCTTCCATCTCTACTTCTAACGCTATATTTACCGTCTCCTCCTTCCCTAGGTACTTAAAGACCATTAGGAGGAAAAAGTGCCAAAATACTTAAGAAAACATTTATAACAAATCATATAAAATAAAATTGTAAAGAGAATCAATAAAAGAAGTTAAGATAAATGATATGCTGGAACTAACACTTACAGGGAAAGGTATCCTTCTGAAAATATTTTAGATTTTTGATAAAGAAAAAAAAAATTGTGCAATGAAAAAGAGTTTATTCTGATTCGAGGACTTTTCATGTTCCCCATTATGAATTAACATAACAAGTACTTATGATAACTCTACTTTCTTTATTAGGATATTCTCCCATTAAATACTCATAGAGTTTCTTGCTTTCAAAAAATTTTGGCAATTTTCAGGAATGAATTGACGATCGTTTCGGGGGTGTTCCAATTCCCCCATCATCAGAATTCTTTAGAAAACGATCGTCAATTCATTGCTGAAAATTGCCAAAATTTTTTGAAAGCAAGAAACTCTATGAGTATTTAATGGGAGAATATCCTAATTTTTATTATTTAATAAAAATTAAAACACACTTGAAAAAAAAAATTTTTAAAAACTGTTTCAGAAATTTTTTATAAAAAAGAATCTGAGGACTTTTTTATAAAAAAATGGCTTCCTTTTAAAAATCTTAAAAATTAAATTAAAATTACACAAAAAAAAAATACGGATTCAACGTAAGATTTTAAATGATAAAATACTGCAAAATGTAGTGGATTGCAAATTTTTTTTGTTAATTTGTAAACTAGTGTAATTGTATTCTGCATCGTGGCAGTCCTTCCTGGTAAGACACAATTTTTTCTTTATTATTTATTTATTTGTACACAACCATGATACAAGTGATATTTCCACTTTAAATGAAAGCTAAAATGGAATTTATTTATTTCCTTCTTTCTTTATCCTTAATTTTTCTCTATGTTGTTTTTTTGTCAATATAATTTGCACACTTCAAAATAAATGAGTATTATGGCCCATACAAAAATAATATTAAAACATCTGTTTATCAAAAAAACAAAATCCAGACAACAAATGCTGGATTTATCCAGCACAATGGGAATGTTTAGAAAATTTAATTAAGTATATAAACAAATAAGTTTTTAAAAAATTAAAAAAAAAAGTCAATTTAAAATTTTTAAAAATACCGATTTTTGTTAATAAAAGAAAAACAGTCTACAAAGCAAAAAGAAAATTTCATCAATATCTGTTTAAAAATTGTTACCAACCCCCTTAAAAATATGTTAAGGGGGTTCAAAAAAAATTATGGGGGCAAAAGTTAAGGGGGATCGATCATACTTTTTACCATTCTAGGAGGCCCCATGAGGTCGGTAGGAGCGGATTTAGCAAAACAAAGTTGTAAAAAAAAAAAATATTTTATGGGTACCACCTTAAGGGCTTACTTATTTTCTTACTGCCACCGTTTGTCACAAATAGACTTCTAACCAAATCGCCTCTTCTCTTCCTGCCCCATTGTGCTTAGTTAAATTTTTACGTTAGGGGAGTTTATCTAAAGAGACAAAATATGTTTAAGATTTCATTTGTACGCTGGTCTGTATTTATTTTCACAGACTTCAAGGTGTTTTCAAGTAGAAAATAATGGCAGGAAAAATATGTGATGTTTGCTTATTTTTTTTTATTTTTTTTTCCTATTTCACAATCAACATTTTTATTATTTGCTGAGGTCAGTGAAATGTCAATAATTCAATCGAATTTTATTTTTTTGGTTCATATTATTTTTATTGGAATTATCATTATTTTCCAATCAAATTATTTACACTCAAAATAAAATCTAAATTCGACAGACAGAAAACTGTTTAGCTTAGACTCTTAAATTTCAAATAAAGAAAACTTTACTTGAAAATCTGTATTTTTTTTTTTTTTTTTTGTCAACAGCATGTGAGAAATTTACAGAGTTTTTTTTTCAAATCACAAACAATGTTGCAAACTTGACATCTATGACATTTTTAAGTGGATGAAAAAGTTTGTTGCAAGTTTCAGGGTTTATTAGTATTTTAAAAGAATTTTCAACAAAAAAAAATTAAGTTAAATACGTAAAATTTACAGTTTTTATGTTAAATTGTAAACCTGTCTAGTTAAATTTTTGTTAAAAATCTGTAAACTAACAATTTTTTTCTGTTACATCACCTGCATTTGTCTCAATTTAGAAAAGTTAGAAAAAATATATTTTTTTTGTAAAATTTCTGTTGCCATATAGTGTTTGCAAAATTTTACTAAAAAATCTGCAAATTAACAAATTGTTTATTTCAAGATCTTATTTTAGAGTATTTTCAGCAAATTTCCAAAATTTATTGCAATCTGAAAATTTAAAACAGTTTCTGCTGGCTTGGTAGATAGAATTTCTTAGCAATTTAGCCGAGTAATTTTTTACAGTGTAAATATAATTTTTTTATGTAGAAGTAGTAGCAATAAAAGTATAACAACAATAACTGCAAATGTAAGCAGTAAATCTATTTAAATCGAAGATTTGCTATATTCTTTTTGTCAAAAAAAAAAAAAAAACATAATTTTATGGCCGGTTATGATTCATATGTTTTAGGCTATGAAAATAAATTTTATTGTTCAATTCTATTTTTTTTTTTATTTTATTATTTCATTTTTATTTACTTTATTATTTTATTTTTATTTATTTACAATATTCTATTTTTAAAAATTTTTTTATTTTTAACTTATCACCACTGAGATTCGAATACAAAACCAGGTGTTCGTGAAGCTTAGTCTCTAACCACTTAGCTAAAGTATATAAACAAATTATAACACTTAAAATCCATTTTGTTTAATATTCTGCTTTAACATATTGAGTTTGTATCTATGCTCTACCACAATTCTCTGCCAAAATCTGTGTGTGTGTTTGTAGAAAACAAAATGTTTGTGTATTTGCAAAAAAAAAAAAAATAACGAACATTACAAAACTATGCGTTAGTCGACGAGGTTTTCCTCCTTTGGTGGCGCTGAGAGCTAAGGCGTCGATTTAAATTTCCCAGCCGGTAGGTCTTGGGTTCGAACCCCACCACGGCAGCAATATTTTTTTTTTTTATTTTTTGTATTTTTTTAATATATTTATTCAAATTTTTTAATTATTGTAACATTATTTTAATTATTAAAAAAATTAAAAGGCTTATTGATGACATTTTTCTATGAATAACATTCATTAGTTCTATGAGTTTTTTCTATGAATCTAACAAAATCTATATGAATATTCATTCAGCCAATGAATTGTTTCATAGATTCTATGAGTTTGGTTTTATGAAATATGTTCATAGATATTATGAACAATAATTCTTTAAGCGTAGGAAAGAAAAATATTGAGATCGTTTGTTGGAAACACTTAATATAAAAACACTGTGACAAAAGCTTTAAAACATTTTAACATGATAATGATTTTAGGCTGGTGTCTAATTTTTAAAAAGTTTCAGGACACCACCACAGCTTAAAACTACAAATTTTAGTAACTTGGGTTTGAAATTTGGATAATAATTCACCTCGTAGTAAATAAAAAAGATATTCACCAGCTAGTGAATATTTTTCATATTTTTTACCAAACGTGTGTTTGCTTAAAAGTCTTTATATGTATGTTTTTTCTGAATTTACAACTTTTCGTGTAAACTTAAAAATTTTTTCTAAAAATTTTGCTGTTGATAACAAACAATTAAATGAAGAAATTGCAAAATTACAAATTTTCTTTGTAAATTTACATTTTTTGTTTTAATTTTCAACTTTTCTTGTAAAAATTGTTAATTTTTATACCCTCCACTCTGGTGATAGAAGGTATATATAAGTTTGTCATTCCGTATGTAACACATTGAAATATTGGTTTAGGACCCCATAAAGTATATATATTCATGATCCTTGATCGATTTTAAGTCGATCTAACGATGTCCGTCTGTCTGTCTGTCCGTCTGTCTGTCTGTTGAAATCACGTTTTTGGCAATAATCCGGAACCGATTTATACGCTTGGGGTACCAAAAGTTGCGTAATTTTCCCAGGCAAAAACTGATGTATTTTTTTTTTTCAATCGGTTAAGTATTTTAAAAGTTATGAGTGATTTTCTGAAAAAAGTCATGGTTTTTTTTAACATAACCCTAAATTAACTCATATTTTGTGTATATACATAACAAAGAATACGGAAATGAAAAAAAAAACGGAGATAAAAAAAAAAATCTTTACAAAAAAAACTTTAAAATATATAAAACAAAATCTAAATTTAATTAAAAAAAAAGTTCGTTAAGTAATAATAAAAAAATTGATAGTTATTTTTATGTACATACATAGCATGAGTGTGTGTGTGTCCGTTTTTTGCTTCGTCATATTAACGGGGTTGCCAGACTTTTTTTGGCTTTGTCGCCAAATCGAATGGAAAATATCGCCAAAATTCAGTTTTGTTCAGATTTCTCAAAAAAAAAAATATTTTCATTTAAAAAAAATAAATTTTGTTAAATAATAAAAGACAGAAATAAACTTTATGGCAAAAATCGCCCAAATCCGGAAAATCTATATATATAAAAGAGTAATGTGACTGACTGACATACTCATTCATCATCGCCCAGGCAAAACCGCTGAAGTTAGAGACTTGAAAATTGGACTGTAGGTTGACCTCCCGGAATAAAGATCCACTAAGGCTGGATTTTTGCCAATGTTGATTCTATGGTGGTAAAAAGGTTTAAAAAACTGTACTTTTGATACTTTTTAAATCTCCTGATATAATGATCATAGAGACTTGAAATTTAGACTGTATGTTCACCTCCCGGAATATATATCCATTAAGGGTGGGTTTTCGCCAGTGTTGATCCTAAGGAGGTCAAAAGGGTAAAAAAACTGTACTTTTGGTGCTTTTTTATGTCTCCTGAAACAGGGGCGTATCCAGGATTTTATTTCGGTGGGGGCCCAACATTTTTTTTATTTTTTTTTTTTACAAAAAAATTACATAACAGCACATGTTATAGAATTTTTCTCCATCTTTTCCTTGAACTGAATGTAACAAAATCAGATTCTTCATTGTTGTGTAAGTTTAAAACTTGTGGGAGAAAAAAAATTAAAATTTTTTATATTGTTGACAGTATATATTGTTGACCTTTTTTGTTGTTGTGGTTTGTATTTAGTTTAGCTTGAGGTCGTTTATTATAAATTAAAAAACAATTTTAATTTTTAATTTTTTTATTATTTTTATTTTATACCCAATATTTCGAGGCAACTCCGTTGCTCATCTTCAGGGGATCTAATCAGAAAATACACAAAATTTATTGTTTAAAAATAATTAGAATTAACCCAAACATTAAAAAACAAATAACAATAAAAACATACTTGTTTAAAATAAAAAACTAATTAAAAAGTTTTACGTCTATCGCACTGTAAGTTTTCGATTGCAAGTGTTATTTAGTTTGAACTTTATATTTGTTGATGGTATGTTTAAAAATCTGAGCTACGTTCTCAGTGTCTCTTTTGTAATTTAATTTTTTCTCTTCTGGTAAATTAGTTATGTGCAGCATTTCTAGCGTGTATCTCCTGTTGTAATTATTCTCTTGCACTAATATTTTAACATTTTCAAAATCTGGCTGATGTCCACTCAAGGCACAATGGGCTGCCAGTGCAGTTTTTTGCTCTAAAGGTTTGTTTACCGCTTTTAAATCTGATTTATGTGATGCCAGCCTAGTTTTTAATTTAGATTTTGTAGTGCCAACATATGCCTTTTGGCATATATTGGACTTATCACCTTTGCATGTAATTTCATACACCAAGTTAGATTTATCTTCTTTTGCTAGTTTCGATTTTGTATTGCTAAATAATCTGTTAGTTGTACAATTTGTCCGAAGAGCTAATTCGTAGTTATCTTTATCATATATGTCAGAATGTTTCAATCTTTCTGAAAAACCAGGTATATATGTTATTGATTTGTACATTTTCTGTTGTTTATCTTGTGGATTTGAACGATTTTTAGTTTTTACGTGTTTGATTAAATTCCTAATTGTTTTTTTCGGAAAGTCATTCATACTTAATATATTATTTATTTTTACAACGTTTTGTTTATGAAAAACATTGTCACTTATTTCCAGAACTCGATTTATGAAATTTGTGGCCGTATTCATTATTATTCTTCTGGGATGTTTGGAGTAAAAATTGAGCAATCTTCCTGAGGCCATGGGTTTTTGGTACCAATCTACTTTGATAACGTTGTCTATTCTGTGTACTACAGTATCTAAATATGGTAGTTTGTTGTCCTTTTCCATTTCTATCGTAAACTGAATTTGTCGTTGGAACTCGTTAAGAATTTTTAGTGTGTTTTCAACATCATCTTTTTTAATTATTCCAAATATATCGTCAACATATTTGGTTAATATTTTCGGTTCAGTTTTCATCTTATTAATAGCATCGTTCAATAGTTCCTCCATCACAATGTCTGCTATTACCGGTGAAGCAGGAGACCCCATAGGCATACCTTTAGTTTGTTCGAATACCTTGTCGTCATATCTAAAGTATCTGGAGTCTTTGATACAAAATGATACAAGTTCCATAAATAAATTTTTAGGTATTTTGGTGTATTCATTAAGTTTTTCCCATTTTTCCCCAATTATTCTCATAGCCAAATTGACGGGTATACTTGGAAAAAGTGATACGACGTCAAAAGAAATCATAACTTCATCTTGATGAATGTATGTATTGTTAATTAATTGTTTAAATTCGGTTGAATCTTTAACGTTGTACTTTGATTCTTTTGTTAAGTGTTTTAAGATTTCTATGATATATTTACATAGGCTATAAGAAGGGGAGTTAATAGAAGAACAAATAGGTCTTAAAGGGACTCCTTCCTTATGGATCTTTGGTAGTCCGTAAAGCCTTGGAGCAATAGCTACTTTTGTAATTAATTTGTTCTTTTCATTTTGGTTTATAAGATTCATATTAAAAAGTTTTTCGATTAAAGAATTGTTCCTACTTTGTAAAATAGATGTGGGATCTTTTTTCATTCTCCTGTACGTGCACATATCTCCTAATATGTTTTTCATTTTTAAATCATAGTCCTTTTTATTTAATGCAACAGTTTTGTTTCCCTTATCCGCGTTTAATATTAATATTTCCCTATTTGTGTTCAAATATTTTTCCGTTTGTCCCACTGTGTCTAAAATCAATTTATCTCTTAAGCTTAATTTAGTTTTGCTTAAGTGGTCATCTATTAACGATACTAGCTTTGATCTTGAAATCTCTTGTTGTTCTCTATTCTCTTTTGTTCTTACAATCTCTTCTCCCTCTGCAATGCATTTAAACAGTGGGAAAGACTTTCTAGTATTTGGTAATGCATACTTGGGACCTAAGGAGAGTATCCATTGTATGTTTGTAGGTATGTCCATTTCTGTATTGTTTACAAACCACTCTTTATTAAATTTCATATTTAACTCTTTGTTCTGTTTATTTTTAAGAGATTCTAATTTCTTAATAAGTTTTGACTTATTGGTGTGCATGACACTGTTATAAATGATGTGTTCACTTTCAAAAAATAAATGTTTATCCTCTTCTTCTAAAAATTTTTCTATAAGCTCTTTTGTTTTCAATAATGATTTGTTATTTTCTGCAATTTGTTTGTGTTTTTGTTGTATTAGTAGCTTTAATATTTGTTGGTGGAAATTATATATGTGTTTATTTAAATCAGATTCTAAATTTGGCGGTATTTTGTTATTTGTTTTAAAAATATTGTTTATGTTTTTGGTCGAGTTCATGATGAAATTTGGTATGATACCTACATGTTTACACTTGATTAGAAAACTTACGGATGGTTTTAAACTTGCCATTTGTTTATTGTGTTTAGTGTAGTTCTTGATTATTTTATTTGTGTTCTTGTTGTATTTTTGTTTTATCTTCTTGTAAAGAGTCATGTTGACTATATTCCGGTGTGCCTTCCGTGTAGTATGTTGACAGTATATATTGTTGACCTTTTTTGTTGTTGTGGTTTGTATTTAGTTTAGCTTGAGGTCGTTTATTATAAATTAAAAAACAATTTTAATTTTTAATTTTTTTATTATTTTTATTTTATACCCAATATTTCGAGGCAACTCCGTTGCTCATCTTCAGGGGATCTAATCAGAAAATACACAAAATTTATTGTTTAAAAATAATTAGAATTAACCCAAACATTAAAAAACAAATAACAATAAAAACATACTTGTTTAAAATAAAAAACTAATTAAAAAGTTTTACGTCTATCGCACTGTAAGTTTTCGATTGCAAGTGTTATTTAGTTACAAAGTAGGAACAATTCTTTAATCGAAAAACTTTTTAATATGAATCTTATAAACCAAAATGAAAAGAACAAATTAATTACAAAAGTAGCTATTGCTCCAAGGCTTTACGGACTACCAAAGATCCATAAGGAAGGAGTCCCTTTAAGACCTATTTGTTCTTCTATTAACTCCCCTTCTTATAGCCTATGTAAATATATCATAGAAATCTTAAAACACTTAACAAAAGAATCAAAGTACAACGTTAAAGATTCAACCGAATTTAAACAATTAATTAACAATACATACATTCATCAAGATGAAGTTATGATTTCTTTTGACGTCGTATCACTTTTTCCAAGTATACCCGTCAATTTGGCTATGAGAATAATTGGGGAAAAATGGGAAAAACTTAATGAATACACCAAAATACCTAAAAATTTATTTATGGAACTTGTATCATTTTGTATCAAAGACTCCAGATACTTTAGATATGACGACAAGGTATTCGAACAAACTAAAGGTATGCCTATGGGGTCTCCTGCTTCACCGGTAATAGCAGACATTGTGATGGAGGAACTATTGAACGATGCTATTAATAAGATGAAAACTGAACCGAAAATATTAACCAAATATGTTGACGATATATTTGGAATAATTAAAAAAGATGATGTTGAAAACACACTAAAAATTCTTAACGAGTTCCAACGACAAATTCAGTTTACGATAGAAATGGAAAAGGACAACAAACTACCATATTTAGATACTGTAGTACACAGAATAGACAACGTTATCAAAGTAGATTGGTACCAAAAACCCATGGCCTCAGGAAGATTGCTCAATTTTTACTCCAAACATCCCAGAAGAATAATAATGAATACGGCCACAAATTTCATAAATCGAGTTCTGGAAATAAGTGACAATGTTTTTCATAAACAAAACGTTGTAAAAATAAATAATATATTAAGTATGAATGACTTTCCGAAAAAAACAATTAGGAATTTAATCAAACACGTAAAAACTAAAAATCGTTCAAATCCACAAGATAAACAACAGAAAATGTACAAATCAATAACATATATACCTGGTTTTTCAGAAAGATTGAAACATTCTGACATATATGATAAAGATAACTACGAATTAGCTCTTCGGACAAATTGTACAACTAACAGATTATTTAGCAATACAAAATCGAAACTAGCAAAAGAAGATAAATCTAACTTGGTGTATGAAATTACATGCAAAGGTGATAAGTCCAATATATGCCAAAAGGCATATGTTGGCACTACAAAATCTAAATTAAAAACTAGGCTGGCATCACATAAATCAGATTTAAAAGCGGTAAACAAACCTTTAGAGCAAAAAACTGCACTGGCAGCCCATTGTGCCTTGAGTGGACATCAGCCAGATTTTGAAAATGTTAAAATATTAGTGCAAGAGAATAATTACAACAGGAGATACACGCTAGAAATGCTGCACATAACTAATTTACCAGAAGAGAAAAAATTAAATTACAAAAGAGACACTGAGAACGTAGCTCAGATTTTTAAACATACCATCAACAAATATAAAGTTCAAACTAAATAACACTTGCAATCGAAAACTTACAGTGCGATAGACGTAAAACTTTTTAATTAGTTTTTTATTTTAAACAAGTATGTTTTTATTGTTATTTGTTTTTTAATGTTTGGGTTAATTCTAATTATTTTTAAACAATAAATTTTGTGTATTTTCTGATTAGATCCCCTGAAGATGAGCAACGGAGTTGCCTCGAAATATTGGGTATAAAATAAAAATAATAAAAAAATTAAAAATTAAAATTGTTTTTTAATTTATAATAAACGACCTCAAATTTTTTATATTTTAAAATTTTTTGAGAATCTTCAGCCTTTTTTTAAAGTGTAAATTGTATCAGATGTTGACACATTTTACCAAAGAAGATTATCAGAATCCAAATTTTTTTTTTTCAAAGAAAAGTCTAAGATTCTATGAAAATTTCCAGTTAAGACAGTTTTTGTTATAGAAAAAGTCAAAGACTCTAAATCATATCTCCAATGGAAAACGTTTCTCGGGAAAAAATCAATTTAGAAAATAATTCTATAAAAAAATGCATAAAATACCACATTTTCTCAGATTCTGTTTTAGATTCTGAGAAAATCTTCGCTTTTTCTATAAGAAAAATAAATAAGATTCTGAGACCTTTTTTAAAAGAAAACAGTATAAAAAAAGTCGTAGATTCTAAAACCGTTTTCCTTAAACTCTCTTGTGAGAAAGTTTTCCTATAGAAAAAGTCTAAGTCTCAGATGCTTTAAGTGTTTTCCTATAGAAAAAGTCTCAAATTCTTAGACATTTTCCTATAGAACAAGTCTCAGATTCTGAGACATTTTGCCCATAGGAAATTATAAGATTCTGAAACATTTTTCATATAGAAAAAGCCTCAGATTCTGAGACATTTTTCCTAAAGAAAAGTCTCAGATGCTGAAATACTTTTCCCATAGAAAAATACTCAAATTCTGAGACATTATTCTTATAGAAAAATATATTTTTACAATAGAAAAGTCTCAGATTTTGAGCATTTTTCTATACAAAAAGTCTCAGCTTGTGTCATTTTTCCTATACACAAAATCTTAGATTTTCAAATAATTTTCCTTAAGAAAAATTCGTTGATTCTGAGACATTTTCGTAAAAAAAGTATAAGATTCTGAGACATTTTCCTAGATTGTAAGAAAAATTTTCTAAAAATTTCTAAGAATTTTTTATAAAAAAAAAACTCAGATTTTGAGACATTTTTCAGATTCAGTGACATTATTCCTATAGAAAGTTCTCAGATTCTAAAACATTTTCCATATAGAAAATTCTTAGATTCTAAGAATTTTTTATAGAAAAAGTCTCAGATTCTGAGACATTTTTCCTATAGAAAAGGTCTTAGATTCTCAGACATTTTTCTTGTAGAAAGTTTTAGATTCCGAGACATTTTTTTTTTAGAAAAGAGTAATACTCTGAGACATTTTTATTTAAGAAATAGTCTCGTTCTGAGACATTTTTCTAAAAGACAAAGTCGCATTTTAAGATTTGACTACATTTTACTTACAATTAGGTAAATTTTTTGTGTACATACAACTTCAGGTTCTAAGATATTTTTTAATTAGAAAAATTTCAAATTCTAAGAAAAAATTTTCAGATTTTGAGATTTTTTTAACAGAAAAATTATCAGTTTCAAAACATTTTTCCTCAAAAAATTTTAGATTCTTAATGTTTTTCGATTTTTTTTAAGAAGTTTTTTAATATTGTACTTGTTATTTGATACCAAATCCTGAAATTTGTGAAATCATTTCGGGGGGGCCCGGGCCCCCGGGCCCCCCCCTGTATACGCCACTGTCCTGAAATAATGGTCATAGAAACTTGAAATTTGGACAGTATGTTCACATCCTGGAATATAGATCCAGTACGGCTGGATTATTTCCAATGTTGATTCTAAGGGGGTAAAAAGGGAAAAAATCTGTACTTTTGGTACCTTTTATATTTCCTTAAAAAATTGTCACATAGACTTGAAATTTGGACTGTATGTTCACCTCCCGGAATAAAGATCCCCTAAGACTTGGTTTTTGCGAATGATGTTTCTAATAGGGTAAAAAGGGTGAAAATATGTACTTTTGTTACATTTTATATTTCCTTAAGTAATGGTACTAGAAAATTGAAATTTGCAATGTCGGTTCACCTTCCGGAAAAAAGATTCACTAATGGGTAAAAAAGTACTTTTGGTACTTTTTTTTATTTACTGAAATAATAGTTATTCACACTTAAAATTTAGAATGTAAGTTCCTTTAGTAAAATAAAACATTCTAGAACATGTTCTTTCCGAAAATTATTTAGCGTTTTCAAAAAGTACCTTTTATAAAAAGTACCTTTTATAAAAGGTTCCATTATAAAAAGTACCTTTTATAAAAAGTACCTTTTATTAAAAGTACCTTTTATAAAAAGTACCTTTTATAAAAAGTACCTTTTATAAAAAGTACCTTTTATAAAAAGTACCTTTTATAAAAAGTACCTTTTATAAAAAGTACCTTTTATAAAAAGTACCTATTATAAAAAGTACCGTTTATAAAAAGTACCTTTTATAAAAAGTACCTTTTATAAAAAGTACCTTTTATAAAAAGTACCTTTTATAAAAAGTACCTTTTATAAAAAGTACCTTTTATAAAAAGTACCTTTTATAAAAAGTACCTTTTATAAAAAGTACCTTTTATAAAAAGTACCTTTTATAAAAGTACCTTTTATAAAAAGTACCTTTTATAAAAAGTACCTTTTATAAAAAGTACCTTTTATAAAAAGTACCTTTTATAAAAAGTACCTTTTATAAAAAGTACCTTTTATAAAAAGTACCTTTTATAAAAAGTACCTTTTATAAAAAGTACCTTTTATAAAAAGTACCTTTTATAAAAAGTACCTTTTATAAAAGTACCTTTTATAAAAAGTACCTTTTATAAAAAGTACCTTTTATAAAAAGTACCTTTTATAAAAAGTACCTTTTATAAAAAGTACCTTTTACAAAAAGTACCTTTTATTTTGTAAAAAGTACCTTTTATAAAAAGTACCTTTTATAAAAAGTACCTTTTATAAAAAGTACCTTTTATAAAAAGTACCTTTTATAAAAAGTACCTTTTATAAAAAGTACCTTTTATAAAAAGTACCTTTTATAAAAAGTACCTTTTATAAAAAGTACCTTTTATAAAAAGTACCTTTTATAAAAAGTACCTTTTATAAAAAGTACCTTTTATAAAAAGTACCTTTTATAAAAAGTACCTTTTATAAAAAGTACCTTTTATAAAAAGTACCTTTTATAAAAAGTACCTTTTATAAAAAGTACCTTTTATAAAAAGTACCTTTTATAAAAAGTACCTTTTATAAAAAGTACCTTTTATAAAAAGTACCTTTTATAAAAAGTAGTGTGATAACCTTTTATAAAAAGTACCTTTTATAAAAAGTACCTTTTATAAAAAGTACCTTTTATAAAAAGTACCTTTTATAAAAGTATGTACCTTTTAAAAAAAGTACCTTTTAAAAAAAGTACCTTTTATAAAAAGTACCTTTTATCAAATGTACCTTTTATAAAAAGTACCTTTTATAAAAAGTACCTTTTATAAAAAGTACCTTTTATAAAAAGTACCTTTTATAAAATGTACCTTTTATAAAAAGTACCTTTTATAAAAAGTACCTTTTATAAAAAGTACCTTTTACAAAAAGTACCTTTTATTAAAAGTTCCTTTTATAAAAAGTACCTTTTATAAAAATACCTTTTAAAAAAAGTACCTTTTATAAAAAGTACCTTTTCTAAAAAGTACCTTTTATTAAAAGTACCGGTACTTTTTGGTACTTTTTTATTTCCTGAGGTATAAATAAAACAAACTTTTTTGTTTTTTAAATCATTACATTGGTGGAGGGTATTTAAAGATTCGGCACAGCCGAATATAGCTTTCTTACTTGTTTTTTTTTAAATTTCGTTTTTTTCTGAATTTACAACTTTTCCTGTAAATTTACATTTTTTTTCCTGAAATTTTTGAGGTTGATAACAAACAATTAAATGATAAAATTCCAAAATTACATATTTTCTTTGTAAATTTACATATTTTTTTGGAATTTCCAGCTTTTCTTGTATAATTTTGGATGATAACAAAAAATTTTACCAACTTTTTGTCGCGAAAAAACTTACAAGGAATTTTCGTGATTCAACAAGAATTTTGGCTACCTCCGAAGATTCCTAGTAAGTTAAAAATTGTCACGAAATTTTTATTTAAAATTTTCTTTATTTCTTTGGTTTAATTTTCTTAAATTTCGATTAGAAATTCTGTTGTTATTTTAAGTGCTATCACCTGCTAGCTATTATTGTTAAATTAAATTGCATTTCAATAGAATTTGTAACAATAATAACATTTTAACAATAAAAGAACTATTGTATTGAATCTTTTGTAGACAGATGAAAATAAAATGTTTAAGTGTATTGGAAATTTTGTAAGTATGCATACTTATGATGTGACATTAGAGGGGCATTTTTTTCAGATTTTGAATATTTGGGCATTTTTTTTTTCTAGTAGACCCTAAAGATATAAGGTGCAATTTTGAGGCCAATCGGATTCAACTAACACATGGCGATCAAAGTTTTGGATTTTTGAAAATTTAAAAAAATATATATACAGCGACAGTGTTTTAGAAAACTTTTAACAACGACTTTTAGCTTTACTCAAACAGCGCCATGGGTTAAAATGATCTGATTTGTCTTAAAATAAGTTTAAATGAAAATTTTCTCCAGTCAATGAAAAAAAAAAAATTGTATTTTTTTTGTAATTCTTTAACGTAGGAAAAACTGCAATTTTTTGAGTTTTGTTGACAAATTTTAAATCGTAATGATCTCGAAAACAGCTGGACTGATTTGAGAAATTGCTTGATATTCGCAAATATATTTCATATTTCTATCTAGTTTAGTATATCGGCATAGCAATTTAAATTTAATGTTAGTAGCAACCAACCAAACATGATTACATTTACTAACAAAGTGTCTTGAGACCTTATGTTAATGATATGACCTTTACAAAGCTTGAGTATCTGTAAACCATTATTGTTATCACCATTATTTACATCATCTCAGGTTTCACCATCTGTCCTTAACACTGCAACACTACATGTGTGTACCGCTTGATGATTATACAGTGCAACAACCAAAATTGGAATGGGATGAAACCAAAAGCAAATGAAGTTGACATATTTCGTAACACGTATTTTTTACACGTATTTGAAGTTGGTAAACTTTAGTTATAATTATAACAATAATTGCTTGAAAACTGTATTAGTGGCGTATGCTTAATTTTGTAGTTGCCGTTAAATAACAATCATACGCAACGGTGCAAAATGGTATACTTTTAATAATTTGGCTATTGAGTAAGAAGGTACTGGACCTATTGCAGCGAAATTCATACCAATTATTGCTAACGTAATTTTGAGCTCAAGTTTGTCCGTTGGCACCACCAGGCGTCCCTAAAAATGGAAATATTTTGTACACAAAAACTTTAAAAGCCTCAAAATTACCAACTTTAAATGCATGTAAAAAAATCTAGCGCCGAACTAAACAAAAACACTAATAAAATTACTGACAAAATATGTCGCCATTACGCACGTCTCCGAAACAGAAAATACAAATTCCTTCATTTGTGCCTCAATTCCAGATCATTTTGGTAAACCTTGCGAAATAATGTAAGAGACAAAAAAGTTGAAAGAAAGTATGAGGTGAGATTGCTAGAAATAGAATTGTAGTGTTGGAAACTGTTAAAATTTATTCTGTAGAAACTATAAATATTCACATATATAAAAAACAATTTCCATTACTTACTGATGATAACACTAACCACTACTGATGATAACACTAATTGGAGTGTTTAAAACCGAAATGTCCAGAAATGTCTATAATACAGGCCAACAAAATTTGAAAAAGGTCGAAACCCCGGGACTAGAATATACTTTTCTAAGGCTTTGAGCTGCGCTGAGTCCGAATCTGTACTCAGAATTTCTCCATCACATCAGGGTTTCGAGATATCTTAGCTTAAAGTTTGAAAAAACCCATTTTTTTTACCATATTCGAGCTGTCATAACTACGCGAGTTCACCTTTATTTATAAATCCTGATATGTAGTCGAAAAGTCTTACTTCATACCTTTAAAATAAATGTTTAACCTCTGCTATATCTTGTTTCTTCTCTGAGATATCTTAACACGAAATTTAAAATTTTTTAGGTTTTTCCTACATTTCGCCTTTTAGATATCTTTTCTATTTGCTGAGATATCGCCCGTTGAAATTCATATGATGAAATTTAATGAATACATACCACTCTCAGCCGCAAACTTCAGGTTAAGATATCTCAGAGATGAATCAAGATATTATAAAGCTAAACATTCATTTTAAAGGTTATTTGTAGGACTTTCAGACTACATATCAGGGTTTTTTATGAATTTTCGCGATTATAACGTCTTGAATATGGCGAAAATGGGTTTTTTCAACTTCAAGTTAAGATATCTCGAAAACTTGATGTGATTGGCAAATTCTGAGACCATATTCGGATTCAGTGCATCTCAAACCCTTAGAAAAGTTACTTCTGGTTTATGGGCTAAACATTTGTTGGCCTGTGTAATTTTTAGAAATTCAATTTTTCTTCTGCATTTTTTCAACTTGAACCCTTATAAAAGCCGTGAGGGTTTTGTTATGTAAAAAATGTCAACTTTTATTTGCGTTTGGTTTCATCCCATTCCGATTCGTAAAGTTCTATTTTTTATCGCTTCCCAATCGACATGCTGCTGACTCTCCCTTTATAAAATTGCTTGCCCAAACGACATGTCAGCAGTTGGTCAACCGTTGTTTAAACGAAATTTTGGTGACCACTGAGGCGGGTGACACTGCTGACATGTCATTGGTTACATTTGGAAACAATTTTATGAAGATGTCACCAATTTCATAATGAGAGAGTCAGCAGTATATAAGCGGTGATTTTATTTTGCCAACTGGGTGTGTTACACTCAAAATAAATACTCTGTAAAATACTCTGTAAAATGAATTTAATCTCAATTCGAAAAAAAAAAATAAAAATCACTTCAAAAAACTACATATGACCGATAAACCCCTCATATGGCCGATAAACCCCTCTTTAAAATGTCTTAAATTACAATAAAAACTGGTAAATTTTACGAGGACGACGTGTAAAATTGGTGTTACTTGTTAAAAACTGGTACACTAAAAAAAAAGTTTGTAAAATGACATAAAATCCCCGTGATTTTACGGGGCAGGTTTTGTAAAATATGTACTAGCCAGAATCCCCGTAATGTTACGGGGATAATTTGTAAATTGATTTAACAAAGAAAATGTAAATTTACAATTTTTTTTGTAAAATATTAACTTCGAGGTGAACATTTTTTTTGTAAATTTACAAAAAACTTGGTATATTTACAAAACAAAATTGTAAACTTACAGAAAAAGGTTGTTATTTTACAAACAAAAAATAAAAAATGAAAAAAATAAATTGTAGATTAACAAATTATTTGGTTAAACTACTGTTTTTACCTCAAAAAAATATTGAATAACACGTATATTTACAATTAAAATTGAAAATTTGCAAAAAAAAATATTAAAATTTACAAAACTAATTGTAAACTTACAAAAAAAGTTGTAAATTTACAAAATAAAGTAGAAAATCAAAAACAAAAATTGTAAATTTACAAATTGTTTGTTTAAACTACTGTTTTTTATGGCAAAAAAACTTGTATATTTACTATAAAAAGTGGTAAATTTACATTTTTTTTGTGTATATATACCATTTTTTCTTATTTTTTGCCGTAAAAACAGTAGTTTAACCATTAAATTTGTAAATTTACAATATTGTTTTTGTATTTTCTACTTCATTTTTGTAAATTTACAACTTTTTTCGTAAGTATACAATTTTGTTTTTTAAATTTTCATATTTGTTTTGTAAATTTACAAAAAATTTGGTTTATTTACATATTGGTTTTGTAAATTTAATGGTGTTTTTCCATCGGTGCATCTTATTTTTCCTTCTTCGGCAGCTGGAGTAGCACTTCCATAACCTGAAATGATTTTTTTTTCACTTGAACACTTTTAACAAACTTTTTAATGTATAACACTGCACTTTTTTATTTTTTTCGACATTTCGTTTTTCTTAAGTAGAACATATGAGAATTGCGAAGGAGGCTACACAAGAAATTTCTTAAAATTTCAGGAAAAATTAGTCAAAAAATAAAAATTTTTTTTGAATTTTTAATTATTTTATTTTTAAAAAATCGGAAACATTTTTTTTTTGATATTTTAGATTGGATGTTTAAGTACCTGTTAAAATAAGAAAAACTTAATTTTTCGTAATTGGCATTTACATTTTAGGTTCCAAATTTAAAAAAAAATTAATATATGGTAAAATTACCAAAAAAATGGTAAAAATACAAAAAAAAAAAAAACTAGAACAATTATAAAGTCGAAACACATAAAAATTGTGGTATTTTACTTAACGCAAATTACCAAAAATGGTTTAAAATTTTTTTTTTTTTGCCAAAGCTTACAATTAGTTGAAAAATGTTTGTGTCCGGAACTTAAAAAATTTCCAAAAATTTTTTTCATCAAATTTTATATTTATTAAAAATTATATTTAACTAAATTTTTTACTCCAAAATGAAAAAAAAATCTGAACTTTTTTGTTTAATTACATTTTTTTGTGTTAAAAACTGAAAACCTTTTAAACGATCTTAAAAAAAAAAAATTCTTTGTAATAAAACATTTTTTTGATAGAAAGACTAAATAACATCAAGTAAAATTTTGTTGTACAATTACAGTTTTCTTGTGTGAAAAAACTAAACACTAGAGCACCCATATATGCATAATTGTTTTTTTTATCGCTCCCCGCTCATTTTCGGTTGAGTTGGGAGTAAAAAATAATATCTATCCAGAAATTGGACTTCTAGGTTGCAAACAGACCAAGCAGTTTGAACTTTTGACCTCAAAAATGGGCTAAAAAACCTTTATAGATTAATTTGGCTGTAACTCTTAAAATAAAAGTTTTTCGCAAATTACTTTTATAACAATTTTTTTGTAGATTCAAAATGCAAAGATTTTTCTCTCATACAGTTTTGATCTAAATATGTCCGATAGCGGTGTTTTTAGCGATTAAAGTCGAAATTTGGGTGAGAACTTTTTTTAAAAAATTGTCATAAATTTTTAAATTGGGGAAAATTTTAGCTCTTTGCATAATTTAATAGAGTATTGAATGTAGTTTTCCAAAAAATTTTTTTTGCAAAAATATATCGACCCTTCCATGAAAAATTGCCAAAATCCTACTCTGAACCACAATTTTTTTGACCTCCAACCACGTTATGGGGGTATATTCACTTTGTCAGTGCGTGTTTTACGCAACGAAAGATAAGTCTAGGATTCCACATAGTATATATGGGGTATTCCATGCCAAATCGGACACTTGGAAAATTTTTAATTTTATATTTTTTCAATTTTGTAGTACCCTTCAAAAACCCATTCCAAGTAAATTTTGATATCTTTTTTGATAATCCGTTCAAAAAATATGGAATTATAAAAAAAAACACGATTTTTTCTGTTTTTTACTTATCACTTCTTTAAAAATGGTCCAAATTCGAAATAATTTGTTAAAATTTTATCTTTTTTTCGTCAAAGTGTTTTAATAAAGATTGGAAGACAACAAAAAAAACTCAAAAACCGCTGAATATATTAATTACCTTTTTATTTTTAATTCTTTTTTATATATTACCATAATCCCACGATCTACTTAAGCTTATAACTTTAAGAAAATGTTAAGTTTACCACAAAAAATTAAAAAAAAATCAAATAAAAAATTTTAAGAAAAGATTGAAAAAAAAACAAAGAGTGCAATCATTTAAAAATCGCATATTAGAACACTAAGAAATTTTTAATAAAAAAACAAAAATTAAAAAAAAAATGTTGACCATTTTAGAATTTGTTTTGATAGAAATACGGAAAACGATAGTTGTTTTTTTTTTTTGAAAATTCGATATCTTTGGAACGGGTAATTTAAAAATTTTGAAAACTAACTTGGATGGGGGTTTTAATGGGTTTTAAAAAAAATTTAAAAATAATTAAAAAATCTAAAATAAAAATTTTCAAAGTGTCCAATTTGGCACTGAATACCCCATATATATTTAGGGAAATCCTAGACAGATGTTTCGGTGCGAAACTCACGGTATTACAAAGTGAGTATTCGCCTATATTGAGGTTGAATGGTAAAAAAAAAGAGATTCAGAGAAGAACTTTGGGATTTTTTCATGGAAGGGTCGATATATTTTTGAAAAAATTTTTTTTTGGAAAAGTACATTCAATACCCTAGTGAATTGTGCAAAGAGCTCAAATTTTCCCCAATTTAAAAATTTACGAGAATTTTTTAAAAAAAAGTTCTGACCCAAATTTTGACTTTAACCGCTTAAAACACCGCGATCGGACATATTTAGGTCTAAACAGTATGAGAGAAAAATCTTTGCATTTTAATTCTACATAAAAATTGTTATGAAAGTTAATTGCGAAAAACTTTTATTTTAAGAGTTACAGCCAAATTAATCTATAAAGGTTTTTTAGCCCATTTTTGAGGTCAAAAGTTCAAACTGCTTGGTCTGTTTGCAACCTAGAAGTCCAATTTCTGGATAGATATTATTTTTTACTCCCAACTCAACCGAAAATGAGTGGGGAGCGATAAAAAATACACTTTTGCACATCCCATACATTTTGTGGGTGCTCTACTAAAGACCTTGTAATATTTTTTTAATTTGTAAAATTTAAATTTACCTAAAAAAAATTTTTAAAATAAATTTACCAACATATAATAGTAAAATAACAAAGCAAACTGTAGTTTTCGTTTTATTAAATATACAAAAATTTTTGTAAAAAGACAAAAATATTTGTAAAATAGAATTACAAGACCTTTTACTTGTAATTTTACAAACTTTTTTTTTTAGTGTAATATTTACAAAAATAAAAAAGTAAATTTACAAGCATTTAAGCAGGCAAATTTAACAAAATTTTATTTTTAATTAATTTAATTTTTTTAATTTTAATTAATGTTTTTGATGCAGAGAAGTTTTACTCATAAAATGGATTTAACTAAAACTTTGTAAATTTACAGAGTTTTTTTTTGTAAAATTTTTAACTCATAAAAGGCATATAACTAAAGCTTTTTAAATTTACAGAGTTTTTTTGGTAAAATTCTTTTCGGTTTTATCAATATTTTACCGATAATTCTATAAATTTACAGTTTTTTTTATCGAAATCATTTTACAAAGTTTTCTTCGTATAATAACAAAAAATCTTTCTGGTTGGAAATCTATGGTATTTTCTGCTGGCTCAGCAGAAAATCAGCAGTATCTCTGTAATTTAACAGAGCGATTATTTTGAGTGTATTAATAATCTGGTGTGTTTTTTAGAATTTGGATGAAATATTTTCTGAAAAATTGTCAGTTTAAAAAGTACGATTTTAGGATATGCTGTTTGTTGCTTTCTTAAACTTTAAATTTAGTACCAACTATTTTGGGATAGATCTTCATTAGGGTGGAGCGATTTTTACTTATTTTTCAATTTTCGATATCGTCGAAGTCTGAACAGTTGCTTATTAAAGTCAAAAAAATATTGGTTCTGTAGGGCAATGCCTTTGGGTTCCTTCTTTGACTTGAAAATCGGAATTCTCCGAACAAAGCGAAAAAATTGTATTTATTTTTTTTGTTGAAAATATTAGTTAATATGAAGACACTGAAACCCCGTTTTTATGGTAATCGGGAAATTTTGTCAGTCTTTAGATTATTTTTTTTGCAAAGCAAATATTTTAAATTAGTTTTTTGAACTAATACTTACGTAATATTAGCTTAGTGTTTGAAAGATTTATATTGCTAAATATCGAATTATTTTATTTGGCCTTTAATTCAACTTGAAATTAATTAAGAAAAATTAATTATTTTTGTAGAAAAAATTATTTTTTTTTCATAAAAAATATTTTAAGCAAAAAAAGAAAGTAATTTTTTTTTACTATGCTCGGAAATTTTTGATTTTCAAGTCAAAAAAGGAACCCAAATCCATTACCTTACAAGTTTAATATTTTTGTGTGTGTAATATGGCCCAACTTTTCTGACCTCGACGATTTGAAAGAGAAGGAAAATTTGCTCCACTAAATGTATATTTTAAGTTTCAGTCTAATCCGTTTATAACGATTGGAGTACTTCCCTTGTAATCGGATGGCATAAAAATAGAAAACAGGATATAAATCAGAAAAATTTAAGTTGAAACGAGCCAAATAGTTTAACTCGCCTTGGCCTAAAAAGTAGGGATGGCATTACAGGGATCTCCAGTATTTTTGGGGATTAATCAATCTCTAATTTCGCAAATTCGGGGTAATGCTATTTATTTTAACCATCACATTAATTTTTAAAAATAAAATATACCATACACAATTTAATTAGTATTGTATTGTGGTGTATTGTTGTCAAACACATTTTTATAATATCAACAATTATTATATGAAACTACTAGTAAAGCAAGATTATAATCAGACAATCATATTCGTACATACATATTGTTTTATAATTTTACACATTTTCCATTCGCTTTGTTTGCATGTTGACAAATTAATTACAAACAACTACATATTTTGCATTATCTACAATTGCTGATAAAAAAAAACATGTGAAAAACGTGTCAACGACATGCTTATATATTACCATTAATTGTTACAAAAAACTAACCAGGATGATGTCCTGGACAAATGTTTCCAATATTTCACTGATTTTTTTTAACGATAATGTTTTGCGATATTTTTTTTAATGAAATTTATTAACAAATTGTTTTTAGACTTGTGTCTGATTTTAAAATGGTTTGTAACTTGGATTTGTAATTTGGATAATAATTCACCTGTGAATAACAAGATTTTCATCAGCTGGTGAATAAAACGTAACATAATTATTTTTCAGGATATTTTTTTATTATTTTTTTTTTTTTTATCATAAAAAAAAAAAAAATTTTCATAAAAAAAAAAAATTTAAAATTTTTGTTTCATAATTTTTTTTTTATTTTTTCTTCAAAAAAAATTTTTTTGTTCATACAAAAATAGGAAAACTCAAGTAAAGAAAAAAATTAGGGTATACCTCTGGCTTAAAATTATTTGTTCTTTAAAAAAAGTTTTAAAACTTAACAACATATTAAAATTTTTAAAAAATTTCTTCCAAAGAAGTCGCAGCTTCAAAAGTATTTTTCTAATATTGAAAGTCCCTGATTTTAAAAATATTTTTCAAGAAAAAATATAAGATTTGACACATGTTTCATCCAGAAAAGTTTTCTTATTTCGATAAGTTCTTCCCCACTAAAACGATCAGATTTTAAAAAAACATAAAAAGTCCCTGATATTAGAAAAATGTACGACTTTATGCTTTTTAATATTTTTGTGGGCGATATTCTCGATCCTGAGACATTTTTCTATAGAAAATGTCTCAGATTCTGAAACTTTTACCTTATAGACACAGATTCTGAAACATTTTCTTAAAAAAACACTGATTTCAAGACATTTTTGCTATTGCAAAGATTT
Organism: Pegoplata infirma; assembly: GCA_963921195.1. NCBI lineage: Eukaryota > Metazoa > Arthropoda > Insecta > Diptera > Anthomyiidae > Pegoplata > Pegoplata infirma. Next base: position 129,582,344 of record OY992540.1, on the reverse strand, counting down.
CAGCTACTGAGACAATTTTCATAAAGAAAAGGTCTCATTTTCATAGACATTTATCTTATAGAAAATATCTTACAATCAGCTTCTGAGATATTTATTTATACATATTTCGAAAAAAAGAGAAATTTTTCTATAGAAAAAGCTTCAAACTCTGAGATATATTTCTTACAGGGAAATTTTTAGATTCTGAGACATTTTTAAAGAACAAGTTTCAGATTCTGAGACATTTTTTCCACATTTTCATTAAGAAAAAGTCTCACATTCTGAGAAAAGTCAAAGTTTCTAAAAAAAAATCTATAGAAAAATATCATTATCTAAAATATATTTCCTATTGAAGAATTCTTAGATTCTGTAAAATGTGTCTAATATAAAAATTTTTAGATTCTTAGAAATTGTTCTTATATAAAATTTCCAGATTCTGAAAAACTCTCAAAAAAATTTTCTTTAAAAAAAAGTCTCAGATTCTGGAAGTTTTTTTTATTGCAAAAGTGTCAGATTGTGAAAAAAAGTGTCAAATTCTAATCCGCATTTTTTACTACACTCAAAATAATAACTCTGTTAAATTACAGAAAAACTCTGCTAATTTAACAGAGTACACCATACTTTTCCAGCTAGCAACATTTCTTGGTAATTTCACTATAAAAATCTGTAAATGATTTTGACAAAAAAAAAAACTGTTAATATACAGAGTTTCTAGTAAAATATGTGTCAAATAAAACACCATTTAGCAAAGAAAAACTCTGTAAATTTACACATATATGTAAAATTAATTTTATGCAACCAAAATTTTACAGAAAAAAAACTTTGTAAATTTACAGAGTTTAGTAAAAAACATTTTATTTTGTAAAATTTTTATAAGATTTTAGAAAAGATTTTTTTGTTACTTTTTTAACATTTTCTCAAAAAAAAAAAAAAATACAGATAAAATTTTGGTGTTTTTACAGAAAACTCTGTTTTTAACTATGAAATTAAGATTACATAGAAATAAGTAAAAAACTTAGTTTTTTGGTTATAAAAAATACAGAGTATTTCGCTTAAATCTGTATTTTAGCAGAAATCTCTGTTAATTATCTGTAAAATTAAGATCACAACAAAATACAACGTTTTTTCTTTAAATCTGTATTTTGACAGAAAACTCTGTCAAATATCTGTTGAATTGAGATTACAGTCATTTTACAGAGAATTTAACAGAGTTATTATTTTGAGTGTACAAATTTTAAAAATTTTTTCTGAAGAAAATTTTCAGCTATTTTCTATAGAAAAATACTCAGATATCGAAATTTTTTTTCTTTAGAAAATTCAGTTTTTCTAATAAAAAAACTTTTGGATTTAATACATTTTTCCTAGAAAAAAGTTCTCAGATTATTTTTTTTTAATATTTACCTTTTCCCCCTCCTTCTGAGATTATTCCTCTAAAAAATTGTTAGATTTTGTTATTTAGAAACATTTAAAGATTCCAAAATTTTTTTTGGAAAAATTCTAAGGATCCGAGATAGTTTTCTTATAGAAAAATTTTAAGATTCTTATACATTTCACCTAAAAACAAATTCTCACATAATCTCCTTTTCTCTTAATTTTCCCTCCTTTCCTTTCTTAATTTTTCTTTTTTTCTTTTAAATGGGGGTGGGGGGGAATATTTCGTCTCCCTCCGTACTAACTTTATATTTTATAACCGTCCAACTACAGTATGGTGGTATACTCACTTTAACATTCTTTGTGTAACGCATCGAAATATCGGTCGAGGACCTCATAGAATATATGAATGTCCGTTCTGTTAATGTCCGTCCACAATAAATGTTGAAGTTTTCCACAAATATGCCTTATTGTACTACACTCAGAGAAGAGATATAATTGTGGCAGCCATAATTTGAGAGTATCATATTATGATTGAAAATTGTATTATATATTTATAGCAATCATGAAATTTTTGTTGCAATCATAATATGGTCCTAAATTTAAATAATTTTTTTGGATATTTAGGATCTTAACATGATTGCTGCAATAATATTATGATGCTACAAACAAGTTATGACAAAGTTTTTAATCATAATATGACGCTCTTGAATTAGGGTCAAAATTGGACCAGGGGAAAAAAGTTACCCTTAAGGAACTAAACCAACCTACATACATAAAATGACAATTTTTCTTTTCGTTTTTATATTTTTGTTAAGAACATGACACAATTTAATTTCGAAAGAAGTACAAAGTGCTGCACTTAGAAAATTTATCAAAATGGGATTAGGAAATGACGTTTTTTCCGTTCCGCCTGTATGTCGCAACTGAATGTCGGAACATTTATCACGGTGGGAAGCATTTATCGGGGGAGGTTTTTTCATTTACTTCCGTTTGAGTCCATATTACGAGTAATTATTTTTCAGAAAGAATGATTTTTTCGTGTAATGAGAAATCTGAAAAAAATTATTGAAAGACAGGCTAAGATGAGATGTTGAGAGCTTTCGGAAGAAGCCACCCTTACTTCGTCAGCAATCTTCGGTTTTTCACACTTAAGTGTGCCAGATTATTTTTTTTTTTTTTGTAAAAAAAAAAAAAATTAAATCCTCACAAAAAATTGATGTTGAACCCATTTGGTTTCAAAAACTTTAGGGAATTGTGCTATTGATTCAGCTAATTCACATTTATCTTTTTAGCTTTTTTGATTTTCTAACCGCGAATGAAAAAAAAATAATAACTAAAATTATTTTTTATTGTTCTTTCTGTTAGTACAGATCGAGCGCGGGCTCTAATTATAATTTTTATGTGGGCTCAAGTTGAAAAATGTAGAAGAAAATTTAATTTTTAAAAATTATAGACATCGAAGGTAATAGAACCTTGGATATTTCTGTCTAATTCATACCATTAATAATATAGACTGGCAGGCGCTTTAGCCCACACAGCCAGCACATTGTTAAAATACATTTAGACTTACACTTATTTTTGGTTATTAAAATAGTTTAAAAACTAGTAAATTTTACTTTTTAGTGCAATAAAATAAATTTCCTTTTACACTTTTAAGTGCATCATGTTAACCTTTACACTTCATTCAATCAAACTTTGACCAGATAGTTAAACTTTCATAAATATAACTTCAAATATCTTGACTAAAGTAGAAATAAGAAAAAAAAAACATTTCTTGAAACACGAGTTTCAACAATTTTCATATTTTTTTTTACCCTCCACTATAGTGATGATGAGGGTATATAAATGTTTGTCATTCCGTTTGTAACACCTTGAAATATTGGTGTAGGACCCCATATATTCATGATCCTTGATCGATTTTAAGTCGATATATAAATGTCCGTCCGTCCGCTTGTCTGTCTCTCTGTCTGTAGAAAACACGCAAAATTTTTAAAATACTTCACTGAGACCGCTGAAGTTTGTCATACATGTTTGTAATTTACCTAGTCAGGTTGGTATTGCATTCCAGCAAAATCGGTCTAGTGGTTTAAAAGTTATAAGCAAAAGTGAATTTCGGCAACGGATTTTCGCGAATGTACTAGTTAAAAACCACGCTAATTTTCGAAAGGCAACTCTGTGGCTGCTAAAGCTTAGCAAAAATACTTTTCGTTCCCTTAGTTTATTTCGTATTAAATTTCAGCAAAATCGGTCAAGTAGTTCAAAAGTTATGAACAAAACCGTGAATTTTAGATTGGTTTCGCCTTTAATTGAGTTGTTGAAAAAAAAAAACAAGTTTTAAAAATAGAAGCATTAAAATCATTGGTAAGTCACAAAAATATTTTACAAAGTATTTTTGTCACTCAAAAATATTTTTACACTAAAGAAAAAATAAATGTACACTTAAAAAAAATTGTATACTAAAAAAAATTGCCCAATTTTTTTTACAAAATAACTAAAATAAGTTTTTATTCAAAATAAAATATTTCTAATCAAAATTGTTAAATTTGTTTCATGTTGAAAAATTTACCATCACTTAAAAAGGACATTGTGGAGGGTATTCATGGATTCGGCCAAGTCGAATTTAATTTTTCTACTTCTTTTCTTATAAATTTCTCCTTATCATTATGGAAAATTTTATGAACTTTATTAAATTTCCGTCAAAGTACAAATTAAAAAAATAAAAAAGTTAAAACAAAAGTTACTTTTCACTTCTCATTTATCTTAAATAATAAAAAAATGCAACAAAAAAGAATATTTGACATCTGTTGAAAGAAAGTTAAGTGTTAAAAATGTCTTATTTTTAGAACAGTGGTAATAGAGAAGTAAAACAGCATAAAGTTTGAAAAATATCCGGATTTAGAATTCAAATGATTAACATTTGTTTAATCATATTTTTGAGTATAAAAGTTTTCTTTGAGTGTAATGTTTTTGAGTGAGTTTTTTTTGTAGAGGAAATTTTTTTTATATTTTTTTAAAAAAATATAATGTAAAATAAATTTGTGTCATATCTCTGCTCAATCACAAAATTCTTTTCTCATAACCACATTCAACAATTTTAATTTTGGACTTCAATTTTCATTCATAGATTATCTTTTTCTGGAAACCTATCAAGGATCATCCCACTGCATTTGTTTCCTTTCAAAAAAAAAAAAAATAATAGAACAGACAACCAGACACTCAAAACATTTGCCACACCAGAAGCACAGACAATAAGTAGAATGAGATAAAAAATATAGATTTCAAAAAAGGTGGCAGTAGTAGACAATATGCCAAGATAGGTAGAAAAGTAATAAAATTGCAAATAGTAGACAATATATATTGCTACAATATGAGAACCACCTACAACATGTTGACAATGACAAGTAGGACTTAAAATAGCTGTAACAACAGAATTTGTTTTACAACTGTCGAAACTTGAAAGGAAGTAAGCGTTGCAAAGAGTAAAATTTACAGAAAGCTAAATTTACAAAAAAAGGTTTAATTTTGATTAAATTAATTTCACATAGGAAATGAGCAACTTTGTTAAACGATCGATAAAGGAAATTCAAGTAAATTTTTTTTTACAATTTTTTTTTTTTTTTTAAATTTATTTTAAAATTTATGTATCAAAACCCTCTATTAACCATTTTCACGAAAATTACTTTTTGATGTCAAAATATTTAGTAAAACCTCCCTCATATATGGTGTAAAATTCAGAAAAAATTTTTTTTTTTGCTATTTTATTTGCATTTTTGGTTTTCCCTATGGGCAAATCCAGGTCAAACCACACAGCATTCGGATTTGTCATCTCCGATTTTAATGAAATTCGCCAAAAATATTGTAAATGGGCAGTGTGCATAAAATCATTATCCTTCTGAATCCAAAACCTTTCGGTTTTCGAAATATGACGTCTTGAAAATTGGCAATAACGTCAACATTTGAAAAAAGTGACCATACAATGTTGCTCATACCTTTTAAAGCAATGGTTCTCAATCGGCGGGTCGCGACCCCCTAGGGGGTCGCGGAAGAGTTTTAGGGAGGTCGCGAACAAATTTGTTATACCTTAAATTTTGATAAATTTAAAACACATTTTTTTTATTGCTGTGTTTTAAAAATATACAAATACTTTTATTAAAGAAATTTTTTTTTACACCAATTGAGGTCCCTCCGTAATCATTGAGCAGTTTTTAATTTCGCGGGATGCCCAATACTTGTTTGTGTTTTGAATGAGTCTGGGATCTGACAGTTCGTTTTCTATTAACTTTTCGATGCTGATTCCGAATCTGGGTTCCAAATTTTTTTAGTACGTTAGGTTTTTGAGAAAATTAAAGGCAAAGTTCACAAAAACGTATTCTTGTGCATTTTAAAGAGCTTTGTTTGTGAAATTTTCGGATGCGTCTGGGACCTGACCACTTTTTTCGATTTACTTTTTAATGCTGATTCCAAATCTGGATCCGAATAACAGATCTAGATTCGCGATCGAATAAAATTTCAATCACTACCAAACATTGGTACATAACTTTGAAAAAAAGAACAATCATTACTCCAAATTGGACGTTACATGCTTTCTTGGTAAACATTTCTTCATTTCTGCTCAGGTTTGACTGGTGTTTTTCTTTTATTATCGGAATCGATGAAGATAAATAGTAAGTTTCGATATAAAATGCCGTAGTTTGGGACCTGGTTTCCAAATTTTTGAGAAAATTGAGGTTCACAAAAATTGTGTTTTTTACTTGAAATTTTTGGTATGCGTCTGGGATCTGACCTTACGGTTTCGATTAATCTTTCAAGCGGAAATAAAAAATCGATGAAGATAAATAGTAAGTTTCGATATAAAATGCCGTAGTTTGGGACCTGGTTTCCAAATTTTTGAGAAAATTGAGGTTCACAAAAATTGTGTTTTTTACTTGAAATTTTTGGTATGCGTCTGGGATCTGACCTTACGGTTTCGATTAATCTTTCAATGCTGCTTCTGAATTTGGTTTCCAAATTATTCCATTACATTAGGTTTTTAAAAAAAACTGAGGTCAAAGTTCACGTTAATAATTTGTTTTTTTATGTTGGGGGGGTCGCGAAAAATTTGAAATATTGAAAAGGGGTCACAAAGCAAAAGTAAGTGAGAAGCTCTGTTTTAAAGTATACAACATAAAATTTTCATATTGGTACCAATATGAAAATGTTATGTTGTATACTTTAAAAGTTATAAGTGACTTTGTTTGGTCACTTTTTTTAAATTTTTGACGTTTTTGCCAATTTTCAAGACATCATATTTCGAAAACCAAAAGGTTTTGGGGTCGGATGGTGAATGATTTTATGAACTCCACCCATTTACAATGTTTGTGGCAAATTTCATTAAAATCTGAGCTGACCAATCCGAAATGGCCCTATCTCTTATACAATTAATTTTTCTGAAATTAATTTATAAATATTATTTTTGAATAATTACATCATGAATTACACGTTTTCATACTAAATTTTACATGCTGAACATGAATTTGTCAACAAAATTCCAGAACCACGATTTTGGTCCATTGATGCTAATTTTTTCTGAAAAAATTTTGTTTGACTTTTTTGAAAAATATGGCTCAAAATTTGGATGTCTTGTGTACATTATGAAACAAAAATTTTAATCTTGAAATTCGCGATGCTGATCAGCATCTGTGGACCAACATCGCGATTTTAATTTTTTTACTATTTTTAACATGACATACTCAACAGTTTGTCAACTTTTGAGATGTATACGGTAAAAAAAAAGAATTTTTGTCTCAAAAATCAGCACCGCGATTTCGAGAATTTTTTATAAGCCGTTATCATTATTAAATCACGTTTTACCGATGTCGTAAATGAAATCATAATAATTAATTTTTATTAAAATGCAAAACCCTCTACTGATCATTTTGATTTATATACTTAATATTTTTGAGAAACAAAACCCTCTATCTTATCATAAAATCCCCAATTGTGCAAAATTTTAAAAACGAATTATATGTGAGATTCAGTAGTTGATTTAAAAAAATATTGTAGCATATCGAATTTTAATTACTCTAACAATACGCGAAATAAACAGTTTTTTGGCTCCTGAAAAGTTGTGTTTTTTAGATAGAGGGTTTTGAAGTTATTTGACGATAGTGATAGTGCTTATTGTCAAGCAAACACTCAAAAAAAAATCTGTAATGTTAGCAAAAAAAGCTTGTAAACCTACAAGAAAATTTGCTGATTTTGAACCCACAATTTTTTTGCTAAATTTAGCAAAAATGTTTTGCCAATAATTAGTTAACAAATTTTTTTTTTTTGAACTTAGTTCATACACATCTGAGGACCCCATTGGGTTCGGACCCGATAGGTCCAGACCCCGATGGGCCTTGACCTAGTTGGGTTCCTTAAAAATTGTCATAGTTTTTGATCCAAAATTTGTGTCCGTTTCGCTCTACCTTGCTTAGTTTTTGAGATACGTGATTATAGGGGACCACTGGGGTCTTGAGAATTAAAAAACTCTATAACTTCAAAAATATTACTCGGAGAGCTTTTGACGATTTTGCGGTCTTGTTCTAAGTGTTGAGAGCTACAAAAATGCTTTTGGACTTTTTGTTGTGTCGGCAATATTTATCGGGATATGAGCGTTTTAAAATTTTCGGGAATGCTAACTTTTTTGGATCCAAAGTTAGGGCCCATTAGGGTCCACACATGTGAAGAGTACCGGCGATACTATGAGAGCCCGAGAATCGAAAATGGCCTCCATTTTGCTCTATCTGGCTTAGTTTCCGAGATAGCGCCATTTGAAGTTTTCTGAAAATAAAAAAAAAATGTACCATTTATTTTGCTAATATTAGAAAAAAAGCTTGTAAAAATTTGGTCAACTCAATTTTAAATCTAGCAAAAAAAATTAGTTCAAATTTTGTTTAAAATTGCTAATGCGCTAAATGAAGTTTACAAGATATTTTTGCCAACATTGTAATCTCAACTAAAAATTTGCTAAAAGTTAGCTAACTAGCATTAGCAAAAAAAATTAGTAAATCTACTAATGTATTATTTTGAGTGAAGGAAGCATTTTCATGTCAAAATAAGTTTAAAGTCCTGCACTATTTTAGTAGACTTTGATCTCCTGATTCCAAATCTGTTCTCCAAATTTTTCCATCACGGCCAGATTTTTAGTTATTCACGCTTAAAAATGCGAAAAATTACGATTTTTGCATTATTTGAAAGCCTGCACAGCAGCCATTCAGTGGAATACAAATCTGGTATAAAGCGCAAAAGTATAATTTGTCTATGGTCTCCAACATAGAAGACAATTTTTTTCTAATTATTGCGTTTAGTTGGGTTACACTTGCGTTTTAAAATGATACTGTTAAAATTTCCATTTTTGAAAAAAAGGTTATTTTTGATATTTTTCAAAGAAAAACTAAAAAAATAAATATTTTACAAATTTAAGATTTCTGTATTATTTTTCGTATAAACCGGAAGATATCTTTAATGGGTTTAAAAGTCTATAAGAAAGAATGGGATTTTGTCTAAATTTTGAGCTCGTCACAGTAAAGATTGATCATCTGGCATTTGTATTAGAGCCTTTCAAAAATGGTGCTTTTTCCAATTTTTTCACAGTGTTTTTTTTTAAATACATGTTTGGCTAATAATAGTGCAACAACTTCAATTTTTTTTAATCATATATTTGAGTACATAGCTCAATTCTACTCTTACGCTTTATACCAGATTTTTATTCCACCCAGTGGCTGCTGTGCAGGGCTTAAAAAAAAAAACAAAAATCGCGTTTTTCGCATTTTCAACCGCGAATAATTAAAATTCTAGACGTGATGGAAAAATTTGGAGCACAGATTTGGAATCAGCGAGTCAAAATCTTTTAAAATTTTATATGAAACTTCACACCGGAGCCAAAAACCTTTGATTTGTTGAGCGGTGTAATTAATAAATTTTCTAAGTGCAAAACTCATAATAAATGAATATTTTAACATTTTTCACAAGAAGGAAAGTGGTCCCAAAGTGGTTTTGTTGAGTTTTTCACATTTTGGAGTTTAATAATGATTTGGCTCACAAGGAAAGTCTCCCTGGTGTTGTTAAGAACGAAAATTAATTCGACACGTATTTTTTTTAGCGGCCCAAACTCATTTTTACGGGGGTCGATTTGTATGGGTGGAAATTTACCTTTTTCAGATTTTTACGATTTACGCCTATTTAAACAAAATTAATATAGGCATGTGTGGTATCAGATTAAAGGTATTAAAAATACCTATCTCGTGGTGCTAACAACGGGCCAAAGAAGTTAATATTTTCCGAACTTATTAACAAAAATGCGCAGATACTTGCGTATGCAAGTGAATTGGAAAATAATGTTCAACAAATAAAAAATAACGCCATGGAAATTGGTTTAAAGATACATGTAGAAAAATCTAACTACATGCTGGTGACCGCGAACAACAGGCGAAGAAAGCGTCTCGGACCTAACATAACATTACCCAGCAAAACTTTGGTAATGGGTAGTGATTATATAACACAGGTAATGCATATAACTTATTTGTAGCATTATTTTATGATGTCTTACCAAACATTTGTTCCACAACGTATTATTTTCAAGTGAAAAATAATGCATTACTAATAATTTGCTACGTAATGCATGATTATTGGAAAAAATGTATTTCATATTTGTTATTTCTAAACATTAAGTCATGGATGACTTATATTTGGTTACATTATGTATTATTTGAAAGTTTGAAATAATGTGTTATTTATAATTGGATGCATAATGCATTACAATAACATAAAAAATAATTATTTTATAAAAAAATGCATAAGTTTAAACTAGAGATGGGCTCACGACAGGAAATTTCTAACGACACACACTCACGAGCATACTTTATCTACTTACACTCACTTACAATCACGTGAGTAAATTTAATACAAAATTACTTTTTCACTACTCGTAACACTTTATATATTACGTTCTGGTATGCTATATTATTTCATTTCTCGTAACCTATAAAATATCATATATTTTACACCTTACTCGTATTCTTCGTTATAAATTTATGACTTATTTTATACCTTACTGGTATTTTTTTTGTGATAATGTGGATGTATTACTTTGAGTCTCATCGCCTGTTGAAATCATCAATGCTGCAATGTATAAAATAAGAGATCCTATACCTTATTTTATACTACTTCCTTATTTGGTAATCTAAGTTTTGCTGGGTAGGAGATGAAAGTTACAAGGTAACAGATAATTTTGTTTATTTGGGCTCTTCAGTAAATAATACCTTGTCGTCTGACGAAGAGATCGGTAAGCGCATCGCCGCAGCCAATAGGAGTTTCTTTGGCCTAAGAAAGCATTTTATGTCAAAGTCGCTTACTAGGACCACAAAAATAAACTTTATTAAACACTGATTCTACCTGTTTTGATATATGCGAGTGAAACATGGTCTATATCTGATAAAAATGAGTCAAAGCTGGGAGCTTTTGAGCGTATGGTGTTACGAAAAATATATGGTCCAGTATATGAAAATGGTTCTTGGAGAAGCAGATACAATAGTGAGCTCTATGTACTGTTTCAAGATATTGACGTGGTAAAACGCATAAAGATTAATCGAATGCGATGGGCAGGTCATGTACAACGGCTTGACGACTCGAACCCGACGAAGAAAGTTATGCAATTTCAACCTGATGGACAGAGACAACGTGGCAGGCCCAAGCTAAGATGGAGAGATGGAGTCGATGAAGATTTTCGAAAAACTGGCACGAACAGCTGGAGAACAGTAGCAGCAGATAGAGAGATGTTCAGAGCAAGATTGGAGGCAGCCAAGACCCACCTCGGGTTGTAGCGCTAATGATGATGATGAACAAAAATGTCATAAAATTTTGGTATTTTACTCAATATGACGAAAAGTTGTGCATGTTTGGACACGTTCTTAGCACACGTATATAGGTTTTCCAAGGACCTTTCATTTGGTATGTAACATGACTAGGTTTCTTTGCATAATATAGGAGATAAACGAAAAAACTGAAAAATGGCCTTGTCTTCCCCCCTAAATATGAATTTGGGCCGCTACAAAATAAAACCAATTCCATAAAGATCCGCGGGTGACATTAGGGACACTCATTTGTTTAAGTTAACTTTTTGATTGATTTTAGTTTTATTTATTAATATCTTGTTTGTATCAATAAAATCTTTTATTGATTTTCAATTTGGCATTCAATTAAATTTTTAATGTATTTAATTAAAATTTTTATTTATTTTATTTTTAATTCATTTAATTAAAATTTTAATTAAATTGATAAATTGTTTTTAAATCAAATTCTTAATTAATTTGCGCCTTTTTGTGATTCGTCTAAAATCAATAGAGTAAATTTAATTTATTTAATTAAATCAACAAATTTCGTAATTGAAATTAATTTTTGATATTTTTCAATGGAGATTCATTCTCAATTGTTTAATACTTATGTCAGTCTAATAACTTCAATTTCAATCGGCATTTTAAATTTAATAACGATTAATGATTGTTTAACATATGATAGATATTGATACATACAAACATATAAATGCCTACAGCAGATTGATTGATTGCAGAGGCACTGCATCAGATTGTAAATTGCTTTAAATGTGAATATAAAATAAATATATAATTTTTAATTGCCTAAATATAATCAGAATCATCATCAATCTAATTAATCTAATTAGTACATTAGGATTATTAAAATAGCTTTAGTTATCATAAACGCAAATTAAATTTCTATAAATATCGTTATAAAAGTTTTCACATTACTGTTGTGTACACATTTAAGCCTATTAAATAAACATGGATACATTTATAATTTTTAAAATATTATGTGTGATTTTTTGTGTAATAATTCAGAAAGGATATGGAGACAAGGTAAAACGAGTGTCATAACCTTTTTTTACACAAAATTTTTTAATTTTAAATTTTCTTAGAAAACCTGGACCTATGAATTAAAATCAGTTAATTTTAAAACCGCTAACAAGGATTTGGTTGATTGTACTATAAAAGTTGATCGACTATCTCGTGGAAAATATGCCTTATCGGGAAGTTTTATATCGAATGTGGATATTGTCGAAGGCGATCACAACGAAGTAAATATAATTTTTATATTATTTTTGCTTTCTAAATTTAAGGCTCTTCATCTGTTTTTCTAATTAAGCTTGAAATGACGACTTTTCGAAGTCCTAGTGGTAATGGTTACTACAGTAAGTTACCTTTTGAAATGTCACGCAGACATTGGCACAAAGCTCTAAATACCTTTTATAAGGATGTTTTAATGGAGGGACTGAAAGATTGCTGTGATATGCCCCAATTTGAAGATGAATTTCAGCCACCATTTGAAAAGAAAACTTATAACTTCAATAGATGTGAAATATCACAGGATGGTTTTCCTAGTCACTTAGAACCGGGAATGTATAAAGTTCTTATAAAAGGTTACGGCGATGTTGAGTGGGAAATTGAAGTTATTCTTGACGTCCAGGCGGACCATTCTTAAATGTTATATCTATGAAGCTGTTTAAACAAAAAATGTGAATACAACGTTTATTATCATCAGATTTAATAAAAATATTCGGAAAATTCTTGTAAATCGTATATGACGTTTACTTTTATAAATCCTAAATGATATTAATAACATGAACCGGATGATATAAGTCTGAATGTAAAGATCAAATGAATTAAACCTGCATTAACAGTTTTTCATTTCCTGATCCTGTTTCCTTTTAAATCGGAAAACCGCTTCACAAAAATCAAATGTCGTTTGTTTGTAATATAACGGTAATCACGGCTTGACCGATTTGGATATTTTTTTTTTTATTTTTGTCAGAACTTAAGTTTTCACCGAAAGAAAGTTTGGCCACATAAAGCCCACATTTTTCCATTTGTTTTTAAATTGGAAAAAGGATGGGCCGATTTGGCTAATCCAAATAATGTTTTTACTGAAAGTTCGCAAAAGAATAGTCAAGCAAAGAGTTTTACTTAAACAAAATGTCCCTGCCCATTTTTTTACAATATCTATTTACCCTATTTCGCTCTATAAAAAAATATTTCTTCAAAGATTCCGCTAAAAGTTGGTACAAATGAATTCCTTGCTTAATGTTATATACAAGTTTTACTTCCACTAAATTCGACTACTAGGGACTGGACCGATTTGTCTAATTTGTTTATGTTAGTAAGAGTTAAAATAACGCTTCAAAAAAAGGCAAAATAAGAAAAGTATCTCGGAAAATTGAAAAATTCGGGAAAAACTAAAAGCGTTTTTTGTCTGAACTCAGGACCACAAATCACGATACAAACGATGGATATGCGTAATCCTTGTTCGGTTTGTTCATTATGGTACTGAAGATATTTTGAGTTTGTACAGTTTGAATGATAATTCGGAAATTCCAGATAAAGAAGAATTTTGATACTAAGAAAACGACATCAATGTCCAATCTTGATTTTCCGTGGAATCTATTAAATATATCTATAAGTATGAAAATCACATAACCATCATAAGAAAATTTATTAATATTTAGACAGAACAACGTCTGTCGGGTCAGTTAGTCTTTACTAAATTTAAGTCGGTTCGTATTTTTTCTCTAGACAATATTACTGTTAGTTCGAGAGTTATCAAAATTTTCCCGAAGGTCCACATTATTTCATAAGGTGGCACCAAAATGTTTTAACACTGATATGGCCAATACGCCGAGACATCCCAACTTTAAAAAGGTAATTTTTATATATATTTTAAGTTTTAGGCAAATCAGTTTGGAATACTCTCGCTGTTACACAGAAAATAATACTGACAAGGGAAGTATCTCTCAACCCTTATAAACAAATTTGCCTGAAACTTGAAATATATATAAATGAGACGATTTTAAGGTTGGGGTGTCTCAGCTTATCAGCCATATCAGTGTTTAAAAATTTTATTGTCCCCTTATGAAACAATGAGGACCCTCGGGAAAATTTCGATAACTCCCGAACTAATAGGAATATCGCCTAAGGCAAAAAAACGTGTCGACTTAAATTTAATAAAGATTATTTCGTATTCATATGGATATCGTAGGTCTATGTCTTCATATAAATACTCCCCAAAATTTACACATTTTCATGAATTTAACGAAGCCGAATTTTTACAAGGTTATGCCTACATTGGATAGGCATTAAAAAAAACCGTTTTTGTTGCTTTTTTTTGGCCCAAAAGGAAATATAAAGAGAAAATAAATCACGCAAACTCACGCAAAAAAATCGACTCACGCAAAAATCTTACTCACGCAATTTTTTTCTCCACTCATACTCACTCACAATCACGTGAGTAAAATTGAATTCAGTCACAATCACGAGTGATCACGTGTGAATCACGCTCTAATCTGCTCATGTGCTCATTTCTAGTTTGCGTAATCACTTGTTTAAATAAAAAAAAAATTGTGTAATTTTTTAATTGAAGCAATAAAAATTTACTCAAAAATTAAAAAAAATAAATAAATTTTTAATTTTAACTTTTGAAATGACACACGAAATCGCCGAGACACGTAAACTTAATTTTGGGTCGGAGAATCCAGTGGCATTCTCTGTTTTGCCAGGTCAGGTGAAAATCAAGATATATTTCGTTTTAAAGTTTTGAGATTTACAACGAGTTTTTATTAAATTTTCCTAGGACTATCCTTCAAAAACTTACTTTATTTAGCATTTCTTAGTCGAAACTTTACTCTACCTGGCCAATTAAGTTGAGAGAGTGAAATAAAATTATTTTCTTCAAATTTTAAATTTTCTTAAAAAAGAATAAAAATTGCTTTAAAATCACAAACTTAAAAATAAAATATCTCTTAATATTGACCTGAGCCATCAAAACGAAGAACGCCACTGTGTTCTACGACTCAAAATTAAGAAAAATAACTTTGGTGTGTTAATTTCAAGTACTTACAGTGTAATTTGGTACAAATTTAATAATTTGTTTTTATACCCTCCACTCTAGTGATAGAGGGTATATATAAGTTTGTCATTCCGTTTGTAACACCTCGAAATATTGGTCTAGGACCCCATAAAGTATATATATTCATGATCCTCGATCGATTTTAAAACGATCTAGCGATGTCCGTCCGTCCGTCCGTCCGTCTGTCTGTCTGTCTGTCTGTCTGTCTGTCTGTCTGTCTGTTGAAAACACGCTAACTTTTGAAAGACTTTACGGATGCTCCTGAAGTTTGGCATATATGTTGGGCATTTACCTGGTCAGGTTGGTATTGCAATCCAGCGAAATCGGTCCAGTGGTTCAAAAGTTATAAGCAAATGAGTGAATTTCGGCAAGGGTTTTTCTGGAATTTACGAGATAAAACACACGGTAACTTTCGAACGGCAATTCTGAGGGTGCTGAAGTGTGGCATATATATTTGCCGTTCCTCTGGTCCGGTTGGTTTTAAATTTCAGCCAAATCGGTCTAGTAGTTCAAAAGTTATTAGCAAAACCGTAAATTTCAGATTCGCCTCACCTTAAATTCACGTGTTGAAACCCCATTACAGGTTTTAAAAACATTGGTAAGTCACAAAAATATTTTACAACGCATTTTTGTCACTCAAAAATATTTTTACACTAAAAGAAAAAAAAAATACACTCGAAAAAAATTTTACACTCAAAAAAAATTATACACTCAAAAAAAAATTTAGTAAATTATTTTTTTTTTTTCAAAAATTAGTTAAAAAATAAGTTTTTTTAAACAAAATAAAATATTTCTAATCAAAAATGTTATTTGTTCACTCTAGAAAATTTACTATAACTTAAAAAGGGCATTGTGGAGGGTATTCATAGATTCGGCCAAGTCGAATTTAGCTTTTCTACTTGTTTTTTTCTCTTGGTGTTTTGAATTCCCATTTAGTTTATAGTTTTTTGTATACACTGAGAAAAAAAGACATAACTAAAATTAAGGAAAATATGAGGCATTCCACACCAAATGTCCAGCGAAAAAAAACACGTGTACCGTAAACTTCTGAATAGCTTGTATGGATAGCCCTATATGGAACTTAGAAAATTGCGTTTTTGGTTTTTAAATTTTTCAAAAACTGGGCTTAGGAATGCGTGGTCAAATATTGGAAAAATGGCCAAATTTGTGGCGAGTTGCCTTGATTAAATAATTATCACATTAAAACGGAATGCACCACAATCTTAAACATTTACATTCTTATATAGTTTTGTATGGGCTATCGATAATTTTTTTTTTTAGAAAATTTTCAGAACCCGTTCTGAAATTTTCCATTTTTTAAAAAAGTCAATTTATTTTTTTAATTTTTTTTTTTTAAAGTTTATATGTTTGTCCATCCACGCAAAAAAATTCAGAAAAACATTTTTCATTTTTTTCGAGAAAATCGCATTTGAATTTTAAATTTCATAACAATTTTGTAATTTGCTTGTATTTTCTTGTATTAACGTTGCGAATGAGTAATATTCATGCAATTAATAATACTCATTCGCAACGATAATACAAGAAAATACAAGCAAATTACAAAATTGTTATGAAATTTAAAATTCAAATGCGATTTTCTCGAAAAAAACGAAAAATGTTTTTCTGAATTTTTTTGTTGTTATGAAATTTAAAATTCAAATGCGATTTTCTCGTAAAAAACGAAAAATGTTGTTCTGAATTTTTTTGTGTGGATGGACAAACATCTAAACTTAAAAAAAAAGTGGCCGGATTTTTGAAAAATTTACTTTTTTAAAAAATGGAAAATTTCAGAACGGGTTCTGAAAATTTTCCAAAAAAAAAAAAAATTTATTCGATAGCCCATACAAAGCTATATAAGAATGTTAAT
Organism: Pegoplata infirma; assembly: GCA_963921195.1. Lineage (NCBI taxonomy): Eukaryota > Metazoa > Arthropoda > Insecta > Diptera > Anthomyiidae > Pegoplata > Pegoplata infirma. Next base: position 129,565,189 of record OY992540.1, on the reverse strand, counting down.
TTTTGAGATTGTGGTGCATTCCGTTTTAATGTGATAAATATTTAATCAAGGCAACTCGCCACAAATTTGACCATTTTTCCAATATTTGACCACGCCTTCTAAGCCCAGTTTTTTGAAAATTAGAAAAACCAAAAACGCAATTTTCTTAGTTCCATATAGGGCTATCCAAACAACCTATTCAGAAATTTACGAGACACATGTTTTTCTGTAGCGGGACATTTGGTGTGGAATGCCTCATATGTCTTTGAAAATTTATCCTGAATTTTCCTAAAATTTAGTTAATTTTAACTAAAAAATGAGAAATTTTCTTAATTATGAGGAAAAAAGTTTAGTTCATTTACTTATAATTAGTTCATAGTTTTCTTTAAATGGAATTTTTTAATATTAAAAAAAAATTCTTACTGCCAAAGAAATTTTCCACAAATCTAAGAAACGTATCTTTATTTTTAAGACAAATTTCCTAAGTTTAGTTAAAATTTACTAAAAAAAAACATCATAGTATTTCTCTTTTTTGAATTGAGGAAGTGTTTTTCTTTGAATTTAGTTAAAAACTTCTGAGAATTTAGTAAATAACTTCTCAGAATTTAGTTAAAAATTCAAAATGGCGATATCTCGAAAACTAAGCGAGATAGAGCGAAACGGACGAAATTTTCAAAAGAAAGACTATAAAAAAAAATTATAAAAATAGCCTAGCTCTGCATATCAGTCGGGGTCTCAAGACCCTAATTTTAGATCTAAATTTTGAAATTCCCGAGATTTTATATATATGAGTCATTCCACACCAACTGTTCCACTACAGAAAAACCATGGTGGTTTCAATAGAATATCATTGCAAAGTATTCGCCCTTAGGGCACTATTAAATAACAAAAATAAAATTTAAGATTTTTCAAAAAGTGGGCCTTGGAGGCATGGTCAAAAATTGAAAATTATAGCATTTTTTGCCTAAGTATCTTTATTTCAATATTTATGCCAATAAAATGAAACACAGTGATGTCTTTAAAATAAATGTTTTTTAAAGATTTTTGTATGGGCTATCGATTAAAAAAATAAAAATTGGAAAATTTTCAGAAGAAGTTCTGAATATTTTAAATTATATTTAAACTTTTTATATCAAAAAACATGCCACAATTTTATTTTTTTTACATGTTTAAAAAATAGTTAAGCTGTATATCTATCTGTTCTGAAATTTTCAGAGATGCTTTTTTCCTTGTTTTCGAGAAATCAAATGTCAAACATTGCAACACGCTAATTTTATACAATAATGGGGTATATTACATATGCGAATGAGTAATATTAACTCTTAAAAAACATTTAAAATAGAGATGTGATCGTGGGTAAGTTTTTTTTTTTTTTACCATCACGCACTCTCACCAAGGAAATTATTTTAATCACGCATGATAATTTATTTCGCTCACGGTTAGGCACGCTCACGTGAGTATCGTGCCCGTGACAACATTTTTTCTACTCACGTGAGCGTGCGTGAACGTGAGGAAAATTAAAAATCGTGCGTGATTAAAACTTTCCTTCGTGAGCGTGCGTGATCGTCAAAAAAAACTCGCCCACGAAAACATCACTATTTTAAATGCTTTTTAAGAGTTAATATTACTCATTCGCATACGTAATATACACCATTATTGTAAATTATAAGCATAGTGCAATGTTCAACATTTTTTTTTCTCGAAAACAAGGAAAAAAGCATCCCAGCAAAACTTTGGTAATGGGTAGTGATTATATAACACATTACCAGGTAATGCATATAACTTATTTGTAGCATTATTTTATGATGTCTTACCAAACATTTGTTTCACAACGTATTATTTTCAAGTGAAAAATAATGCATTACTAATAATTTGCTACTTAATGCATGATTATTGGAAAAAATGTATTTCATATTTGTTATTTCTAAACATTAAATCATGGATGACTTATATTTGGTTACATTATGTATTATTTGAAAGTTTGAAATAATGCATTATTTATAATTGGATGCATAATGCATTACAATAACATAAAAAAATAATTATTTTATAAAAAATGCATAAGTTTAAACTAGAGATGGGCTCACGACAGGAAATTTCTAACGACACACACTCACGAGCATATTTCATCTACTTACACTCACTTACAATCACGTGAGTAAATTTAATACAAAATTACTTTTTCACTACTCGTAACACCTTATATATTATCTTCTGGTATGCTATATTCTTTCATTTCTCGTAACCTATAAAATATCATATATTTTACACCTTACTGGTATTCTTCGTTATAAATTTATGACTTATTTTATACCTTACTGGTATTCTATGTGATAATGTGGATGCATTACTTTGAGTCTCATCGCCTGTTAAAATCATCAATGCTGCAATGTATAAAATAAGAGATCCTATACCTTATTTTATACCTTATTTGGTAATCTAAGTTTTGCTGGGATCTCTGAAAATTTCAGAACAGATAGATATACACCTTAACTAATTTTTAAACATTTAAAAAAGAAGTAAAATTGTGGCATGTTTTTTGATAAATAAAGTTTAAGTTTAAATTTAAAAAATTCAGAACTTCTTCTGAAAGTTTTCCAATTTTTATTTTTTTAATCGATAGCCCATACAAAAATCTATAAAAAACTTTTATTTTAAAGACATCACTGTGTTTCATTTTATTGGCATAAATATTGAAATAAAGATACTTAGGCAAAAAATGCTGAAATTTTCAATTTTTGACCATGCCTTCAAAGCCCACTTTTTGAAAAAACTGAAATTTTATTTGTGTTATTTAATAGTGACCTAAGGGCGAATACTCTGCAATTGATTTCATATTGACATGACATCACTTTTTTTTTGCTGAACATTTGGTGTGGAATGCCTCATATGCACATATCTCGGTAAATACTGCCAACACGAGAAAATGACCAACGGCATTTTTGTAGCTCTTGACTCGAAGAACACTTCCGCAAAATACCCAAAAGCCCTCCGATTAATAGTTTTTCAGTTATCCAGTTTTTAAGATTCACAAGACCCTATCAGACCCCTTATTACGGTTTCTCAAAAACTAAGCAAGGTAGAGCGAAACGGACAAAAATTTTGGGTCAAAATCTATGGGGACTCTTAAAGGGCCCAACAGGGTCTCGAGTTAGCAGGCGCTACACCCATGGGTCCAGGGTCAAGACCCAATCTAGTTCTAAAATGTGAATGAACTAAAGTGTAAAATAATGTTTCCCATTTTCTAGTTAAAATTGGCGTAAAATTAAATATCTTTGTTTTCCTTATTTTTGGGAAAATTATGAACTAAAACTAAGAAAAAAATTCTTTGGAGCCAAATCATTCCCTCTTTTTCTCAAAATTTAGTTAATTTTCCCACATTTTAGTTCACTTTTTTTTTTGACTGTATGTATATGAAAGTTTGAAATCATCTTAATGAAATTTTCCTATGTCTTCAAGACATAAATATATTTAATAAAGTTTGAAAATAATTTTTTTATGGAAAAAAATGTGAAAATTTTTTAAACTTTTTAAAAAATAATTGATTAATTTTTTAGTAAATTATTACTTCCCGAGTAAAAAAGTTTTATATATAATTTTATATCTATATCTCTATCTATAAAATGGATGTGTGTATGTATGTATGTATGTGTGTATGTATGTTCCGTATGGACTCGAAAACGGCTGGACCGATCTTGATGAAATTTTCAGGGGATATTCAGAATAGCCTGGCGAGTAACACTGTCAGGTTGGATTTTTGATTTTCCGTCTGTGGGCGGAGGGGCGTGGCAAAATCCAATTTTTGCATTCCACCACTAATGACATCTATATATAAAAAACAGATGGACCGATTTTGATGAAATTTATACCAAAGATTGTACTAACTGAGTACTCACTATGTGCGAAATTTGAGCGTTATCGGACAAAGTAGCGTAAAATGCCATGCAACTTTGTAATAAATTGAAAGTCATTTCAATAATGCAAAAAACGGCTATATGTATGTTCCTTATGGACGCGAAAATGGCTGGACCGATCTTGATGAAATTTTCAGGGAATATTCAGAATAGTCTAGGGAGTAAAACTGTGCAGTCAGTTTTTTAATTTTTTGCGTGTGGGCGGAGGGGCGTGGCAAAATCGAATTTTTACATTGCACCACTAATGACATCTATATATAAAAAACGGATGGACCGATTTTGATGAAATTTAAACCAAAGATAGTACTAACCAAGTACTAACTATATGCCAAATTAGAGCGTGATCGGGCGTAAAATGCCATGCTTTTTTGCCAGTGGGCGGATGGGTGGGCAAAATCGAATTTTTACATTGCACCACTAATGACATCTATATGTAAAAAACGGCTGGACCGATTTTGATTAAATTTAAACCAACGATAGTACTAACTAAGTACTAACTGTGTGCCAAATTAGAGCGTGATCGGACAAATGGGCGTAAAATGCCATGTTCTTTGTATTGAATTGAATTTTATTTCTCCATGCTCCGCAATAACGCAAAAACTGTTGATTTGATTTTAATTAAATTTTCAGCACTGATAGTATTAACCGAGTGCGGAACTATAGGCCATGTTATACTACGATTGGAAAAAGGGGCGTAAAATGCCACGCCCCTTTGTACTATACTGGACATTGTCTGCCTGTTTCGCAATCACATAAAAACAGCTTGAAATTTTCACTACATACAGTGCTAACCAAGTGCATATGAGGCATTCCACACCAAATGTCCCGCTACAGAAAAACATGTGTCCCGTAAATTTCTGAATAGGTTATTTGGATAGCCCTATATGGAACTAAGAAAATTGCGTTTTTGGTTTTTCAAATTTTCAAAAACTGGGCTGAGGAGGCGTGGTCAAATATTGGAAAAATGGTCAAATTTGTGTCGAGTTGCCTTGATTAAATATTTATCACATTAAAACGGAATGCACCACAATCTCAAAAACTTACATTCTTATATAGTTTTGTATGGGCTATCGATTAAAATTTTTTTTTTTTGGAAAATTTTCAGAACCCGTTCTGAAATTTTCCATTTTTTAAAAAAGTCAATTTATCAAAAATCCGGCCACTTTTTTTTTTTTTTTTAAATTTTTTTTTTTAAAGTTTAGATGTTTGTCCATCCACACAAAAAAATTCAGAAACACGTTCGGCGTTTTTTTTCGAGAAAATCGCATTTGAATATTGAATTTCACGACAATTTTGGAATTTCCTTGTATTTTCTTGTTAAAACATGGCGTATGAGTAACAAATTTTTGCGAAACCAACGAGTTGATCCCATTTTAATTATTTGTTCATGTGTGGTGCAATATAGAGATGGGCGTGAATGCGATTTGACCCACGCAAGATTTGACCCACGCAATTAAAGTCACTGACGACTCGTTATTATTTTTAGTTTACTTGTGCAATCACGTGAGTCAATTTACTGTTACTCACGCTCACGCAATTTTTGATTACGCTCACGGTTGTTCACTCACGTTGATGATGATTTTACAAAAATAATAAAAACAACAAATTTTCTATGAAAACAAAGCACTGAAAACGGAAACTCAAAAAAAACAGTAAGTATAAAAAAAAAAGTTAAAAATCACATCGCAAAAATTGGACTTCCTAATCACTCACGAAATGTTTTTCTACTCACGCTACCTCTTTAATATCGTGAGTGATTTAGTTTTTACTCACGTGTGATTCGCAAGTGATTCAACCATCTCTAATATAGTATAAATAGGAAAGGTCTCTGGTAACGTTTTTGCGAGATTCAGGCAAGAATGACACTAACGCATAACTCAAGTTTGTTAAGTGAAAACTAAGTGAGGGTTTAATTAAAAATAGCTTAGTACGTGACCCGCGAGTCAATTTTTTCAAATGTTGAACGTTAAAGGCTATGTACCTACACTGTAGTCTCCGATTTATTGCTCCCGCTTTAATGCGCTTATCCAAAATATAAGATAAATCAAAAGAATATTGATGCATATAAACGTTAATCTAGTGATCTTAAGTTTTTGAATTTGTTTATTGTTATTTATGCTTCCGCAAGTGAATCAATAAAGCGGGGAACTCATTTTAGTGGTGATATTTCAGTTCATTCTAGTTTTGATATTTCAGTGAACTTTGTATGAAACTCTTTTACCAGTCTTACGCATTAAAGCGGGGTTTTGTTTATCAGACATACAAGCAGACATACATACAACCAGACAGATAGACATACATACAGACAGACAGACCACTTGATGTGCGTTTATAAGAGTTTTTTATGTAAATGCATCAATATCCTTCTGATTTATTTAATATTTTGGATAAGCGCATTTAAGCGGGAGCAATAAATAGGACACTACATTAAAGGTACATATCCTTTAACGTTCAACATTTGAAAAAAATGACTCGCGAGTCACGTACTAAGCTATTCACGACATTAAAGAGATAGCGTTAGTAGAACATTTCGTGAGTGATTATGAAGTCCAATTTTTGCGAGATGAGTGAATGCTTAAAATTTTTCTTAAGTAAGTTTTTGTGATTTTTAACTATTTTTTTTGGAATTTTACTGTTTTTTTGAGTTTTCGTTTTCAGGGAATTTTTCATAGAAAATTTGTTGTTTTTATTATTTTTGTAAAATCATCATCAGCGTGAGTGAACAACCGTGAGCGTAATCAAAAACTGCGTGAGTAACAGTAAATTGACTCACGTGATTGCACAAGTAAACTAAAAATAATAACGAATCGTCAGTGACTTTAATTGCGTGGGTCAAATCTTGCGTGGGTCAAATCGCATTCACGCCCATCTCTATATTGCACCACACATGAACAAATAATTAAAATGGGATCAACTCGTTGGTTTCGCAAAAATTTGTTACTCATACGCCATGTTTTAACAAGAAAATACAAGGAAATTCCAAAATTGTCGTGAAATTCAATATTCAAATGCGATTTTCTCGAAAAAAACGCCGAACGTGTTTCTGAATTTTTTTGTGTGGATGGACAAACATCTAAACTTAAAAAAAAAAAAATTAAAAAAAAAAAAAAAAGTGGCCGGATTTTTGATAAATTGACTTTTTTAAAAAATGGAAAATTTCAGAACGGGTTCTGAAAATTTTCCAAAAAAAAAATTTTAATCGATAGCCCATACAAAACTATATAAAAATGTAAATTTTTGAGATTGTGGTGCATTCCGTTTTAATGTGATAAATATTTAATCAAGGCAACTCGACACAAATTTCACCATTTTTCCAATATTTGACCACGCCTCCTCAGCCCAGTTTTTGAAAAATTGAAAAACCAAAAACGCAATTTTCTTAGTTCCATATAGAGCTATCCATACAACCTATTTAGAAATTCGTGCGACACGTGTTTTTTTTCGCTGGACATTTGGTGTGGAATGCCTCATATGTAGGCCATATAAGATCGTTATTGGAAAAAGGGATCAAAATTGCAACGCCCTTAGTACTATACTGACCACGATTGAACAAAGAGGCGTAAATTGACAAGCCCCTTTGTTTTATACTGAACGTTATATCTGCCTGTTGTGAAATCACTCAAAACGGATAAGCCGAATCTGTCACTACTAATAGAACTAACCGAGCGGAAACTGTAGGTCATATGTATAGCGCGATTCGGCAAAAGGGTTTACAATATCACTCCCGTTTTTCATAAATAAAAAGTTATTTCCTCCTCTTTCGCAATCACACAAAAACGACAAAACTGATGTCAATGATAGTACTAATCGAGGATGCAGCATGGAACTTTAGACTATCACGATTCGATAAAAATGCGTTAAATTACATGGCCCTTTGTACTATACTTAACGTTATGTCTGTCTGTTTCGAAATCAAGCAAAAACGGCTGAACCGATTTTGTTGAGATTTCTCTATAGATAGTGCTAACTGAGGTTCGAACCAAAGGTTACTAGCTGGGCCCGGACCCGTGCTTTAATTTTGTCCGACACTATATTTAAATTAAGATGCAATATAAAATAGTTTTTCTCTTAGGGCCAGCAACGCGGACCGGGTATAGCTAGTATGTATATAAAAATGGATGTGTGTATGTATGTATGTATGTATGTATGTATGTATGTGTGTATGTATGTTCCGTATGGACTCGCAAACGGCTGGACCGATCTTGATGAAATTTTCAGGGAATATTCAGAATAGCCTGAGGAGTAACACTGTGCGGTCAGATTTTTGATTTTCTGTCCGTGGGCGGAGGGGCGTGGCAAAATCAAATTTTTACATTCCACCACTAATGACATCTATATATAACAAAAACGGATGGTCCGATTTTGATGAAATTTAAACCAAATATAGTACTAACCATGTACTACCTATGTGCCAAATTAGAGGGTTATTGGACAAAGGGGCGTTAAATGCCACGCCCCTTTGTATTGAATTGAAAATATTTCTGCATGCTTTGCAATAACGCAAAAACGGCTGTATGTATGTTTCTTATGGACGCAAAAACGGCTGGACCGATCTTGATGAAATCTTCACGGAATATTTAAAATAGCCTTGGGAGTAACACTGTGCTGTCAGGTCTTTTATTCTTTGTCTGTGGGCGGAGGGGCGTGGAAAATCGAATTTTTATATTGCACCACTTCTGACATCTGTATATAAAATGGGAATAAACCGATTTTGATGAAATTTTAACCAAAGATAGTACTAATCGAGTACTAACTATGCGCCAAATTAGAGCGTTATTGGACAAGGGGGCGTAAACTGCCACGCCCCTACAAACAATAAAAAAAAATATATATTCCTGCCACTTCCGCAATCAAGCAAAAACGACTAAGCCGATCCTAATGAAATTTCCTACACAGGTAGTGTTAAAAGAGGGCTGAACTACAGGACATATAAGAATACGATTCGACAAAGATGGGTAAGTTTCCTCGCTTTATGCTATACTCAACGTTATTTTATCTTTTACTACTAACCGTGCTAGAACTATAGTTCATGTTAGAGCGCAATTCGGCAAAGGGGTAAAAAATGCCAATCCCTTTTTTATTTAATAAAAGTTATATCTTCCTCTTCCGCAATCACAGAAAAACGGCTAAACCGATTTCATTGAAATTTGCTGCATAGATAGTACTTACCGAGGACGCAACTTGGAACTTTAGCTACATTAAAAGCCACGGTTCGATAAGAATGTGTAAAATGACACGCCCCTTTGTACTATAGATTTCTGTTTATGTGTTTCTCTATAGATAGTGCTAACCGAAGGTGAAAATAAGGGCTACTTCTGGACCCGGTCCCGTGCTTTAGTTTCGTCCGACACTGTATATTCAGATCGAGATGCAATAGAAAACAGAATCGATGTTTTCTTAGGGCCAGCAACGCGGACCGGGTCAGCTAGTAATTATATAAAGTTTGATAAAATTATATATAATTATATAAAATTATATAAAGAAGTTTTTGTTTTCAAAAAATTTGACAAAATTATATAAAATTATATATAATTTGATAAAATTTTATGAAATTATATCCGAATTTGTTTTATATAAAATTTTATCAAATCTTATATAATTTTATATAATTTTATAAAATTTTATCAAATTGTAATGACTGGTGGTCATTTATAAAAAGAGTTCCCTATTTCTGTTGGGTAATTTAATTTGGCCGGCGTTTGAAACGCCACTGGCACTAATGTTAATGCCGGCACTAACAAGCGCCAAGGCAAAGCACTACTTGGAGTGCTGGTGGTTTAAATTAAAAAGAAAACAAAGAGCCAATTGCTCGGCTAAGTTTCGAGTTAGAATTTTGAATGATCCTTTATTACAAAATGTGTCTCCTTATAAACTAAAATAACGGTACTTAAATCTAATCCTTAATCTAACTATTTACAAGCAATTATATGCTTACACATACATACATAAGAATATTGTTTATTTACTAATAAATAAATAAATAAATAACACAGCTGATTATAAAAACAGCTGATTCAAAATATAAATTATACAGCTGATTAGAGATGTGTAATAAATGATAATAAATGATTAGAGATGTGTAATAAATACATTACACCCTCACCCTTTATTGAAAAAAAAAAAAAAAATTAAATATAATTTTTTTTTTTTTATATAATGCAATTCATTTAATTATATTTTTTTAACATATTATTATGATATTTTCTCATTTTTCCTCCTATATCTAAAATAGAATTAACTCCTTGTTTTTCTATTATCCTGTATGGCCCATGATATGGTGCCTGATTTTTCTTCCTGTTTACTGTTCTTAGTAGCACTAGCTCTCCTACTTCTAAATTAAGAGATTTCGTGTTTTGAAATTTATTCACTCTACTGACTTTAGCTATTTCTAAATATTCTTTTGTTTTCTCTAAAGAAAATTTTAATCTTTGCTTTAACTCTTTTGCATAATTTTCTATATTGTAAATTTTTTCATTACTTCTAATCTCATCATTTGGCAGGTAAGGTAACTTCCCAAAGACCAATTCATATGGCGTGTAATTTGTATCTATGTGTGGCGTTGTATTGTACGCGAATGTAAAATATTGAACCCAATTATCCCATTCACTATCTTTACAGAAGTTTAATAAAAATTCGTTGAGTACTCTATGATTTCGTTCTAATGAGCCCAAAGTCTCATGATGGTAAGGTGCGCTAAAAATTTGTTTTATATCTAACAATTTGCATATTTCTGACATTAATTCGTTTGTGAATTCAGTACCCTTATCTGATTTTAAGATTTTAAAATTACCGTATTTCAAAATAAATTGTTCTACTAGTGTTTTTGCCACTGTTTTCGCCTCTTTAGTCTCCATAGGAAATGCTACCACGTATTTTGTAAGTTCGCATTGAATTGTAAGTATGTATCGGTTGTAGTTTGACAAACGCAAAGGTCCAACCGTATCGATTGACACCACCTCAAAGCTAGTTCCTGGTGTGTCTGTTAACATCATTTTTTCTTTTGTATGTTTAGTTTGTTTATTTATTTTGCACTGTTTGCAATTCAAAATATGTTGTTTTACCATTTTGCTCATATTCTTCCATATGTAACGCTGCTTCAGCTTTAAAACCGTCTTTCTGATGCCTAAATGTCCTCCATGAGTTGAATTGTGGTATTCATTTATAAGTTTCATCTGTGTTTCTTTACAAAGTATTCGTTTTGGTTCTTCATATATTAATATTTTTAAATTTGTTTTTGTTTTCAATTGTAATTTGTTGTATAAATTTTTAAATTTGTCCATGGCCATGGTTTTAAATATTTCATCGTTTTTACTCAACGCTAGCTCGGTTATTCTTAAATCACGCATTTTTGATAACAGTTTCTTCAACGTCAACGTTGTGCTCGATGAATTATCGCTGCATCTTGCTATGATTTCATTTTCCGATACTTCTATTAAATTATTTCTAAAATCTTTATGTATTTGAAACTTAAGTTTTCTTGTTTTACGTAAATCTGATATCGATGTGCAGTCCCAGACAAAAAGTTGATCAGGCTTTTGCTCGGACGTACATTTTGCATTGTTTGTAATGTCAGGGTTATTTTCATTTTCCAATTGTTTTTTCTTGTTTCTGGTTATTGCTAACACCTTCTTAGCTGATTCATCCGCTTCTGGGATCATTGCTCTCAATGTGTCGCTATTCAAAACTATTCTTGATAATGCATCCGCATTCGTATTCATTTTTCCTTTCTTGTATTGTATTTCGAAATTGTAATCAGATAAATCCATTCTAATTCGTGTCATTTTTGACGACGGGTTTTTGTGTGAAAATAGAGAAATTAACGGTCTGTGGTCAGTGACTACGATAAAATCTCTACCATATAGGTAAGGTCTAAAAAAATTTATTCCCCAATGAATAGCTAACAACTCCTTTTCTATTGTAGGTTTGTTTAGGTCATGTTTTGATAATGATTTGCTCGCGTATGAAATTGGTAAATCTGTTCCAACTTCACCTTGCGATAAAACTGCACCAAGAGCATAATTTGACGCATCTGTGGTTAAAATGAATGGTTTGGTAAAATCTGGGTATCGAAGTATTGGTGGTTTCATAAGCTTTTCTTTTAGTGTTTCGAACGAGTCTTGACATTCCTTGTTCCATAGAAAAGGTTTGTTTTTCTTTAATAGTGCATTTAAATTTTTAGCTATGTCTGCAAATTTTGGTATAAATCGGCGATAGTAATTGCAAAAAGCCACAAATCTTCTTACTTCATCTGCACTTGTTGGAACTGGATAGTTTTTTATCACGTCATCCTTAGCTGGATCTGTTGTAATTCCTTTATTTGTTATGAGGTGCCCAAGATACACTACCTCTGGTTTCAAAAAACTGCACTTGCTTGCATTTAATTTGAGGTTGTATTTCATTAATCTTTGAAAAACCTTTTTTAAATTGTCGTTGTGGTGCTTTAAACTGCATCCAAATACAATAATGTCATCCACATATAAAAAAGCTTCAGCATCTAAGCCACTAAGCGCAATTGTTAACATTCTCTGAAAACTGTTTGAAGATATTTTCAAACCGTAAGGTAATCGCTTAAATTGGTAATGACCATTTCCTGTGGAAAATGCTGTCAAAGGGCGTGAATTTTTATGTAACTTTATTTGATGGAATGAACTTGTCATGTCCAACGTTGAAAAATATTTGGCTCTACCAAGTTTGTCGAGCACATCTTCTATTCTTGTCAGCGGAAATTTGTCGTTGACTATCTTCTCGTTTAGTTTACGGAAATCTACTACTAGACGCCATTTTTTTGTATCATCTGTTGACTTTTTTGGTACCACAAGTAGTGGTGAATTGTATGGGCTAACCGAATTCTCAATGATGTTGTCGCCTAATAATTGGTCAACCTGATTATTTATTTCCTCTACTTGTGTCTGTGGAAGTCTGTAGTTTTTAATATATACCGGTGTTGAATCTGTTGTTTGTATTTGTTGTGTATAAAAATTATTAACACTTAGTTCTTCCCCTGGAAGATGGAAAACATCTTGAAATTCTTTAAAAATTTCTCTTAGAGATTTTTCTGCATGTGGGTCACTTCCCCCAATATCTAAAATATTCAAAAGTGTACTTAATCTGTCACTGTCATGCTGACTCGATTTTCTCGTCGAATATACATTGTAGTTTTTAAGTGGTTTTATTTTGCAACTTTCACTCTTAAAAATTACACTGTTATCAGTAGTATTTAGTACCTTAACATGTGCTATACCTTTCGCGGGTATTAAAGTATTTCCTAAAAATACCCCTTCGGCTAACTCCTCACTCAGCACAATGCTGTCTTCATTTACTTCTACATCAAAAGGAATGATTGCCTCTGTTCTTGCTGGTACAACCATGTTTATCGGTCGAATTGTTTTTGAATTCATTGGTATGACAACCTCCTTCTCATTTATATTAAAAGTGATTGTGTATGTTTCAAAATCTATCTTACATAAGTGTTTTTCCAAAATGTCCCGTCCGACTATTCCATCGGTTTGGATTGGAAAATCATTTTCCACAATGTGAAAACTGTGTTGAAAAGTTTCTTCTCCAATTTTTAGATTTAAATTCTTTGTGCCTATACAATCTACGGCTTCTTTTGTTATACCGGTTAATCTGACAATTTCTGTTGTATTTATATTACAGAAATTTTTATTTTTACATATTGAAATATCCGCCCCCGTATCAACTAAAAATTTTAGACTCCTATTAATATTACAACATTCTAAAGTTATGTATACATTTATGTTGCTCGATATTCTATATATTGTTAACTTTGGCCTCATTGGGCAACTTTTTCTGTTACCCGGCCCCCTTAGTTTCCCTCATCAGCATTATAGTGTAAAGACTTGTATGCGTTATTTTTACTACTTTGTGCTTTCTTGCTGTTATCACTATTTTCATTGAAACCGTTGCTTCTAGTGGGGTTTTTATTTTGATTATAATTACTATTTTTGAAGTTGTTGTTGCCATTATTTTTATTGTTATAATTGTTGTTTCCAAAATCGCCATTATTTTTTCTAAAACTGTAGTTCGCACCATTGGTGTTTCTGTAACTGTTGTTTGAACCATTGCTGTTCCTGTAATTGTTGTTATAATTATTGTTTTTTCTAAAATTGTTGTTTGAGCTATTGTTGTTTCTATAATTGTTGTGAAAACCATTATTGTTTCTATAATTGTTGTTAAAACCATTGTTTTTTCTAAAATTGTTACTTGAACGGCTATCTATGCGAAAAAGGTTCATATTATCTACTCCTAAATTTCTTTCTGCCGTCATGCATCTTTCAACTGCCTCATTTAATGATTTTGGCATATTTGCCAATAAAAGTGGTTGATATTCAACATTCACTCCTTTCATAAATACATTGAGCGCAACACTATCACTCACTTTGTAAATAGCATCTTTAGCTTCTTGTGTAGGGTTTGGTAAATTTTTAATTTCAAAATTACTCATATGGTCTGAAAGTTCGGCAATTTTCTTCCTAAAATCAGATATGTTACTCTTATCTTGCTTTGTAGTACCTAACTCTGTCAGAACTTGTTGAAGCGTTTTCGGATTAGGAAAAGCGCTTTCCAATGCTTTTTTCAAATCATCAAAAGTTACTGGTCGGTTTGAACGACCTAAAATACTTCGCACATTTACCGATAATTTAAAATTGTAGATGTACTTAACGAATATTTCTCTATCTTCTTGTTTTATCAAATCATGTAACAATTCCGATTGAGTTATAAAATCCTCTAAGTATTCGTAAGAACCTTTAAAAACTTGTAGGTTTTTACTAACCATACCAATATCAAAATTAGCCATTTTTGGTAAATTACCTTCTTGCCTATCCTGTTCAGTATCTCTCTTCTTTATATTTATATTTTCAATTATCTCAATTAATTCCTTGTGCAAACTTTCAAATTCTATTTTAAGTGTTTCACTATTTTTATCTTCACTATCTAAAGTAAACTCTTCAACGCTATTTTTTAAAAACGCTAATCTTTCTAATTTATTTTCTTTATATTTTTCTTCATAAATTCTGTTTTTGCTCTTTTTTATATTCAATTTGAGCCTTTCTAACTCCTCAATACATTCATTTATAAAATTCATTTATAAAATGAAAATAAAAAAAAATATATTTAATATAAAATTTTTGTTAATTTAATACTATAATTTCTCCAAGTGTATTAATATACAAAATATTTGAGTACTTCATCTAAATATTCGTTTTAAATAAAATAAAATTAGTTAAAAGAAATTTTTATTATTCTACCTCAATAATTTTTCTAAGTGTATGGGTACCGATTACTCAAATACAAAATACAACTCTAAGTGCATGGGTAAACACAACCCTGTAATGGTTGATGTTCAGTGATAAGCTGATTTATAAAATACAACTCTACGATGGTTGACGTTTAATTGTCAGCTGATCGGTAGATGACTTTTCCGTATTCTCTTTTAATGTGCTTTTTCTTTTTCTTTTTAACAAGTGTTAATTTAATAAATTTTTAAAGTTTCTAATTTAAAGTTTTTAAATTCAATTAAATTTTTCCTCAAACTTTAAAATCAAGTGTTGTGTTTTTTTTTTCAAATAAAATAATATTATACAATTTGTATTTTTCTTTAACAAAATAAAATAAAAATATTTTTAATGCCTCATAATGGCGTGTTTTTGGTGTTTTATTATTTTTTTTTTTTTTACATGATTTTTTTTTTTAAAAAAATTACTTGTTTTTATTGGCTTTTAATTCACGCGTTATAGCATCGATCTGCTCCCAAATCTCAGATGCCCGTTCCCAAGATGGTGGAGTTTCGGACGAAACAATGTTTTTCAACGAAGCCAATTTCCTTCGCAGCTTCACTATTCTGCCTGCTCTCCTTCTTTTTGGTTTTTGTGTTGGCGGGATTGCAGTCAACTCTTCTTCTTTTCTGCGCTGCTGCCGCTGTAAATATTCCGTAATGGTTATTGGTTGTGGTTGTTGTTTAGCTGGAGTCTTTCCTGTATTGGTTGGTGCTGTCGTGTAATTATTACCAGTGACCGGCACAGAAGTTTTTTCCAAATTAGGCAGGATCGCCATGTAATGACTGGTGGTCATTTATAAAAAGAGTTCCCTATTTCTGTTGGGTAATTTAATTTGGCCGGCGTTTGAAACGCCACTGGCACTAATGTTAATGCCGGCACTAACAAGCGCCAAGGCAAAGCACTACTTGGAGTGCTGGTGGTTTAAATTAAAAAGAAAACAAAGAGCCAATTGCTCGGCTAAGTTTCGAGTTAGAATTTTGAATGATCCTTTATTACAAAATTTGTCTCCTTATAAACTAAAATAACGGTACTTAAATCTAATCCTTAATCTAACTATTTACAAGCAATTATATGCTTACACATACATACATAAGAATATTGTTTATTTACTAATAAATAAATAAATAAATAAATAACACAGCTGATTATAAAAACAGCTGATTCAAAATATAAATTATACAGCTGATTAGAGATGTGTAATAAATGATAATAAATGATTAGAGATGTGTAATAAATACATTACAAAATTATATATAATTTGATATAATTTTATAAAATTTTATATAAAACAAATTTTGATATAATTATATATAATTTGATAAAATTATATATAATTTTATCTAATTTTATAAAATTTTATCAAATTATATATAATTAGATATAATTTTATAAAATTTTATATAAAAAAAATTCGGATATAATTATATATAATTTTATCATCGATTCTGTTTTCTATTGCATCTCGATCTGAATATACAGTGTCGGACGAAACTAAAGCACGAGACCGGGTCCAGAAGTAGCCCTTATTTCCACCTTCGGTTAGCACTATCTATAGAGAAACACATAAACAGAAATCTATAGTACAAAGGGGCGTGTCATTTTACACATTCTTATCGAACCGTGGCTTTTAATGTAGCTAAAGTTCCAAGTTGCGTCCTCGGTAAGTACTATCTATGCAGCAAATTTCAATGAAATCGGTTTAGCCGTTTTTCTGTGATTGCGGAAGAGGAAGATATAACTTTTATTAAATAAAAAAGGGATTGGCATTTTTTACCCCTTTGCCGAATTGCGCTCTAACATGAACTATAGTTCTAGCACGGTTAGTAGTAAAAGATAAAATAACGTTGAGTATAGCATAAAGCGAGGAAACTTACCCTTCTTTGTCGAATCGTATTCTTATATGTCCTGTAGTTCAGCCCTCTTTTAACACTACCTGTGTAGGAAATTTCATTAGGATCGGCTTAGTCGTTTTTGCTTGATTGCGGAAGTGGCAGGAATATATATTTTTTTTTATTGTTTGTAGGGGCGTGGCAGTTTACGCCCCCTTGTCCAATAACGCTCTAATTTGGCGCATAGTTAGTACTGGATTAGTACTATCTTTGGTTAAAATTTCATCAAAATCGGTTTATTCCCATTTTATATACAGATGTCAAAAGTGGTGCAATATAAAAATTCGATTTTCCACGCCCCTCCGCCCACAGACAAAGAATAAAAGACCTGACAGCACAGTGTTACTCCCAAGGCTATTTTAAATATTCCGTGAAGATTTCATCAAGATCGGTCCAGCCGTTTTTGCGTCCATAAGAAACATACATACAGCCGTTTTTGCGTTATTGCAAAGCATGCAGAAATATTTTCAATTCAATACAAAGGGGCGTGGCATTTAACGCCCCTTTGTCCAATAACCCTCTAATTTGGCACATAGGTAGTACATGGTTAGTACTATATTTGGTTTAAATTTCATCAAAATCGGACCATCCGTTTTTGTTATATATAGATGTCATTAGTGGTGGAATATAAAAATTTGATTTTGCCACGCCCCTCCGCCCACGGACAGAAAATCAAAAATCTGACCGCACAGTGTTACTCCCCAGGCTATTCTGAATATTCCCTGAAAATTTCATCAAGATCGGTCCAGCCGTTTGCGAGTCCATACGGAACATACATACACACATACATACATACATACACACATCCATTTTTATATATATAGATAGATAGATAATATATAAACTTTTTTACTCTGGTTGGCACAATTATTTTTTTATTTTTTTGTAGAAAGCATAGTATCATATTAAAAAATTAATCAAAAGTTTAAAAAAAAATTAAGTAAATACTTTAATAAAAATTTAATAGTTTTTTTTTTTAATTTTTTATTCGCTTAGTTTTTAGAATTCTCATTTAGTTTATAGTTTTTTGTTTATGTGTATAAAAGTTTGAAATGGTCTTTATAAAATTTTTCTATGTCTTTAAGACATACATACATAAATGTCAAACTTTTTTAAACTTTTTAAACAATAAATTGAAAAATTTTTAATAAATTTTTGCTTGACAGAACTAAAAACTTAATTTAAAAAAAAGAAAAATTTTGAGTAAAGATTTAATTCTGTCAATTAAAAATTTACTCAAAGGTTTTGGCATACCATTTCCATGCAAATGCATGTTTTTTGTCGATAGTATAAAAACGATTTCGATCAATTATCTTTCTGAATCAAGAAATTTGCGATAAAATGGCATCGATTTGTTTTTGCATATTTTTGCATATTTTGGCCAAAATGCATATTTTTGCATATTTTGGGTTTAAATGCATATTTTGTGCATATTTCCATCTTTTAAGTGCATATTATTTGTTTCGAAAACTGTTTAAAATTTGAAAAAATTATTTCGAAAATAAGATTTTTTTTTATACCCTCCACTCTAGTGATAGAGGGTATATATAAGTTTGTCATTCCGTTTGTAACACCTCGAAGTATTGGTCTAGGACCCCATAAAGTATATATATTCATGATCCTCGATCGATTTTAAGACGATCTAGCGATGTCCGACCTTCCGTCCGTCCGTCTGTCTCTCTGTTGAAAACACGCTAACTTTTGAAAGACTCTACGGAGGCTCCTGAAGTTTGGCATATATGTTGGGAATTTACCTGGTCAGGTCGGTTTTGCAATCCGTCGGTTTTGCAATCCTTTGGATGCTGAAGCCCGACATATATATTTGTCGTTCCCCTGGCCTGGTTCGTTTTGAATTTCAGCCAAATCGGTCCAGTGGTTCAAAAGTTATTAGCAATTCCGTGAATTTCAGATTAGCTCACCTTAAATTCACGTGTTGAAAACCCGTTAAACATGTTTTAAAAACATTGGTAAGTCACAAAAATATTTTACAACGTATTTTTGTCACTCAAAACCATTTTTGCACTTAAAAAAAAAAAAAAAATACACTGAAAAAAATTTTACACTCAAAAAAAATTTTACACTCAAAAAAAAATTAGTAAATTATTTTTTTTTAATTAGTTTAAAAAAGTGCTTTTTACCAAAATAAAATATTTCTACTCAAAAATTTTATTTTTTTCACGTTAGAAAATTTACTATCACTTAAAAGGGCATTGTGGAGGGTATTCATAGATTCGGCCAAGTCGAATTTAACTTTTCTACTTGTTATTATTTAAAATTTTTTTATAGATTGTTTTAGTTTCTAAAAAATCTTCCTTACACGAAGTTTAAAATGTTACTATTCAAACCCGGCATTATTTTTCACTTTTTTAGAAGTTTTTCGCATGAAAACAAAATTTTTATTGCACACATTTTATTTTTTAATGCATATTTTAAGGTTTTTTAGTGCATATTTTGAATTTTTTAGCGCATATTTTAAGCGCATATTTTCGATTTTTTAGTGCATGAAAATCTCATCCCTAGTAATAACAATATACTCAACATTTTTTTTTATTTTTTTCTTTACACTTGAGGCCATAAATCCAAACAGCAGCTTAAGTACCAAACCTAAAATGGGTTTTTTATACCCTCCAACTACAGTATGGGGGTATACTCACGTCGATGGAGGGTATACTCAAGTCGATGGTGCTCCCTGACGTTTCCCACCAACCCCCCCCCCCCCCCCAAAAAAAAAAAAGACGCCCCTGGATTTTTTTATATGGTTTTTTATTACATTTTGGAGGGTATAAAAGATTCGGCACAGCCGAATGTAACACTCTCACTTGTTTTTTATAGCTTTTGATAGTTTTTGAGATTGTGGGTAATTTTGGACAAACGCATGGATTCATTAATTCACTGGTGGCAACACTGTATTGAGTACAATGTTTTTGACACTCAAATATTTTTTTTTACCAAAAATTGCAAAAAAAAATGTTTTTATACCAAAATTTAATTTTTTTACAATTTTTTTTCGTTATAGAAATTGCAGTCCCTTAAAATTATTCAAATGTTTTGAAGTAGAGACGGCCTCGTGAGTGACTTGTGATTCATACTCACCTATGCTCACGACAGTAATTTTCTAATTACGCACTATCACTCTCGAGCATATTTTTTTCTACCCACACTCACTCACCTACGTGCACTCACACAAGTTTCACTCAAACTCACGTTGACCTACACTCACGAAGCATTTATGTACAAAAAAGAATTAAGAAATTAAAATTTCACAAATCAAAAAAAAATTTAGCAACATTTAAAATTTACCCAAATTTAAAGTTTCGCCAAATTTTACAATTTTTGTTTGCTTTTTTCGCGACTAAAGTTAAATTGAAGAGAAAATAATTTTATTTTCCACTCAGAATTGAGCTCAGTCACTGTCACGCACTTATCTGCTCATATGGCCATCTTTATTTTGAAGAGCATTCATGGATTCAGCCAAGTCCAATTTTAAATTTTTACTTTTTTTTACCAAGAGCTTAAAATAAACCTCCCAACCTTTTCGGTTGTTATTAAGCCCTAGAAAAGAAACCGCTTTCTATTTAGGGCAATTACAAAGTTTTATTGAATTTTTCTAATTAAATAATAAAACTTGTTATCACCGTAGACTCCAGAGTCTACTTGAGCTGACTTAAATAATTGCCAGCATTCTTTAAACATCGGGTGTTACTTCAGCAATAAGCTCAAACTCCCAGTCACAAGCACCTTTGCCTGAAATTATTAATTTGTAAAAACCATCTTGTAAATGATTTGGAAGACCATCTCGTGAAAATTGACATTTTTCCAGTTTGTAGGTTTTCTTTTCAAAAGGTGGTTCGAATTGATCTTCGAAATATGGCATATCTGAACATTCCTTTAGAGTAGCCATCAATACATCCTTGTAATAAGTATTTATGACCTTGTTGAAATGTGTCGGTGATACTTTAAATGGTAGACTAGTATATTCACCATTACCACTTGGACTGCGAAAAGATTTGGCCTCAACCTAGCAATCAAAAAAAAAATATATATTTTTTTTAAAAAATTTTCAAAAAAAAAAATTAAATACAAAATTTTTACTAAATTATCATCGCCATCGACAATGTCGTAGTTCATGACAAGATCGCCGCTTAATGCAAATTCTCCACGTGTAATACGGTCAACTTTTAAATCGACATTAAATAAACTAGGATCGCTGCTCTTAGATGTAACTGATTTTATCTCAAAATTCCAAGTTTTCTAAAATAAAGAAAAAATAAAACAATTTGTATTAAATATTAAATCAAAGATTCTCGAGAATGAAAATATCTGAAGTCGCTCAACTTCTGTTAAAACCCTCTCTTGCTAACTATGCCATTCAGCGATGGCAACTCAGCGCATTTCGCGCTAGATTTAGCGCTTTCTGACCATCCAAAAAGCGAATTTTTTAAATCTACACTGATAGAAACTTGTACATGACAATAATGAAAATCTACATTAATGTTATGAAAAATGACGTTAAAAAGGAACCTATGTAGGGTTTCAGTGAATTAATGAAATGGGTATCATAAAATGTAATTGCAAGAACAAGTTTCATTAAATTAATGAAAATTGTTCATACAAAATATAAATTGTATTTTATGAAATTTTTCATTACATTAATGAAAAAAGTATTTAATTCTTATGAAATACTTTCATTAAATAAATCCTACTTTTTATTTTTGAAATGAAATATTTTCATTGAATAAATGATACTTTTTATATTTAAAATGAAATATATGTATGAAATTGTAAAGATCTTTTTAAAGAATTAAAAATAATTAAACACTATCCGTGCCGGTGCAATACACTTCATGATTTTCCCTTTGTTTTCTCGCACAAAATTTTACTCCAAGCTTTAATTGTAATACATTAGTAAAACCACGAAGCAAAATAAAACAGCACGAATTTAGTAAATAAAAAATTAATAATTTACTTTTTATTACAAATTTCATAAAAAATTCTGAAAAAAATCACAAAATAACCAAGTTAAAAAAACACTTTCACATATTATTTATTTTATCTATAGATTTCACTCAGTTTTCTCACACAAAATTTTACTATACCCAGCAAAATTTTCCGTTCCAAATAATCAGTTCCAGAACGCATCATATTACCCTGCAAACCGGTTCTACTTAACATTCCAGAATCAATGATTTTTGTTTGAAATTGTCCCGAAAGTAATCGTTTTTTAGAGCAAGCAGTTTTTTTGAAAAATAATTTTACATAGAAAATTTTGTTTTGATTACCGTAGAATATATTCAAGAATCTATTGTAATAGGAATTTGTTCCAACAAATTTTCCTGGGTAACATTTACTTTTAGTACATAAGTAAAACCACGAAATAATATAAAACAGCGCGAGTTTAATAAATACTTATAATTAATCAACAACATTTCACTTTAAATTTCGTATAAAAATTCTAAAAAAAATCACGCTCTCATCAGCTGTTTTGCGCGCGTAAACTATAAGACTAAACAGATGCGACACAACAGGTGCCAAAACAGCAAATTTTGTAAACAAAACTTAATGAAATTTTTTAATGAAACTACGAAATCTAATGAATCAAAATTAATGAAAATCTTGCACAATATGTATGAAACTTCATTCATCATATGAAATATTTCATTGTTGTAATGAAACAACATTAATGAATTCCATTCATTAGTAATATGAAGCGTTTTTCTATCAGTGTAGAGCGTGTTTATAAAGAAGGCGATAAACTGGAGCGTTTTCACTTTTTCATTTAGCGCCTTTAGCGCTTTCTTTCTACAACTAATCACTACATGTAAAAATGTACATTTTACAACAGAAACGTCATAATAACAGTCTTAAATCCATATTTTTCACATAGATGCTGTAGTACAACCATAGAAATGTGAAACTTTGTTGAAAATTAAAAAAAAAATGGTTTTTATAATAAGAACAGAAAAAAATTTAGTTTGAAAATTGTATTTAGCCATTTATTAGACTTATTCTGCGAATAGGCCAGATGATTTTACAAAAATTTATATTAAAACCGTTAAATTAAACATCGTTTTTTAGCGATTTTTGGCGCTTTTTACTTTATTTTACACTCAAAATAATAACTCTGTTAAATTACAGAAAAACTCTGCTAATTTAACAGAGAACACCATACTTTTCCAGCTAACAACATTTCTTGGTAATTTTACTAAAAAACTCTGTAAAATGATTTTAACAGAAAAAAAAAACAGTTAATTTACAAAGTTTATAGTAAAATATTGGTTAAATATGAAAGCTTTTTTACAGAGAAAACTCTGTAATTTTACTATAAAACTCTGTAAAATGATTTGGACACAAAAAAACTGTTAATTTACAGAGTTTCTAGTAAAATATTGGTTAAATAAACCACCATTTTTCAAAGAAAGCTATGTAAATTTATATATTTGTATAATACATTTTATGCAAAAAAAATTTACAGAAAAAACTCTGTAAATTTACAGAGTTTAGTTAAATGCATGTTATTTTGTAAAATTTTTATAAGATTCCTGAAAAAAAAAAATTTGATAGCTTTTTTGCTATTTTTTCAACTTCTTCTCAAAAAAAAATACAGATAAAATTTTGATGTTTGGTAACAAAAACAAAACTACTCAAAACTGAAAACTTTTTTGTTTATAAAAAAATACGAAGTATTTTGCTTAAATCTGTAGTTTAGCAGAAAACTCTGTTAATTATCTGTAAAATTAAGATTACAAAGTAAAAAGTAATATAACAGAAGAAACTTTGTTTTTTTGTCACAACAAAATACAAAGTATTTTCTTTAAATCTGTATTTTGACAGAAAACTCTGTCAAATATCTGTTGAATTGGGATTACAGTCATTTTACAGAGTATTTTACAGAGTTATTATTTTGAGTGTAATTTAGCGCTTTTTAGCGCTTTTTGAGTCACTGTTTTGCGCGTTTTGCCTATAAAAAGTTGGCATCACTGATGTCATTACAGAGGACGAATGAACAAACAAAAATAAAAATGAACAAAAAAAAAATGATACAATTTTTTTGGGCGGGTTACTCAATATCCAGTTAGTAGCTAACTGTTGATTTAACGGAGCCTTTTGTCCAAATTTGTATGTAAAAGTTAAATTTAACGATAAGTTATTTTATAACGGAGCATTGAGTAATCCAGCCTTAATGGAGCGTTTTTTTTTGCATTTAGCGGTAAAAAAAAAATTTTTTTTTTATCATCGGGAAATCCAATGACTTTTTATTTCCTAAGAATTTGTTTTAAACACTTTTAAGTGTATTTTTTAAATAATATTATCATACTAATTAGAAATTGATATATTTTTTTTAAAATTTATTAAGCACTTTTTCGACCCATGTAAAAATCGATTTGATCTTGTTAGATCTGCTTTGATCTGATAATATTTAATTGCATCTGATTGTATATAATTGTATCTGATCAGATATAATAAAATAGCTAATTTTTGTCAATGTTGACCAAATTCGAGATATGTATAATAAGATCTCGATTTTGGTCGTTTCAGATATAATTATATCCAATCAGATATGTTCATATATGAATAGATATAAACAGGTCGAATAAGATCTAATCCATTTTTACACGGGGTAGTGTGTCAAATACTCACAGTAGTGTGTCAAATACTTTTCTACGATTGCACTGTGGGCCAGCATCCCTGAATTTTGGCCATAAATATACCGTTTAACCTATAAGTCAAATAAGTGTTAAAGGGTCGCTGATCACGATTCTGAAAAAAATTTCAAAATTCAAAATGGCGGACACAAAATGGCGGACATGATTTTTTAATTCTTTTTTATTGTATTTAATGTAATAATTGTCGATGTAATATTTGTCTCTTTTGACCAAAAACTTAGATTTTAATGGTTTTTCGGATGGTAAAACTGATTTTGGAATTAAATATTTAAAATTCAAAATCGCGGATCCAATATGGCGGATGTGCTTTTACAATACTTAGCTAATTGTACTTGAATTAATCATTTTCTATGTATTTAGGGTAGGTAATTACAAATTTCAGCTTTTATTATTTTAAATTCAAAATGGCGGATCTAATATGGCGACAAATAAAATATTAAGTTTTTTTCTATGTTGTCTGATTTTGATCTGATTTTGGAATCAAATATCTGATTTTAGAATCAAATATTCAAAATTCAAAATAGCGGATCCCATATGGCGGACAAGATATTTAAATTATATATTAATGTTTCAAAATATCACTGGGAAAAGCTTGCGAAACACGAATACGAACTCAGATTTTTTCAAATCAAAATGGCGGATTCAATATTTAGGACCCAGCTTTTAAAAAAAATTTACAATTTTTAATGTCCTAAGTTTTTATAAATCCCTCTTTTTGCTTTTATCAGAAGATTTTAATAAAATATTTATCTTTTAAATGCGTCAAAGTGTTCATATATTTAGTGGCACATTTAAGACAGAACTTTTTTATTTCAAATAAGCATTTGCCCTCCTAAATGTACAAATAATGATACTAGCTTACAATTTCATACAAAATATTTTAAATGCTATCGCGAAAACATGCCCGATTAAATGCGTTCCCAGCATTAAGTATTAATGTTTAGCACTAAAGATGGACGCTGGTCAGTGAATCACGCGTGATCTAGTTTTTTGATCGTGAGTGATAAGTGATTGAGGCATTTTTTGCGTGAGTGATTCGTAGTGAGATCCATTTTTTTGCGAGAGTCAAACTTCTTTAATTGTATTGATTCAGTTTTACAATTTTTTTTCTTGTTTTAAATGTTTAGCGTGAGTCACACGTGAGCGTGAGTCACACGTGAGTGGTGTTTTGTTTACTCACGTAAATAGTGTGTAAGTGTGAGAACAAAAAAACGATAAAATAAATTTTGAGATTTTTTTTGCGTGAGCGTGAGTCAACGTGAGTCAAAATTCACTCACGTGCCCATCTCCAGTTATCACGCCAAGTTGTCAAAGTGGGACATTTTCTATAAGAAATCAATAGAAACAAAAATATCAAAAAAATTTTGAAGTTCCATTTAAGGGGCATCTCTAAACGTCATATTTTGGTTAATTGCCTCTATGTCAAAAGCTTATGAACGGTCGCATAGGGTCGCTAAAATGTGAATAGAATACATTGTCAGAGACAGGTCGTAGTTCGAGGTTTGTCAATATCCTTTGGACTTTTTTGAACATTGGTGTTGAAAAAAGGCGGATTTAAACAAAAGTATGAATTTCCATAATTTATTAAAAAAAAAAAATATACTTAAAGCTTACTTTTTGGCAGTTTATCTCATGTGTTGGACAAACAGATATGTCTTAAGGAGAACTTCTCAGAAAATTTGAAAAAATATTGTGTTGAAGTCAATGTTGGCAATCGATACCTTTTCAATACCGTTATCCGTTTCAAAACCCTTTAAATTGAATACCGGTACCAATACCAATCCGAAACTCAGTTTTGGTATCGGATACTGGTATCCAAAAACCTTTTCCTTCTGTACCGGTACGTACCGGTATTGAAAAGGTTTTTCCTAAAAAAACATTTTTTTTTTTTACAAACAAAAAATTTAATGGAAGTTTGTAATTTGTTTGGTTTTTGTTAATGAAAAATCGTACTCCAATTGCCTCCCCGAAGTCTCATAAAAATCAAAAAAATCTTTAGGCACCCACATCGTGGATTAAGTAAAAATTTAAAAAAAGCCATACATACCACGATGCGGGAGCAGAAGAAAATGGCGTACGGACATAGCGCCCAAGTGCATATCGCCCAATTTAGAAAAGTCATTCCACCCAAAAAAAATGTGTGTTAGTTGTTGTTGCAAAATTTTTTGGACGATATAGCCATTATTTTTGGGTATTTTAACAATTTTCTTTAAATTTATATAAATTATCAAAAATGTCATATTACCCAAATATCAAAATGTTATATTTATAAAATGTCATAGCACCCAAAAAAATAATCATAAAACTCACCAAAATTGTTTTTTTTAACACAATATTTTAAAGTTTTTATGCGTTGCCGGCCTTCGGCCGGGCTTAGGGATTACAAAATCCATGCATTAAACCCACCCTCTCCGCAAAGTAAGATTTTCTAGGGTAGCAGTCCTTTACGCTACCAAATTTGTTATGCCTCAAACCAAAATAAGCTTTGGTTTGCAGAGGGGGTGGGTTTAATGCATGGAGTATGTAATCCCTAAGTCCGGCCGAAGGCCGGCTACGCAGAAAACCTTTATTACAATAAAACAAATCATAGAAGTCGTAATTTCGACATTTCGCCCAAAAAAAATATTTCGGATTTTTTGACAATTTTGTTTTGGGAGAAATAACATTTTTAGACCTATAATTTTGGGCTATATGTCGCAGCGTGGGCGATATGTCATTTACGGTTTTGGGCGATAAGACCTTGGGCGCTATGTCCGTACGCCGAAGAAAATTATAGATTTTCACGAAATTTTTATGGAGGAACTTTCTGAAACCCTTTCGTATAGTATAGTTTTTTGGGGATTTTTATTTAATCCGCGATGTGGGGATTTTTTTTTTGTGATATTTATAAGACTTCGGGGGAGGCATTTGGAATGCCATCCAAAATAAAAGAGTTAGGTCCGTGCCTTGCTCTTTTATGAAAAGTGAATTTCTTCAAGGGGTTTTCGCGAACTTACATGTTTAAAAACACACTAACTTTCGAAACGCAACTCTGATGCTACTGAAGCTTGCCATATATATTTGTCGTTCCCCTGGTCTGGTTGGTATTGAATAGCAAAATCGGTCCAGTGGTTTAAAAGTTATTAAGAAAATCCAGAATTTTAGATTGGTTTCACCAAAATTCACGAATTAAAAAAAACGTTAAACCAGCTTTAAAAACATTGATGAGTCAGAAAAATATTTTGAAAAGTTGTTTTATCACTCACAATAATTTTTTCACTAAAACAAAAAAGACTTACACTCAAAAAAAGTTTTCCACTCAAAAAAAAAAAAAAAATTGACATCTTATTTTTTCAAAAATGATTGAAAAAAGTTGAAAAAGAGAAAAAAATGTGAAAATTAAAATTTCCGAATTTTTTTGGTGTTCTTGATTTCACATCCGAATTTCTTTTTCGTTTTGTTTTACATAAATAAAATTTGGTGAAAGTAAAACGAATGTATTTTTTCCTTACAGTTTTTTAAATTTTATTTAGTCGATTTCAACCTCGAATGAAAACGTGATCTACAAAACACTAAACTTGATTTCATGTGATTCGAAAATTTTCATGTGAATTGAAAAGTTGTGTAAGACAGAACAGAGGCCAAAATTGTTAATTTTTTTCACGTTAAAAAATTAACTTTCACTTTAAAAGGGCATTGGGCTTTTAAAACTTTTCTCTTGTTTTTACATATTTTTTACTTTTCTTAAACAAATTAAACATTTTTATGTCAGAATGACTTCAAAGTCCTGCACTTTGATCAAGGGGTTAGAAAATTATAGTTTTATCGGCCCGCCCCCTTTTGTAGGTGTGGTCCGGCAACGTACCTGCCGACCCAATAAAAACGCTCTTTTAAATTTGTTCACATTTTATAGGGCATTTTAGCAAAATTGCTATAAAAAAAATACGTAAATACGTGTTTACACTCAAAAAAAAACTGTAATGTTAGCAAAAAAAGCTTGTAAACCTACAAGAAAATTTGCTGATTTTGAACCCACAATTTTTTTGGTAAAGTTAGCAAAAACCTTTTGCTAAAAATTAGTTAACTGAAATAATTTTTATTTCAACTTAGTTCATACACATTTGAGGACCCCATTGGGTTCGGACCAAATAGGTCCAGACCCCGGTGGGCCTAGACCTAGTTGGGTTCTTAAAAATCGTCATAATTTTTCATCCAAAATTTGTGTCCGTTTCGCTCTACCTTGCTTAGTTTTTGAGATACGTGATTATAGGGGACCACTGGGGTCTTGAGAATTTAAAAACTCGATAACTTCAAAAATATTACTCGGAGCTTTTAACTATTTTGCGGTCTTGTTCTACGTATTGAGAGCTACAAAAATGCTTTTGGACTTTTTGTTGTGTCGGCAATATTTACCGAGATATGAGCATTTTAAAATTTTCGGGAATGCTAACTTTTTTGGATCCAAAGTTAGGGCCCATTAGGGTCCACACATGTGAAGAGGACCCGCGAAAGTATGGAGATTCTAAGAACCAAAAATGCCCTCCATTTTGCTCTATCTGGCTTAGTTTCCGAGATAGAGCCATTTTAAGTTTTCTGAAAATAAAAAAAAATTTACCATTTATTTTTGCTAATGTTAGCAAAAAATCTTGTAAAAATGTTGTCAACTCAATTTCAAATCTTAGCAAAAGAAATTAGTTCAACGTTTGTTTAAAATTGCTAATGTGCTAAATGAAGTTTACAAGAATTTTTTGCTAACATGCTAATCTCAACTAAAAATTTGCTAAAAGTTAGCTAACTAGCATTAGCAAAAAAAAATTAGTAAATCTACTAACGTATTTTTTTGAGTGTAGTATTAAAGTTGAAAAAAAAATATTTTTTTTGTAAGTTTTTATACGTTTTTTATATTTTTAGCATTTTTTTCGATAATACCGGTACGTACCGGTATTGACGTTTCGGTATCGGTAATACCGTAACCGATTCAACTCAAATACCGTAACCGATACCGAAATAAATAAAAAACGATACCAATACCGATATCGATACCGTTATTCGTTTCGATTGCCAACCTTGGTTGAAGTACAAAAAAAATCTCAAACTTTGACTTTAATCTCATGCAAAAAAAAACTTTTAGCAACAATAAAAAGATATCAAAGATGGACAAAATTCAAGATGTTGACATTCTGAAAAAATATTTTTCAATATGTTTTGACCTTATTGGCCAAAAAATGGAAATCCTGGCCCACAGTGGATTACCTGCATTTTTACTTTTTTGGTTTATCGATGCCTTCTTTCTTGGCACTGTGTTAAATTTAGTAAAAACTCCAAAAAGCAAAAAAAATAATTAAATAATTTTAATTTAAAAAATCAAAACGAAAGATAAACCAATAAAATATTTTGGAACTATTCACATGAATTAAGGTAATTTAAGCACAAAATATTTGCATTCTCTCTGACCAAATTGCATTGAACATTAAAGTAGTTATATCCGTTCTAAAAATATTATTTTTATGACGTTTTTAAAAACATAAGTTTGGAGGTCAAAAAGTCAACACTTATCCTACATTATCCTTAGATATTTTTATACAGTGGTAAGTGGCAAAACTCTTTGCTAGATTTACTAATAGAAACTTGCTCCAAAGGCGTCCGCTTAGTAGAACTGCACTTTAAAAATATGACTTATTTTATACTATTAAACAGACATATGCACGAATGCATTTAAAAGTCGTTTAGTGGCATTCTAAAAATTTAGAATGAAAAACAGTATTTTGTTCTTTCAGTTCGAAACGAATGAATAATGTATTCTATGCTTACAACGAAAAGAAAAAACGAAAAAAAATTAACTCAATCACCAAATGAAAATTTTCATTTTCAAAATTTTTTTTCGTTCACTCACGGCATAACCAAAATTTAAAATATTAAAATTTAATATGCTAATATCTCGAAAACTAAGCATGATAGAGTAAAACGGAGCGAAATTTCGGATAAAAAAAAGATGGCAACACTTTAGGGAAAGTTTACCACTTCACATGTCTGGATCCTTTAGTGTCCGAACTTTGAATCAAAGAATTCGAATTCCCGGAAATTTTAAAATGTTCTCGGTAACTACCGCCGACAGGACGAAAAGTTGCGAAGCGATTTTGTACCTCTTGGCGATCCAAGAGGTACAAAATCGCAAAATCTACAATCATACCCCATAAAAAAAATCCATTGCACAAATTTGTTTAAAATGCTTGTTAATACCGATTTTGGACCAATACCGTTTTTTTACCACACTGTTCGGTCGGATTATAGTTATTATTGGTTTTTATGGAATTAAATCTGGTTTATTTTTAGCTCTGGTTAGTATAAATTTTTTTTTAATTACCTTTCCTCCTGCACCAAATCCTTGTGTTAATGCTATTAAGAATATCAAATTCAGAACTCCATAAAAAATTAATTTATTCATTTTAACTGTTAATTAACTCTATTCCGTTAACTATTCTATGAACTATTCTATGTCGAAGCTTTACGAGAAATATTACTTTTAAATATTATTTTAATAATTAATTACTTATATGTGTATTAAATTTGTTTAAAAAAGAGATTATTATCTTGTTAAGGGGGGAGTCTTAGTTTTGGTTGATTATTTCGTTATTTATTAGTTATGGTAAAAAAAAAAACATTTTGTCAAAGCTGGGTTCAAAATATCGGAGTACTCTGCACTATAGAAAATCATCTCTTAAAAAAAAAAGATGACATCATAAGTGCGAAAGAGAAAGACACAAAATCCACTATCTACAGCACAGAGTACTTCATCTTTGTACATTCAGCTTGAAAAATTACTCGTTTAGAGGCCAATTAAGACAACTCCCTCAAAAATAAATAAGAGTTTATTCAAAATTTTCCTGCGAAATGTTTTTAAAATCATATTAAACATATATCTTCTGATGTCAGTAGTGCATGATTAAAAATATAGTCAAAAATAACATTTGCAAAACTGTAAAAACAGAAAAGGATACCCTTCTCCCTTAATAGCGGAATTTTTGTGCTTGTTAAATATAGACGCTATTTTTAGATAAATATAAATTGTGCTAGTCATCTAGAAAACGTGCAACATTTTCATGTTTTGTTATTTAATAAATTGAATTATATCAGTTGTTAAAAGATTATTAAAAAGTGGTCATGCTATTTAGGAGTAACAGCATAATTAACACTGTGCAACAATTTGAGTGTCATTCTCTGGAAGTGGACCAAACCAATACAGAATGATAGTATTTTCTTGTGCACGAGTTTTCGATTTCGATGCGCTTAAACCGCTTATTTTGTGAGGTTCGTACAAAAAAGCATGAGCCAAAAAATGAGGGTGGTGGGGTGGAGTCTAGGGGTCGCTTATCGGGGTCAATGTTGGGCTTGAATGGGGTAAAAGTAAAAAATAAACATAAAACCCTCAACTGCCCCGAATTAATCCCAAAAGGGTAAAATATGTGAGCGACCCTCACTAACCTACCGATCTAACTATCCTATACATACCCACTATCTTTAATCCCGGGCCCCATACAATTGATTTTTTTTTTTTGTTGTAAATTTTGTTTTGTTAA
Organism: Pegoplata infirma; assembly: GCA_963921195.1. Classification (NCBI taxonomy): domain Eukaryota; kingdom Metazoa; phylum Arthropoda; class Insecta; order Diptera; family Anthomyiidae; genus Pegoplata; species Pegoplata infirma. The sequence continues at coordinate 129,532,887 of OY992540.1, read as the reverse complement.
ATCCGCTTCTTCCGCTCCAATTTAGGACCGATCCCATCTATTTTCCCCTTTTAACATAAATTAACCAAAAATTCCTTCCCTAAGGGGGCTGCCATAAAAAGAGTACGTTTTGTTAAATTTACTCATACCGCTATAAATGTACTATAACCTTACACACCCTTCTTCAAGCAAATCTAGGTTTTGTTTTCATTCCTCTTAATTTAGAACTTCTAAAATCGTTAACATGAAAATCCTATCTGATCCTGCTTTCGAGTTTTTGCTAACAAAAACCACCCAGTGAAATATCCAACTGATTCCTATAGACTTTGCTCTCCTGATTCCAAACCGGCCATTGAAATTTTCCGTTTTCAAGATATTCGCGTAAAAAAAAAGGCGAATACCTCAAAAACGGAACATGCTAGAAAAATTTTGGTTGCAGTTTTGGAATCAGGACGTCCATTTTATATAAAAACAAATTATAGATTCCTAGTTTTTACATATGTTACAGTGGACCCCAAAAATTGCTAAATTATTGGTTTTTAGACTTTTTAATAGCGAATATCTCAAAAACAGGACATGCTAGAAAATTTTGGGTGGTAGATTTGGAATTAGGAGAGCAAACGTAATGAGAATCATGTCTTGATTATCTAGGTGCAATCTGCAGAGAAATCTGTAAAGACAGCAGAAAATTCGATTTCAGCTGAGCAATCTGCTGTTTTCAGCAGAAAAATCTGCTGAAATTACATCGAGTTTGAGCCATATAATAAATCTGCTAAATCTGCCGTGTATGCTATAACTCTGTATTGTGCAATAAAAACTTAAAGAACATTTTTTAAGTTTTTTTTTTCAAAGTGCAGTTTTCCAAATTTTAAAGCAATCGGGCCAGTTCTTCTTGTAGCCCCCATACAAACCCCCTCCCGATATTTACAAAAATATCTCAAATTTCATGAAAATAGAAAATATTTTATTCAAATTTTGTTTGTGTGTGTTTAACGCGTAGTTTAATAACCTAATCAAATCTGATTATAATCAGAAAATTTTTGAACTTAGGCCCCATTTGAAAATTACGACCGATATTTATTTAAAGCGGTTTATTGGCAATTAATAGAAGCCTATTTCACTCAAATTTAGTTTGTTAGGGTTTTCTACCCTTATTAAAGAATTGGCAAAAGAACGATCCAATGGCTCCATGATTGGACTTAAGAGCCAAATTCCGGGAAATATTGGTGTAGTGTATTATATCGTTGAACTATATTCAATTTGAGCTATCTGCAGGCCTATTACATAGCAGATAGCTCAAATTGAATATAGCTTAACGATATGGTCTGTCTTGACCGACTATAATTTTCTTACTTGTTTTTTTTTTAATTTTGATAATTTTTTATTTTGGGATTTTAAATTTTACAAAAATATAAACTATAGCCTATTTCTGTAAAATAACGAAAAAATCTGCACAAAAATATTTTGAAATTCAGCAAACAGAATCTGTAAAATTGCAGAAAATTTTTCTGTTATTTTCTAAAACTGAATGACAGAGAATTTACTAAAAATATCTATTTCAGCAGAAAAATCTGCTAAAAGTTTGCTAATTCAAATTGAAACCCAGTAAAAATAAATATATATTACAATATATTATATAACTTGATGCAAACATAATAAATTATATATGATAATACATCCCTGAGATATTTTCTAAATTTTTTTAATGCAGTCATATGTAGTAATATATAATTTAATCATGATTCGGGATAAAAGGTGTACGGTTGATATAATTATATAAAATTATATGAGGGTCAATACAAAATTTCTTTTTCTGTATAATTTAACTTAAAATTATATATAGCTTATGCTGTTCCATATAAACCTATATATGTTTACAATTAACCAAAAAATTTCTAAGTTTTTTATGCAAAGTATAAGAAACTTTCTAAATGTTCCTAAAAATTTCTTGTTAGGGTTATGTATATCACCTATCTGGTTCGAAGCGTACCCAAACATTTTTTTTGTTTTTGAAAATTATATGTTTGGTGAATGTATCGTTGACCTGTGGTGTATCTCAACCCAAAAAACACCAGGATTTTATATGTTTTTGTGCAATTAGATCTAATTAGATCCACCAATATAAGGCAATGTCTGGTCAAAACTCGGATGAAATCAAATCATATTTTATACAAGTAGATCTTTTTTAATGCAAAAACATCCACCATTATTCGGATCAAATTGCGTATTAATATATATTGTGTCATATATCATTATATATTGCATCATATAAAAATTTTTACTCGGGAAGATATTTTACAGATGTTTTGACAAAGTTTCTTTTTTGAGTGTAGTGTCACCCTTGGGCTGATTTAGCAATAACTCAAAAACAGGATCAGCTACACTCAAAATAATACATTAGTAGATTTACTATTTTTTTGCTAATGCTAGTAAGCTAACCTTTAGCAAATTTTTAGTTGAGATTAGCATGTTAGCAAAAATATATTGTAAACTTAATTCAGCGCATTAGTAATTAAAAAAAAAAAAATTTAACTATTTTTTTTTGCTAAATTTTAAATTGAGTTGACTAAATTTTTACAAGCTTTTTTGATAATATTAGCAAAAATAAATTGTAAATTTAGTTTTACAAGAAAACTTAAAATGGCGCTATCTCAGAAACTAATTGTAAGGCAGATGGAGCAAAATTGAGGCCATTTTTGGTTCTCGGGCTCGCCATAGTATCGCCGGTCCACTTCATATGTGTGGACCCTAATGGGTCCTAACTTTGGATCCAAAACATTTAAAATGCTTATATCTCGGTAAATATTGCCGACAAAACAAAAAGTCCAAGAGCATTTTTGTAGCTCTCAACACGCAGAACAAGACCGCAAAAAAAAGCTATCCGAGTAATATTTTTATCGAGTTTTTAATTTTCAAAACCCCCAGTAGTCCCCTAAAATCACGTATCTCAAAAACTAAGCAAGGTAGAGCGAAACGGACACAAATTTTGGAAAAATATATAGTATGGGGACTTTCTTAAGGGTTGAAGATAGAGGATATCAAGGTCGAATATTTAAAACTTGCTATCTGCATAAAGAATATTTTTTAGGTGATTAACACGAACTGTTATTTTAAGGTAATTCTATGACTTATTATTAATCTTTTTTCAAAAATATAATTAAAAACAATTGTTTTTGCAATAATATTTCAGTTAAAAATGGATTTGGTAGATGAAAACTAATTCAGTGAACACATTTCTATCGAAAACTCTCTTTCGAAAATATTGCAGATAGCAAGTTTTGAATATTTGCCCTCGATATGTATGTTTTAGGAAAATGTAACAGCTGGTAAAATGCTAAGGGTCAGTAATACATTTGACTTCACTACACCATTTCCAATTGTATTTCAGAAATTACCAATTCTATTTCTGAAGTTATCAATTGTGTTTCAGAAAATATCCATTGTATTTCAGAATTTATCAATTGTGTTTCAGAAATTGTCAATTGTATCTCAAAAGTTATCAATTGTATTTAAGAAGTTATCAATTGTATTTAAGAAATTATTAATTGTATTCCAGAAATTATCAATTGTATTTCGGAAGTTATGAATTATATTTCAGAATTTATCAATTGTATTTCAAAATTTATCCATTGTATTTCAGATATTATAAATTGTATTTCAGAAGTTATCAATTGTATTTCAGAATTTATCAATTGTATTTCAGAAATATACAACTTATAACTTCTGAAATGCAATTGATAAATTCTGAAATACAATTGAAGGGCTTATTGTAAAAACTCGATAAGCAACATTTAATTTAATTTAAGACATCTGCCAAAAAATCTGTCAATACACCATCAGCATAAGGCGTAAAACATGAAAAAATAAAATGTTGCTTATCAAGTTCTTGCAGTAAGCCCTTCAATTGATAATTTCTGAAATACAATCGATAATTCTGAAATACATTTGATAATTTCTGAAATATAATTGATAAGTTCTGAAATGCATTTGATAATTTCTAAAAAACAATTGATAATTTTTGAAATACAATTGATAATTTCTGAAATACAATTGGAAATGTTGTAGAGACATCCTTGGGATATTTAGAGCGATATGAGTAAATTTTATAAAAATTACATTTTGGGAGCCCCCTAGGGAAATAATTTAGGGTTTAGGAACATTTGGGACAAATGTTAAAAGGGAAAAATAAATGTGGGTTGGCTTTTACGTTTTAACCCTCCGGGGAAACCATGGGGGTGGTTGGGGCGGATTTAACAAAACAAATTTATAAAAAATAAAAAAATTTATTGAAAAAATATTGGGGTTTGGTCCTATATTTGATTTCTCCAGCTTCACTTTAAGGACAGTTATAGCAGTAGGAGAAAATTTGTATAAAAATTCAAACTTTGTTTGGGAGCTCCCTTAGGAAGTGGAGCTTAGGTACAGTATGTATAAAACAAATATTTTGGAGGAAAGATCGGTCTCATATGTTACCCCTCTAGGGGCTACTTCGGGTAGTTGTGGTAACTTTTGAAGATTTTTACCCTTTATTTGACACACAAAGAGCGACCCTTAGACCCCCTAAAACCATCCATATTTTTTGGATCATTTATTTTTTTTTTGCGAACCTCACAAAATATTCTGCACTAGCGTATTCAAATTTTATTTTTCCAATTGTTTTTTTCATAAAACATCATTACTGACACTTCAACCTACGTGTCACACCTAGAGTTTTTCACGGGAATTCCCGGGAATTCCCGTAAATTTTCGATCCCGAAATCCCGGGAAATAGAGCGGGAATTCCCGGGAATTTTAGTTTCTTTGAAATTGTTGATTTTTGGACTTCTATTGATTATTTAGTATGTGATTTTTTAGCGATTTTTTTAAAATTCTTGATAATTGATGACAGAAACGTACGCAGGGACCATGAGGGCCCAAAAAAAGAGACGTTCTAACTAAAAAATGTCATGAAATCTGAGACTTACGAAATATAAAAAGTCTCACAAAATCTAAATTTCGATAGGATATAATAACACAGTGATAAAAAATCAAAATTTCCGAATCGGAATAGAATGAACCAAAAGAAAATTAAAGTTTACATTTTACATAACAAAGCCATCAAGACGATTTTTTAATTCAGCGCTAGATTATTTTTTACACGCATTTTAAAGCAATTAAAGCTTTTGTGTACTAAACATGTCCTACATTAGGGGGCCCTGGCCTAAACATAAGCTCGAAATTACGTTAGGTACAACCGGTATGAATTTCGCTGCAATCGGTCCCGTACCTATTTACTAAATAGCCAAATTAATAAAAATAATCCACTGTTCACCGTTGCGTATGATTGTTATTTAAAGGCAATTACAAAATTAATCATACGCCTTATACAATTTTTAAGCAATTATTATTATAATTATAATAAAAGTTCACCAACTAACTGGACATGATTCTATTTAAATTGATAAATTGATATAAAATCTGTGTAAAGGATGACAGTTTTTTTTAGAAACCAGGATTTTTAATTTTTTTAATAATTTTTGGGGTAAATTTTCTTATAATTTTATTGCTCTGAAACAGTTACATTCAGTTTCAGAAACATAATAGAGAAATTACTGTGAATCAGTTTAATTGTGTTTTAGAGGCAAAGCGTTGAGAACCAATTGTAAAAATGAACTGAGATGAATTATAATAAATGATGAATTTTTATTATTAAAGCAGATAAAGCGATGTGAAATACTACTAACATATTCCCTTAAAAATACTTTAAAATGAATTTGATATATTTGGACCGTTTTTTTTATAAAAACTGGGTAACAAAAATTGTTATTTTTTTCTCGAAACTTGTTTTTTTCTGTTTTAAAGGTACTAAATAAGATTTTTATTCTGTTAATAACCATTATAAATAATGTAATCGCATTCATAAGGTTTTTTTGTATTTTTTTTTTTGAAAAAAAAATGGGTTTTTAGTTATTGCGGGAATTCCCGGGATCCCGGGAAATTTAAAATTGAATCCCGCTTTCCCGGGAAATGAAAAAGTCCGGGAAAAGAAAAACTCTAGTCACACCTGATTCAAACATACAAAAATCAAAATAGTTTTTTTATGGGTTCAATTGTTTAAGTTTTATTACATTTGTTGTCCCTTAAAAAAATAATAAAAATAATACCAATACATTTTTACACTGACGCATTAGGCTCAATATTTAAAAGTAGTTCAATTTCCCATTCTACTTCACCATACGCATTCAATACGATTTTATAAGTGCCCACATCCAAGTGATTGGGAAGACCTTCTTGTGATATTTGACATTTATTAAAAGTATATGTTTTCTTTTCTAATGGCGGCTGAAATTCATCTTCAAATTTTGGCAAATTTGAGCATTTCCTAAATGTTTCCATCAATACATTTTTATAGTGGGTATTTAGGGCATTATACCAATGTGTGCGAGCCATTACTAGGGGTATACTACTGTATTGTCCATCACCATTTGGACTACGAAATGAGGTAACTTCTAACTGAAATGGAAAAAAATATTTGAAATATATTAAAAAGAAAATTTTAAATTAAAAAAATTTATAAGTAAATATTAAAGTTAACATTAATTTTTTGATATCATCAGAAGGTTTTTGCACCAACAAAAAAATTTCGTAGCTTTTTTTTTTAATTCTAACTCCTTCCCGTACCTATACGCGGAAAAAACCCCGGTTTGTGACCCCATTTTTCTGCGGAGCAAAAACGGCTGAACTTATTGCAAATTTTGTATCACTAAACAAATCTTTTGAAAATTAGTGATATTTTTCGCAATCTTCCAGAAGGTTCCAAAAATTGGCGATAATCACAACCCGTTAAAAAGCTATAAAGCTTCAAAAATTTATTTATTTTTAACTCATCGTTTTTTTTCGCCCTCTTTATCGCCACTTTTTGTTTACTTTTGGAAGCTTGCGAAAAATGTCGTTATAGAGCAGTGGTCGGCAGAAAGAGAGAATATGAATGCATTGGTATATGAAAAAAAACATGCATGTGTTGGTGTATTTCTCAAACAAAGCAACATCAACCTGCTTGTTGTTGTATTTTTATGCTCTTAGTTGTGAATTTTGTTGACATTCGTGTTGAATACATGTAAATAGCCGAATGTGTTCGGGATCCATGTGCAATTGATGCCGACCACTGTTATAGAGGTCAAAGTTCTGAAAAACGCTGTTTTGGGAATTTTTTGCAACTCTTAGCGGTTGAACTCGATGTGGTAGCGACTTAAAAATAAGGCGAGGGTACAGCCAGGGTTGCCAGAATTGTTGGGTCCAAAATTGTCAAAAATGTACGATTTTTATAAAAAAAAATCGTCAAAATCGTCATTCCATTTGCAGAAATCGTCAATATAAAAATGGTATATTTATCATCGATTAAAGATTCATTCAAACGATGTCCCCTCGTCTGTTGAAGACATGATGCAGTCCAAACCAAAAGAGCTAAATCCATGCAGTTTGGCTTAAATATATCTTATGCCCATTGAATGATTCAATTTGAAAATTGACAAAACTAGACCAGGGTTTTGTCAATTCACCTTCTTAAACATATAAAATATTTTTATGAAAGAAAAAGTCATGCAGTTGGGTCAAGTTAATTAGAAAATGTATTTTTTTCAGTCCGCCCTTTTCTGTGGACACTTCCAAAAAAAATAATAATGATAAAATTTGTTAACATTTATAACGAAAAGAAAGATGTCCTCCACCAAAAAAACACATTTTTTTTCCTTTTGGAGGGAAAAAGAAAATGTGACTCTCACTTGTTCCATTTGACCCTTTTTTTACAAAAATATTGGTGGATCCCAGCAAAACTTTGGTAATGGGTAGTGATTATATAACACATTACCAGGTAATGTATATACCTTATTTGTAGCATTATTTTAGGATGTCTTACCAAACATTTGTTGCACAACGTATTATTTTAAAGTGAAAAATAATGCATTACTAATAATTTGCTACGTAATGCATGATTATTGGAAAAAATCTATTTCATATTTATTATTTCTAAACATTAAATCATGGATGACTTATATTTGGTTACATTATGTATTATTTGAAAGTTTGAAATAATGCATTATTTATAATTGGATGCATAATGCATTACAATAACATGAAAAATAATTATTTTATAAAAAAAATGCAAGTTTAAACTAGAGATGGGCTCACGACAGGAAATTTCTAACGACACACACTCACGAGCATATTTTATCTACTTACACTCACTTACAATCACGTGAGTAAATTTAATACAAAATTACTTTTTCACTACTCGTAACACCTTATATAATATCTTCTGGTATGCTATATTATTTCATTTCTCGTAACCTATAAAATATCATATATTTTACACCTTACTCGTATTCTTTGTTATAAATTTATGACTTATTTTATACCTTACTGGTATTTATTGTGATAATGTGGATGCATTACTTTGAGTCTCATCGCCTGTTAAAATCATCAATGCTGCAATGTATAAAATAAGAGATCCTATACCTTATTTTATACCTTATTTAGTAATCTAAGTTTTGCTGGGATACTTTTTTTAACTAACAATAAGCAAAAAATATTCAATAAATACTAAAGTTTCATTAAAAAAATTTAAAAAGTAGACAAAATTGACAGGTTTTTGATATTTTTAAAAATCGTCATTTTTTGGGCTAAAATCGTCAAATCGTCATTTTGCTATTTTGGGGAGTAAAAATCGTCAAAATGCAGAGCAAACGTTAAATCTGGCAACAGTGGATATAGCTAACTTGAAAACTGAGAGCGTATACTTAATTTTGTTATTGCATTTAAATAACAATCATACGCAACGTTGCATAGTGTTTTATTTTTTAAAACTCGGCCATTCTTTAAGTACTGGACCGATTGCATCGAAATTTATACCGGTTATAGCTAACATAATTTCGAGCATAATTTTGGACGCTGGACCACACATGTCCAATAAGGGGCCATTAAAACAGGACATATTTAGTATACAAAAATTGTAAATGCTTCACTAAACTAAAAAAAACACTAAATGGTTTTGTTACCGAAAATGTCAAATTTCATTTGCTTTTGGTTTCATCTAGACCCTACGGTCAGGACCGGCTACCCGGGTAGACCAAAACCCTGTTAACCAGAGTAGGCCGGTTTTCAAGACCGGAATAGACCGGTCCTAATTTCATGTAAATACATGGAAAACACACAACTTTATGAGTTTTAGAGACGATTTCTCAAAATTTTTGTTCTACAACCGGGGCAAAAGGTTAGAACGTACATCAGCAATTATGTCTGGAATATTGTTGTTCCTTAAGGAGTCATTTGAAGGACGGCACTTTTTTGTGGTTACTTCAAATGACTCCATATGAAATAAAGATATTCCAGACATAATTTCCGATCTACCCGTAGCTTTTTTCCCCGGTTGTAGAACAAAAATTTTGATAAATCGGCTGTTAAACTCTTAACATCGTGTGTTTTCCATGCATTTACATGAAAGTGGGACGGTCTTTTTCGGTTGTTATTGTTAAGATGGCACTTTTTTGTGGTTGCTTCAAATGACTCCATAAGAAACAAGGATATTTCAAAGATAAGTGCCGATCTACCTTCAGCTCTTTGTCCCGGTCATAGAACAAAACTTTTGAGAAATCGGCTGATAAACTCATAAGGTGTTTTCCATGTATTTACATGAATTTGGTCTTTTTCGGTGTTTAGGACGGCCCTTTTTGTGGTTGCTTCAAATGACTCCATAAGGATCGACAATTATGGATACATAATTGCCGATCTGCCTAACCTTTTGTCCCGGTTGTAGAAATAAAATTTTGACAAATCGTCTCTTAAACTCATAAAGTTGTGTGTTTTCATGTTAATGTGTTGAATTTACACTCAAAATAATACATTAGTACATTTACTAATTTTTTTCTAATGCTAGTAAGCTAACCTTTAGCAAATTTTTAGTTGAGATTAGCATGTTAGCAAAAATACTTGTAAACTTCATTTAGCGCATTAGCAATTTTAAATTTGAATTAATTTTTTTTTGCTAAATTTATAATTGAGTTGACAAAATGTTTACAACATGTTTTGCTAATATTAGCAAAAATAAATTGTATTTTTTTTTATTTAAGAAAACTTAAAATCGCGCTATCTCGAAAACTAAGCCAGATAGAGCAAAATGGAGGCCATTTTTGGCTCTCGGGTCCTAAAAAGGTAGCATTCCCGAAAATTTTAAAATGCTAATATCTCGATAAATATTGCCGAAACAACAAAAAGTACAAAAAAATAACCAAAAGCTCTCCGAGTAGTATTTTTGAAGCTATCGAGTTTTTTAATTCTCAAAACCCCATGTATGTATGAACTAACAAGGGAAGAATCTCAACCCTTATGAACCAATTTGCATGAAACGTAAAATATATATAAAAGAGACAATTCTAAGGTTGGGGTGTCTCGGCTTATCGGCCATATCGGGGATTTAGGGGTTCAAAACATGGGTCAAAAAATGGCGAAAAAATAGTTTTTTGGATTTTTCAGCCATTTCTTTCTAAGAAACTACATGATGTTTACATATGAGAAGAAAGGTTTTATTGCCTATCTAACGGTGGCATAACCTTGTAAAAGTTTGGTTTCGTTAAATACTTTTTTCATGAAAATGTGAAAATTTTGGGGGGTATTTATATGAAGACATAGAGCTACGATGTCCATATGAAAACGAAATAATCTTTATTAAATTTAAGTCGACACGTATTTTTGCTCTAGAGGATATTGCTGTTAGTTTGTGAGTTATCGAAATTTTCCCGGAGGTCCATATGGTTTCATAAGGGGACAACGAAATTTTGAAACACTGATATGGCCGAAAAGCCGAGACACCCCAACCCTAAAATCGTCTCATTTATATATATTTTAAGTTTCAGTCAAATCGGTTAATAAGGGTTGAAATACTTCCCTTGTAAGTTGAAATAAAAAAATTTCAGTTCACTAATTTTTGGCAAAACATTTTGCAATTTTCTTGTAGGTTTACAAGCTTTTTTTGCTAACATTACAGTTTTTATTTTTGAGTGTAGGACGGTCTTTAGGACGGAACTTTTTTGTGGTTGCTTCAAATGACTCCATATGGAACAAGGATATTCTAATAACTTCCGATCTACCCAAGGTTTTTTGTCCCGGTCGTAAAACAAAAATTTTGAGAAATCGGCTCTTAAACTTATAAAGTAATGGGTTTTGGGGTCCTGAAAAAATTTTAAATCAAATAACTTAATCTCAGGGCTTTCGTGAATTTAAGACCACCACGTGTGTATACTACACTCAAAAAAATACGTTAGTAGATTTACTAATTTTTTTTTGCTAATGCTAGTTAGCTAACTTTTAGCAAATTTTTAGTTGAGATTAGCATGTCAGCAAAAAATTCTTGTAAACTTCATTTAGCACATTAGCAATTTTAAAGAAGCTTTGAACTAATTTCTTTTGCTAAATTTGAAATTGAGTTGACAACATTTTTACAAGATTTTTTGCTAATATTAGCAAAATAAATGGTAAACTTTTTTTTATTTTCAGAAAACTTAAAATGGCGCTATCTCGGAAACTAAGCCAGATAGAGCAAAATGGAGGCCATTTTTGGTTCTTAGAATCTCCATAGTATCGCCGGTCCTCTTCACATGTGTGGACCCTAATGGGCCCTAACTTTGGATCCAAAAAAGTTAGCATTCCCGAAAATTTTAAAATGCTCATATCACGGTAAATATTGCCGACACAACAAAAAGTCAAAAACCATTTTTGTAGCTCTCAACATGTAGAACAAGACCGCAAAACAGTCAAAAGCTCTCCGAGTAATATTTTTTAAGTTATCGAGTTTTTTAATTCTCAAGACCCCAGTGGTCCCCTATAATCACGTATCTTAAAAACTAAGCAAGGTAGAGCGAAACGGACACAATTTTTGGATCAAAAATTATGACGATTTTTAAGGAACCCAACTAGGTCTAGGCCCATCGGGGTCTGGACCTATGGGGTCCGAACCCAATGGGGTCCTCAGATGTGTATGAACTAAGTTAAAAAAATAAAAATTTAGTTAACTAATTATTGGCAAAACATTTTTGCTAACTTTAGCAAAAAAATTGTGGGTTCAAAATCAGCAAATTTTCTTGTAGGTTTACAAGCTTTTTTTGCTAACATTACAGATTTATTTTTTTGAGTGTACTTACTGAGATATTGGCTTTTTAAAAATTTAGGAAATGCGAATGGAAAGAGGAAGCATGTTCCATAATTGTATTTCTTATCATTCTTTTGAAAATTTTCTCGTTTTTGCTCTATCTTGCTTAGTTTTCGAGATATCATCATTTTTAATTTTTAATGAAAAAAAGGAGAAATTTTTAAATTTTTTGAGAAAACAACACTAAGCTAATATAATATTTAATTTTCAAATATTTAAACTTTTGAGCCAAATCTGATCTTTTAAGCCCGAGTCACCCTTCTATCCAAAATTTTGGATTTTTCCGAATGGCCTTAAGTTTGTACTACACACTGTGAGCCTCAGCCATTTTTAGGTTGAACTTTAGTATCGATGAAAAATTTAAATGCAGTTTGATTCTACATGATTGAACCTCACAAAACTGTTACTAGCGAAATCATAGCTGCTCGCTTTCGTGAGATATCTTACTCCAAAATGTAAAAAAAAAATAAACCAAAAATTGTGTATGGAACTTTTTTCGATATTTTTCTGCGGGACTTATAAAATTTTGATAATTTTGATGTGTCCCAATTTTTTGTTTCAAAAGTTCTTTGATGGTACTATATTTTTTAGTTTTTTAGCAACGGCATATCATTTACAGTGGTTATCATTTTTGACGCTAAGATTAATTGTGATGTAATAATATGAATTTAATAAATTTATCTTATATTACCTCATTATTGTCCCCCGCGACTATATCCATGTTCATAATCATATCTCCAGATAATGCAAAGAGACCACGCTTAACACGTTCTACTTTTAAATCAAAATTGATTAAGTCCGGATTTGAAGTTTTACATGTAATTGATTTCATTTCATAAACCCAATTTTGCTGTAATAAAAAAATGTATAGTAAATAAATTTAAAGTGGAAATTTGGTAATCAAATCCGCATAACAAAAATTGTTTAGCCGAGAATATTGAGACCTGTGGAAACAAGTTTCTATTGATTTTTTTATTAAATAACGGAGAAAAACAATTCAAAAACAATTGCATATTTCTTTAAATTAAAAATTTTAATTATTTTTTTTTCGAAAATTTATATTTTATTGACTAATTCATAAAGACGATTTTCGGCGGTATTTCTTTTTCTTGTTGTAACTTTTAATTGGCATTAATTACAAACAATAGAGTGGTCGACTTTGAAAGCTAATATTGCACATATTTATATTGAGCTCTTCTTCATTACCTACCCAGCAAAACTTTGGTAATGGGTAGTGATTATATAACACATTACCAGGTAATGTATATACCATATTTGTAGCATTATTTTAGGATGTCTTACCAAACATTTGTTCCACAACGAATTATTTTCAAGTGAAAAATAATGCATTACTAATAATTTGCTACGTGATGCATGATTATTGGAAAAAATGTATTTCATATTTATTATTTCTAAACATTAAATCATGGATGACTTATATTTGGTTACATTATGTATTATTTGAAAGTTTGAAATAATGCATTATTTATAATTGGATGCATAATGCATTACAATAACATAAAAAATAATTATTTTATAAAAAAATGCATAAGTTTAAACTAGAGATGGGCTCACGACAGGAAATTTCTAACGACACACACTCACGAGCATATTTAATCTACTTACACTCACTTACAATCACGTGAGTAAATTTAATACAAAATTACTTTTTCACTACTCGTAACACCTTATATATTATCTTCTGGTATGCTATATAATTTCATTTCTCGTAACCTATAAAATATCACATATTTTACACCTTACTCGTATTCTTCGTTATAAATTTATGACTTATTTTATACCTTACTGGTATTCTTTGTGATAATGTGGATGCATTACTTTGAGTCTCATCGCCTGTTAAAATCATCAATGCTGCAATGTATAAAATAAGATATCCTATACCTTATTTTATACCTTATTTGGTAATCTAAGTTTTGCTGGGTACTTTAGAAAAAATCGAACACTCTCTTGTTTGTAAGTGATGCCAATTAAAATTTACCACCAAATGTTAAATGTCGCCAAAATATGTTTAACATTTATGTGGGCTGACGTTAAGCGTCAGTAGCCATCTCAAAACCTAAAAACCTTAAGTGCTTTACACTCTTAAGTGTAGTGCAGCCTGATCAAACCAGCCTTTAAGTGCAATGCAATACCTCGGCTCCATATCCCTAATACATGATGTTAAATATATAAAATTTATAATCCCGACCAAGATAAATGAATTCATGGTAGTTTTATATCCGATATGCAATTTTTCTGATAGACTCAACACAATTTTACTTTTTAAAAAACTTTCTATTAGTTGCATGTCTTTAAATTTATATTAAATTATTTTAAATTAAAACTTTTATTTTTAATTTGTTGCATTATTTTTATTTATTTAAAAAATGTATGTATTGTGTTATACTTATCAATATATGTAGTAATAAACACGCAATTATCTTGTTAAAGTTTACATTTTATTATAAATAAAACAATGTTTTAAATAGTTTGTACACTAGGGATATAACCATTTGCATATTTTTGCAAATATCAAATAGGACCTATCATAGTGAGAAAGTACATAAAAAGCAGTGTTGGCTACCGTTACCCTTTCAATACCGTTACCGATTAAAAACCCTTTAATATTGATTACCGTTACCGTTACCAATACCGAAATAAAAAATTGTAAATACCGTTACCGATAAAAAACCGTTACCTTTATTCGGATTTTTACCGGTATTAAATCCGTTTTTATTTCTGCCAATTCAGCCAACAAATTTTTGTTCATTGCCAATCCCAACCAATGATCACATTCGCAATTAACTAAATTCGAATATTGATCTTGCACCTCATAGAGATTTTATATTATTGATCAGTGATCGATTGTAAGCGATGTTCGTCTTTCCGTCTTTAGAAGATACGGTCAAAAATCAACGTGCTACTCTGCTGGTACGAATACGTCTTATGGTCATAGGCTGGTTAAGTTCCGAAATGGGAAAATCGGACCAGATGAAAAAAACTTCCCCCTGAAAAACTTACAAAACCCCAGAAAAACATATTTAATTAAATTTTTATACCCTCCAACTACAGTATGGGAGTATACTCACTTTGTCATTCCGTGTGTAACGCATCAAAATATTTGTCTAGGACCCCATAAAGTATATATATTTATGATCACTAAGACATTTACGGTACAATGGACTATTTTAAGTCTGAGCGCCATGGACTTGCCTAAAAATATACTTATTTTTAGGCTTGTACAACCCACCCTCAACTCAACTCAATCGATGTCCGTCCGTCTGTAGTTAACACGATACTGTTCAAAATAAAAGACCTAGACTCCCGAAACTTGGCACTAATATATCTAATTCTTCTAGGCAGGTAAAGCTCGTAAATGAGAAAAATCGGATCCGGGGAAAAAAGTTCCCCCTTGAAGAACAAAACCAACCTCTGAAAAATACCATTATTTTACATGATTTTTTGTGTTTTTGTTTAACAAATGCAACATTTTTATGCTACAATTAGTTGAAAGTCCTGCATTTGGACCCAGAGGATTGACAAATGACTCTCGGCTTTCGGTCCGCCCCCCCCCCCCTTTTGTGGGAGTGGATTAAAACTTTATTTTTTTAAATAATGATAAACTTTATTTAGTGCAAAAAGCATAAGAATGAATTTTTAAACTTATATTTTGAAAGGAAATTTGCCCACCCCCCCACCCCCCCAATTACCACTACCGACCCCCCCCAAAAACGCCGCAGCATTTTTTGCATGTTGGAGGGTATAAAAGATTCGGCACAGCCGAATTTAACACTCTTACTTGTTTTTTGTCTATTTGTTTAGAAAATGTGAAGTTCATTGACCAAGATTAGTAAATGCGTTTTTTTTCGGTTCGAACCTTTTGGGAGCTTGGCTATAGCAAATAAAATGAATTTCTTAACATCTATGACAAGAGGAAAGGTGTTCCTTTCGATACCGCCCGCCCTCCCTCCCCCTTAAAAAACAATCCCTGAATCATCCTTGCCAAGTTTTTTTATCCTTGCCGATTTTTTTTAACAGGACAAACAATTTTGATCATTTTAAAAAAGAAATCTGCTGATTTCAAATAAACAGGTAAGGCTGTTTATTTGAAATCAGCATATTTCTCTATTAAAATCAGCAGATTTTTCTGCTGTCTTGAAGGTTTTTTCAGCATATTCTGGATTATCCAGACAGAAATTTAGCAAACCGCGTCAGCTATTATCAGCAGATTTCTCAAATGGCTCAAAATACAGATTTTTCATATGTCTCAAAATGCAGATTTGTTTGCTTATTGGACAAATTTGTCTCTACGTACATGAGTTCGAATTTGTTGAATTACAATATTGCGTGAATATTTTAATTTAATTCAGAGTTAATTCATAGTATTTAATACTAGTACAAATATAATTATGTATAGAAAACGTACAGAATTAAGCCGTTTTTTAATTTTTTTAAACTAATTTTTTACGCGTTTTTAACAAATTTATGACTTGTTAACATTTTATTTATAATACCGGTACGTACCGGTATAGATGTTTCGGTAACGGTTCACCGATACCGAAATAATAGAAAATACCGTTACCTTTACCGTTACCGATATAAAAAATATGTAATACCAATACCGTTACCGATACCGTTATTCGTTTCGGTTGCCAACCCTGATAAAAAGTCAATAAAAAATGTATATTCTTTTTTTCGCGAATGTTAAAAAAGGTTCGGCACCGATCGCGATGAAGTTTTCGCTAATATTTTTTTTTGAATTATTCAGGCAACCCATATATCTAATGTAAAAAAGCACACGCTAATTTTTTCTTGTTTTATTTTTGTTGCAAAACGGTGAAAAATCAAAAAAACGTTGGAAGAGAAGGATACCCACCAAAAAAATCGAAAAAAATAAAATTTTTGGTGTTTAAGAAATTGCAATCGGTGCCGAAGGTTTTTGAACCAAAATGACCCCGGATATCGTTTTTTGTTATCTATATAACATTGCCCATACCACTATGATAGGTTCTTATTTTGGTTATACCCCTATTGTACACACACAAAAAAAAACTTTGTCAAATAACTACACCATTTCCAATTGTAGTTTAAAAATTTCCAAATGTATTTTAAAATTGTCCAAATGTATTTTAAAATTGTCCAAATGTATTTTAAAATTGTCTAAATGAATTTTAAATTGGTCTAAATGTATTTTAAAATTGTCCAAATGTATTTTAAAATTGTTCAAATATATTTTAAAATTATCCAATGAATTTTAAAATTGTCCAAATATATTTTAAAATTGTCCAAATGTCTTTTAAAATTATCCAAATGTAGTTTTGTCAAAATGAATTTTAAAATTATCCAAATGTATTTTAAAATCGTCCAAATTAGTTTTAAAATTGTCCAAATATATTTGAAAATTGTCCAAATATATTTTAAAATTGTCCAATAGATTTTTAAACAATTTTTAGATTGTTTGAAAGTTGTCCAAATGTAGTTTAAAATTTTCCAAATGTATTTTAAAATTGTCCAAATGTATTTTAAAATTGTCCAAATGTAGTTTAAAATTTTCAAAATGTATTTTAAAAATTTAAAGTTGTCCAATTGTATTTTAAAATTTTCCAAATGTATTTTCAAAATTGTCCAAATGTATTTTAAAAATGTTCAAATGTATTTTAAAATTGTCCAAATGTAGTTAAAAATTTCAAAATGTATTTTAAAATTGTCCAATTGTATTTTAAAATTTCCAAAAGTATTTTCAAAATTATCCAAATGTATTTTAAAATTGTCCAAATGTATTTTAAAATTATCCAAATGTAGTTTAAAAATTTCCAAATGTATTTTAAAACTGCCCAAATGTATTTTAAAATTGTCCAATTGTATTTTAAAATTTTCCAAATGTATTTTAAAATTGTCCAAATGTAGTTTAAAATTTTCAAAATGTATTTTAAAAATTTCCAAATGTATTTTAAAGTTGTCCAATTGTATTTCAAAAATGTCCAAATGTATTTTAAAATTGTCCAAATGTAGTTAAAAATTTCAAAATGTATTTTAAAATTGTCTAATTGTATTTCAAAAATTTCCAAAAGTATTTTCAAAATTGTCCAAATGCATTTTAAAATTGTCCAAATGTATTTTAAAATTATCCAAATGTAGTTTAAAAATGTCCAAATGTATTTTAAAACTGCCCAAATGGATTTTAAAATTGTCCAATTGTATTTTAAAATTTTCCAAATGTATTTTAAAATATTCTATGTATTATTCTATGAAGAATATTTAAAAATACAATTGGAAAATTTTAAAATCCAATTGGACAATCTTAAAATACATTTGAACAGTTTTAAAATACATTTGGAAAATTTTAAACTACATTTGGACAATTTTTAAATACATTTGGACATTTTTAAAATACACTTGGAAATTTTTAAAATACATTTGGAAAATTTTGACCTACGTTTGGACAATTTTAAAATACATTTGGACAATTTTAAAATACATTTAGAGAATTTTAAACTACATTTGGACACCTTTAAAATACAATTGGACAATTTTAAAATACAATTGGACAATTTTAAAATACATTTGGATAATTTTTAAATACATTTGGACCATTTTAAAACTAATTTGGACAATTTTAAAATACAATTGGATAATTTTAAAATTCATAAATTCATTTTGACAATTTTAAAATACATTTGGACAATTTCAAAATACATTTGGACAATTTTAAAATACATTTGGAAATTTTTAAAATACAATTGGAAATGGTGTAGAAAAAGTCTCGTAATCCCATTTCACAAATATTTGACAGTTTTCCTTGTTTTTTAACAAATAAATTTTTATCGAAGTTTACATTTTTTTTTTTTTTTTTTTAATTTTACAGTTTTTCTTGTAATTTTAAAAATTTCCAAGATTTAGGATCTTTATTCTGGCTTGAGGTCATTATTTTCTTTACTAATTAAAACCATGACATTCTCATAGCATAATTTTCACGAAAATTATTTTTTGTTTTAAATTTATTTATGTTGGTCATTTTTGCAAGACTTAATCGACACGTGTTTCGGAATTTGTCAGATTCCATTGTCAAGATTATTTAGCAAAAATAGAAACGATTTACTACAAAGTAGCAAACGAGTCTAATGACAAATCGTTTGTGCACAAACTAAAATATTAGTACATATTCGACTCTATCCACAATGGGAATTAAAAAGACGAAGAAATTGTACTATACTAGTAAAGCAACGATTGTCAATAGCCAACAAAAATATTTAAAACATTTTACATATGAAAGTCCATTGGACTACAACAATATGTTTTTTGTTGTTGTGAATGAAATAATACCATATTAGGGTTATTCATCACTACACTGAAAAAAAAGACATAACTAAATTTAAGGAAAAAATGTCTTTGAAAATTTATCATGAATTTTCCTAAAATTTAGTTAAATTTAACTTAAAAATGAGAAATTTTCTTAACTATGAGGAAAAAATTTTAGTTCATTTACTTATAATTAGTTCATAGTTTTCTTTAAACGGATTTTTTAAATATTAGGAAAAAAATTCTTACTGCCAAAGAAATTTTCCACAAATCTAAGAATCGTATCTTTATTTTTAAGACATATTTCTTAAAAAACAATTTAGTTCAAGTTTAGTTAAAATTTACTAAAAAAACATCATCCTATTACTCTTCTTTGAATTGAGGAAGTGTACTTCTTAGAATTCAGTTAACGACTTCTGAGAATTTAGTAAATAACTTCTTAGAATTTAGTTAAGAATTCAAAATGGCGATATCTCGAAAACTAAGCGAGATAGAGCGAAACGGACGAATTTTTCAAAAGAAAGACTACAAAGAAAAATATAGAATAGCCTAGCTCTGCATATCTGTCGGGGTCTCAAGACCCTAATTTTAGATCTAAAATTTGAAATTCCCGAGATTTTATATATACACATATCTCGGTAAATACTACCAACACGAGAAAACGTCCAACGGCATTTTTGTAGCTCTTGACTCGTAGAACACTTCCGTAAAATACCCGAAAGCCCTCCGATTAATAGTTTTTGAGTTATCCGGTTTTTAAGATTCTCAAGACCCTATCAGGCCCCTTATTACCGTATCTCAAAAACTAAGCAAGTTAGAGCGAAACGGACACAAGTTTTGGTTCAAAATCTATGGGGATCCTTAAAGGACCCAACGGGGTCTCGAGTTAAATGGGGTCCGAACCCATGGGTCCAGGGTCTAGACCCAATCTATTTCTAAAATGTGAAGTATAATTTTTCCCATTTTCTAGTTAAAATTGGCTTAAAATTAAATAACTTTGTTTTCCTTATTTCTGGGAAAATTATGAACTAAAACCAAGAAAAAAAATCTTTGGAGCCAAATCATTCCCTCTTTTTCTCAAAATTTAGTTAATTTTCCCAGATTTTAGTTCACTTTTTTTTTGAGTGTATGGCGTGCCAACCATTATGTTCAAATTCTGATTAATTTTTATTAAAAAACAAAAATAGTTTTATTCGACCTTAATTCTGATTAATTTTTATTAAAAAATAAAAATTGTTTTATTCGACCTTAATAAAACAATTTTTATTTTTTAATAAAAATTCCTAGTAAAAATTACGAGCTTTATTGTAATTTACAAGATTTTTACAAATAAAATTGTAAATTTACAACTTTTTTGACGAAATAAAACTTACAAGGAATTCTTCTAAATTTACTAGTTTTTTTTTTTGTAAAAAATCTTGGAAATTCTGAATAATTTTTATTAAAATAAAATTCAATTAAATACAAAGGGGCATGGCATTTTACGCCCATTTGTCCGATCACACTCTAATTTGGCACATATTTAGTACTTTGTTAGTACTATCGTTGGTTTAAATTTCATCAAAATCGGTCTATCCGTTTTTTATATACATAGATATGTCATTAGTGGTGCAATGTAAAAATTCGATTTTGCCCACCCCTCCGCCCACCGGTAAAAAAGCATGGCATCTTACTAACATTTGTCCGATCACGCTCTTACTTGGCATAAAGTTAGTACTCGGTTAGTACTACCTTTTGTTTAAATTTCATCAAAATCGGTTCATCCGTTTTTTATATTAAGTTGTCATTAGTGGTGCAATGTAAAAATTCGATTTTGCCACGCCCCTCCGCCCACACGCAAAAAATCAAAAATCTGACCGCACAGTGTTACTCCCTGGACTATTCTGAATATTTCCTGAAAATTTCATCAAGATCGGTTCAGCCGTTTTCGAGTCCATACGGAACATACATACAGACCCACATACATACGTCCATTTTTATATATATAGATAGATGCTCCGCAATAACTCAAAAACTGTTGATTCGAATTTAATTAAATTTTCAGCACTGATATGTTAACCGAGTGCGGAACTTTAGGCCATGTTATACTACGATTGGAAAACGACGTAAAATTCCACGACCCTTTGTACTATACTGGACGTTGTCTGCCTGTTTCGCAATCACGCAAAAACAGCTGAACCGATTCTCTTGACATTTTCACTACATACAGTTCTAACCAAGTGCATATGTAGGCCATATAAGATAGTTATTGGAAAAAGGGATCAAAATTGCAACGCCCTTTGTACTATACTGACCACGATTGAACAAAGAGGCGTAAATTGAACTAACCGAGCGGGATAGAACTAACCGAGCGGGAACTGTAGGTCATATGTAGAGCGCGATTCGGCAAAGGGGTATAAAATGTCACTTCCGTTTTTCATAAATAAAAAGTTATTTCCTCCTCTTTAGCAATCACACAAAAACGGCAAAACTGATGTCAACAAAATTTGCAGCACAGATAGTACTAATCGAGGATGCAGCATGGAACTTTAGACTATCACGATTTGATAAAAATGCGTTAAATGACACGCCCCTTTGTACTAACTTTATGTCTGTCTGCTTAACGTTATGTGTGTCTGTTTCGAAATCACGCAAAAACGGCTGAACCGATTTTGTTGAGATTTCTCTATAGATAGTGCTAACCCAGGGTGGAACCAAAGGTTACTAGCTGGACCCGGATCTGTGCTTTAATTTTGTCCGACACTATATTTAAATTAAGATGCAATATAAAACAGTTTTTTTCTTAGGGCCAGCAACGCGGACCGGGTATAGCTAGTTTTTTATATTTGTGTATCTTAAATAATACAATTATATCAATATCTGATCTAACTTTAAAAGTTAGATCAGATATTGGGAGGGCTGTTGAAAATTTGTAATTCGACAGTTAAAGAAAATAACAAAAATTTTAATCAAAACATTGATTGACTCATTTAAATTATGTTGATCAATAGATTTAATTGAAAATTTTTAGCTAATAATTTTTTTCGTGTACACATCAGATGAAAAGAAACAACGTTTATATATACCGATATGCTGCAAGAACAGCCCAAAGCTGGAAACTTTAACGTCCTCTAAAGTAAAATTTAGAGTATGTGATCTTTCAAATCGCCGACGCACGTCTATATTTTTTTGGTCACTTATTTCGAAATTCGACCACCAATAAAAGTCTCAAATACTACTATCAATTTTTTTTTTAATTTTTTTTTAAATAATAAAAAAAAAATATATTCATTGTTGATGTTTGGCCAATTTGTTGTTTTATTAATTTTATTATTTTTCAAGCTAATAGGGCCTAAAGTTGATTTAATGTAAATAAAAAGCAATTTTTATTACAATTTTTCCCGACGTTTCGTCGATTTTTTGTCGACTTTTTCAAGGGAGCGTCTATTTAAAGTTTAAAAATAAATAAATTAACATAAGTACATATAAATAACATTAAAAACAGTTTAACTTACAGTAAAGCTTTTTACATTAAACTAAATAACTCCATTTACATGTAACATAAAACATATAAACATAAAAACATAAATTTATAAATAAACACATATCACGGCAAGTAACGATTCACTGTAACGATTTTGTAATAGCAACCCTATAATTGGCGCTTATGTTGTTTGTGTCTTCTTTGACATTCATTGTTCTCTTTATATTTTCTTGTATCCTAAGACTTTCTATTGTGTACCTTTTCTTTTCCCCCCTTATTTTATCTAATATTCGTACCCCCTCAAAATCAATGTTGTGTTGTGTGTTTAAAATATGCGTTGATAATGCTGTTGATTCTTTTTTCTTTTGTATATCCATCATATGCTCTCCCATTCTGGTTTCAAGTGATCGTTTTGTTGTTCCTATATATATGAGGTCGCAGTTGTCTTCGTTGTTTCCTTTACATTGTAATTCATATACAATGTTGTTTTGTTGTTGTTTTGTTATTGGTGCTTTTATTGCTGAGAATATTGTACTGAGTGTTTTATTTGGTTTGTAAGCAAAGCTTATGTTATTTGCTTCTATTGACGTTCTTATGTTTTTATTATCTGTAAGGCCAGGGATGTATTGTACACTGAAAAAATGTTTTGGTTCTTTTTCTGGATTTGTGGAGTCATTATTATTTTTGTTTTTAATTTGTTTTATTGTGTTTTCTATTAATGTAGAAATAAGTTTAGTAGGAAAACTGTTGTTTTTAAGCATATTAAATAAAATGTTTTTGTTTTTTGTATAAAAAAGTTCATCGCTTATGTTAAAAATTCTAGTTATGAGATTTTTTGCGGTATTGATAATCTGGTTTTTAGGTTGGGTTGCGTGAAAATTCATAATTCTTCCAGACGATGTCTCTTTAGCGTACCAGTCAAAAATGATTGAGTTTTTCCTCCGAATTAGTTTAGTGTCCAGGTATGCAATTTCCTGATTTTTCTCCATCTCGATTGTGAATTGTATCTTAGGGTGGTACATATTAAAGGTAGATAGAATTTCGTCTTTGTCGTCTGATTTGATGATGGCTAAAATATCATCTACATATTTAACTATGTATTTGATGGATATGTTTTTGCTCTTCAATTCATTTATTGCACTGTCCAGCAGGTTGTCAAGAATTATATCTGCTATTGTAGGAGACAGTGGGTTTCCCATGGGCATGCCAAAAATTTGGTTGTATATTTTATCTTTATACATAAAATAATTATTGTCATTGAGACAGAACTGTAAAATCTTGAGGAATTGAGAGCTTGATAATTTTGTGTGATTTTTAATCACATTCCATTTTCCCATTATTGTTCGTATTGCTGATTTTACCGGAATATTAGTGAACAAAGAAATTACATCAAAAGAAACAATTGCCTCAGTTTTATCAATTTGTATATCACTGAGTTGTTTTTTAACTTCCATAGAATTTTTTACGTTGTAAGTTTCGGAAATTAAATGTTTTAAAATTGTTCCCATATACTTTGACAAGTGGTAGCATGGTACCTGTACAGATGACACTATAGGTCGTAGAGGGGTGTCGGGTTTATGTATTTTAGGCAACCCATAAATCCTGGGTGCCGTAGCGGCAGAACAAAATAGCTGGCGTTTTTGCCAAACGTCAATATGATTATTTTTAAATAAATCAGATACCAAGTTATTATTTTCCTTCTGTAGTTTTGTTGTAGGGTCTACCCGTAAAGTTTTGTATGTATTTTTGTCTTCTAGTAGTGCTTCCATCTTTCTTTCATATTCGTTCTTATACATAAGCACGGTCTTGTTGCCTTTATCGGCTTGTACAACAATTACGTCAATGTGCTGTCGCAGAAATTTTCTTGTTTTTTCGTAAATTGTAAGAATGAATTTGTCCTTTTCTGTGTTTTTAATATTTCTTTTAAAAGTTGTAATTTTGTTCGCTACTTTAGTTCTTGCAATATCTTTTTCCTTGTCTACATCACTGTCCATTGCTTGGATACATTGCTCTATATCTGCAATGACATGTAATGGTGAAAAACTTAATTTGTCTACCGGCAGTGCAAATTTTTTCCCTAATGACAAAATCCACTTACACTCAATTGGAATGACGTATTCAGTTTTATTTTCAAACCAGTTATCGTTGAATACAAGTCCATGTAACCTAAACTGTTTTTCTTTAAGTGT
Source organism: Pegoplata infirma (assembly GCA_963921195.1). Classification (NCBI taxonomy): domain Eukaryota; kingdom Metazoa; phylum Arthropoda; class Insecta; order Diptera; family Anthomyiidae; genus Pegoplata; species Pegoplata infirma. The sequence continues at coordinate 129,507,779 of OY992540.1, read as the reverse complement.
ATTTATTTTGTTAATTTGTTTCTCTTTGCTAATTTTCGCAATTTGTTTTGTTCTGTCTCTTTGTTTGTTGATAAATGTTGAGTGGTCAGCTGTTGATATTGTATTTTTAATACCAGCATTCAGATGAAAAATTTTTCGTTTAATCAAAATAATGTTTGTGTTCGTTTGTGAAATTTCTAAATTTAAAATTTTTTTATGGAAATTGTTCTCTATTTTGTTTAATTTATTTTTAATGGTTGTGCATTTGAAAAGATGTGTCACCTGTTTTGTAGAATTTCTTGTGTGCTTTGGAATTATTCCGTAACTTCTACATGATAAAATAAATTTCAGTCGTTCTTGTTGTTGTGCTAGTTTTTTAATTTCATTACAATACTCCTTCATCGTTCCGCATGTCTCGCTGTTGTACTTCAATGCTATGTGTTTAAAATAACCCTTCATTTTTATGTTGTTGTGTACCTGTTGTTTATAAATTAATAATGATTTAAATAAAGATGTTTCGGCAAGCTTTCCGATCTATAGTTATTGTTGATGTTTGGCCAATTTGTTGTTTTATTAATTTTATTATTTTTCAAGCTAATAGGGCCTAAAGTTGATTTAATGTAAATAAAAAGCAATTTTTATTACAATTTTTCCCGACGTTTCGTCGATTTTTTGTCGACTTTTTCAAGGGAGCGTCTATTTAAAGTTTAAAAATAAATAAATTAACATAAGTACATATAAATAACATTAAAAACAGTTTAACTTACAGTAAAGCTTTTTACATTAAACTAAATAACTCCATTTACATGTAACATAAAACATATAAACATAAAAACATAAATTTATAAATAAACACATATCACGGCAAGTAACGATTCACTGTAACGATTTTGTAATAGCAACCCTATAATTGGCGCTTATGTTGTTTGTGTCTTCTTTGACATTCATTGTTCTCTTATATTTTCTTGTATCCTAAGACTTTCTATTGTGTACCTTTTCTTTTCCCCCTTATTTTATCTAATATTCGTACCCCCTCAAAATCAATGTTGTGTTGTGTGTTTAAAATATGCGTTGATAATGCTGTTGAACTAATTCGGAGGAAAAACTCAATCATTTTTGACTGGTACGCTAAAGAGACATCGTCTGGAAGAATTATGAATTTTCACGCAACCCAACCTAAAAACCAGATTATCAATACCGCAAAAAATCTCATAACTAGAATTTTTAACATAAGCGATGAACTTTTTTATACAAAAAACAAAACATTTTATTTAATATGCTTAAAAACAACAGTTTTCCCCTAAACTTATTTCTACATTAATAGAAAACACAATAAAACAAATTAAAAACAAAAATAATTAATGACTCCACAAATCCAGAAAAAGAACCAAAACATTTTTTCAGTGTACAATACATCCCTGGCCTTACAGATAATAAAAACATAAGAACGTCAATAGAAGCAAATAACATAAGCTTTGCTTACAAACCAAATAAAACACTCAGTACAATATTCTCCAGCAATAAAAGCACCAATAACAAAACAACAACAAAACAACATTGTATATGAATTACAATGTAAAGGAAACAACGAAGACAACTGCGACCTCAATATATATAGGAAACAACAAAACGATCACTTGAAACCCAGAATGGGAGAGCATATGATGGATATACAAAAGAAAAAAGAATCAACAGCATTATCAACGCATATTTAAACACACCACACAACATTGATTTTGAGGGGGTACGAATATTAGATAAAATAAGGGGGGGAAAAGAAAAGGTACACAATAGAAAGTCTTAGGATACAAGAAAATATAAAGAGAACAATGAATGTCAAAGAAGACACAAACAACATAAGCGCCAATTATAGGGTTGCTATTACAAAATCGTTACAGTGAATCGTACTTGCGTGATATGTGTTTATTTATAAATTTATGTTTTTATGTTTATATGTTTTATGTTACATGTAAATGGAGTTATTTAGTTTAATGTAAAAAGCTTTACTGTAAGTTAAACTGTTTTAATGTTATTTATATGTACTTATGTTAATTTATTTATTTTTAAACTTTAAATAGACGCTCCCTTGAAAAAGTCGACAAAAAATCGACGAAACGTCGGGAAAAATTGTAATAAAAATTGCTTTTTATTTACATTAAATCAACTTTAGGCCCTATTAGCTTGAAAATAATAAAATTAATAAAAATATATTCTAGTTCGAGGTCATTTATGTTTCCCATTATGAATTAACATTACAACTTCTGATGTATGTTAACTTTACTCTCTCTTTTAGGATATTCTCCCATCATCGTTAAACTTTTTAACTAAAATATAAATTAAACGCTTGTTTTAACGAAAATTGTAAACTATTTGCAATTTCAAAACAATTACCTTACAAAAATAAATTAAATTAATAAATTTTTCTTCATTTATTTCCAGATTTAACCATCTGTAAGAACTCATAAATTATCTCCAAAAAAAAAAAAGTACAGAAAACTAAAAAAACTTTACCCACCAAAGAGTTTTTCGTACAAAAACAAAAATACAAGATATACTTAAACAGTTTTAAAAACTAATAAAAACAGCAAAAAACAAAATGCGTCGTTCATCATTTACACCAGTTTTTAATATCAGCACACAAGAGCCACTTATTGTGGTTGAAGAATCTCATACAACAGATGATAACGATGACCTACTGGGTGCAATTGGTGGTGCCGAGGGTGGCTCACCATATACAAAACGAACAAACAGCGATGACTCAGATCCAGAATCACCAAAAAATCCATATCTACTCTGTCCACTAATCGACATGCAACAAAGACGCAAACATTCATTGCCATCATTGCAAATTACCGAAGGTATTACGGCTAGTCAAGTGCGACGTTTATCCGATGTGGGTGGTGAAACGGGTGGCATAAGTCCGCACGAAGTGGAATTTTTAGCTACACTATCACAGAAAAATCATCCAGCTGGTGGTGGTAGGAGGCATTCTGTGGTAACAATTTCTGCCGTACCACCTACGTTGTTTGGTCGTAATCGTCGTGAATCCATATCCGGTGCTGGATACAGGTAAGTTTTTCGTTTCATGTATAAGAGTAAAGTAGAAATGCATGTGTTCTTTTTCCAGGACATGTAAAATATGGATTCAATTGTAAATTCAATACATATAGATTGGAGTTTACATTAGTTGGTGTACAAAAGTTATTTAACACTAGAATTGTCAATAGGTTATTTTGGTCATTACCGACATAGTGTATAAAATCCGTAAAGATGGGAAAAAGACGAGGGAAAAAAATTATCAACCTAAGAATTGTTTTCTAAGAAAAATTTTTAAAAATCTAAGAATTTTTTTCTTTGAAAATTTTCAAAGAATGTGAGAGTTGTTCTAAAAAAAAATTTCGGTATTTAAGAATTTTTCTATTCAAAAAAAGTTTGAAATTCTTTGAATATTTCTATTGAAAAAATCTTTTAATCTTCTACAAGAAAAATCTTTTAATCTTCTATAAGAAAATTCTTTGAATTTTCAATAGACAAAACCAAAAATTTATTCTAAAAAAAATCTAAGAATTTTTCTATTGAAAAATCTAAATTTTTTTTTATAGAAAAAATCAGAGATTGCTTCTAAAAGAAGAACGATAGAATTTTTCTAAAGAAAAAATCATAAAATTGTTTTATAAACTAAACTTTTTCCATAGGAAAATGTCAGAATCTGAAACTTTTCTATATGAAAATACTTTTTCTATAAGAAAATTATCTCAAAAATGTATCAGAATCTGAGACTTTTTCTATAGAAAAAATGTCGCACAATCTAAAACTTTTAATAGAAAAAATGTCTCAGAATCTGGTACTTTTTTTATAGGAATAACTTCTCCGAATTTTCTATAGGAAAAATGTCTCAGAACCTGAGACTTTTTCTAAAGGAACAATGTCTCAGAATCTGAGACTTTTTCTAAAGGAAAAATGTCTCAGAATCTGAGATTTTTTTAAAGGAAAAATGTCTCAGACTTATTCTAAAGGAAAAATATCGCAGAATCTGAAACTTTTTCTAAAGGAAAAATGTATAGGAAACTGAGACTTTCTATAAGAAAAATGTCTCAGAATCTAAGACTTTTTCTATAAGCAAAATGTCTTAGAATCTAAGACTTTTTGTATAAGAAAAATATCTTAAATTCTGAGACTTTCTATAAGAAAAATATCTTAAATTCTGAGACTGTTTCTATAGGAAAAATTCAGAAACTAAGATTATTTCTATAGGAAAAATGTCTCAGAATCTGAGAATTTTTCAAAATCAAAGAATTTTTCTTTAGGAAAAATGTCTCAAAATCTGAGACTTTTTCAATAAAAAAAGAAATCTCAGATCTGAGACGTTTTCGATAAGAATGATGTCTAAGAATGTGAGACTTTTTCTATAAGAAAAATGTATCAGAATCCGACACTTTTTCTATAAGAAAAATGTCTTAGAATCTGAAACTTTTTCTGTAAGAAAAATATCCTAAATTCTGAGTATTTCTATAGGAAAAATGTTTTAGAATTTGAGACTTTTTCTATGGGCAAAATTTCTCAGAATTTGAGACTTTTTCTGTAGAAAAAATTCTCAGAATCTGAGACTTTTTCTATAGGAAAAATATCTCAGAATCTGAGACTTCTTCTATGAAAAAAAAAATCTATAAATCTGAGACTTTTTCTATAAGAAAAATGTCTCAGAATCTGAGACTTTTTCTATAAGAAAAATGTCTTACAATCTGAGACTTTTTCTATAAGAAAAATATCTTAAATTCTGAAACTTTTTCTATAAGAAAAATATCTTAAATTCTTAGACTTTCTATAGGAAAAATGTCTCAGAAACTAAGACTATTTCTATAGGAAAAATGTCTCAGAATCTGAGAATTTTTCAAAATCTAAGACTTTTTCTTTAGGAAAAATGTCTGTTCTATAATGTTCTATAAAAAAAGAAGTCTCAGATCTGAGACGTTTTCGATAAGAATGATGTCTCAGAATGTGAGACTTTTTCTATAAGAAAAATGTTTCAGAATCCGAGACTTTTTCTATAAGAAAAATGTCTTAGAATCTGAGACTTTTTCTATAAGAAAACAAGTAAGAAAATTATAGTCGGTCAAGACCGACCATATAATACTCTACACCAGAGTTTCCCGGTAAATGGGTCCCGGAAAATGGTCCCATGGACCGTTAGATCTATATTTTGTCAAATCTTTAATAAGTGTAAAAAGCACTCACAAATGAAATTTGAGTGGAATAGGCTTCTTTTTGTTGGCAATAAACCGATTCAACTGAATATCGGGCGAAATTTTCACATGGGCCCTAAGTCGAAAAATGGTCCGATGATAATCATATATGATAAGGTTATAAAAGTACTCGTTTAACATACACAAACAGAATTTCAATTAAATATTTTCTATTTTCAGGAAATTTGAGAGATTTTTGTGAAAATTGGGAAGGTGGTTTGTATGGGGGCTACAAGAAGAACTGATCCGATTCCTTTTAAATCCGGAACGGTGATTTGTGTGGATAAAAAATGATTACCTGCAAAATTTCGAAAAGATACCTATTAAAATGCGGCTATTAGAGTCATTTGAGCCAAAACTAAAGAGGACGTTTGTATGGGGGCTAGGTCTAAATATGGACCGATTTTTTCCAATTTCAATAGGCTTCGTCCTTGGGCCAAAAGAGGCTTAAGTTTCAAAATCAAAGCAATTGAATAAAATTTGCGACCAGTAACGTGTTTACACCGTTTACATGGACAGACAGACGGACGGACAGACGGGCGAACGGACGGATAGACGGAAGAACATCGCTAAATCGACTCAAAAAGTGATTCTGAGTCGATCGATATACTTAAAAGTGAGTCTAGGACCAATATTTCGGGTAGTTACAAACATCAGCACAAACTCATTATACCCTGTATCACAGTGTGGTGTAAGGTATAAAAATGGAAATTAAATTGTACATAATGTGCTATCAAAATAATTAAAGAATAAACGCCTAATATGTGTTTATATTATTATAAATTTTATTTAAAATCCAATTTTTATTAAGAATTTATCATAAATATATATTCAAATACAGCATTAAAAAAAAAAAATTAAAAAAAAAAAATTTAATCTTCTAGTCGTTTTTTTTTTTTGTTTTTCGAAAAAAAACATGAAACCCTTGAACATGTAATAACGCAACAAAAACCAAATGGAGGGTACTTTTTTTGGCGTAGGGGGAGGGTTTGCGGGGAGACTATGGGGGACACCTTCCCCTCGCCATAGAAGTAGCCAAATAAATAAATGTCAGTTTTTACACCTAATTAATAAAAATTTATCATTATTTAAATTTTTTTTTTCTACACATGCCCCCAAAATGGGGGACCGAAAAATTGGCTTTCCTGATCCCAGCAAAACTTTGGTAATGGGTAGTGATTATATAACACATTACCAGGTAATGCATATAACTTATTTGTAGCATTATTTTATGATGTCTTACCAAACATTTGTTCCACAACGTATTATTTTCAAGTGAAAAATAATGCATTACTAATAATTTGCTACGTAATGCATGATTATTAGAAAAAATGTATTTCATATTTGTTACTTCTAAACATTAAATCATGGATGACTTATATTTGGTTACATTATGTATTATTTGAAAGTTTGAAATAATACATTATTTATAATTGGATGCATAATGCATTACAATTACATAAAAAATAATTATTTTATAAAAAAATGCATAAGTTTAAACTAGAGATGGGCTCACGACAGGAAATTTTAAACGACACACACTCACGAGCATATTTTATCTACTTACACTCACTTACAATCACGTGAGTAAATTTAATACAAAATTACTTTTTCACTACTCGTAACACCTTATATATTATCTTCTGGTATGCTATATTATTTCATTTCTCGTAACCTATAAAATATCATATATTTTACACCTTACTCGTATTCTTCGTTATAAATTTATGACTTATTTTATACCTTACTGGTATTCTTTGTGATAATGTGGATGCATTACTTTGAGTCTCATCGCCTGTTAAAATCATCAGTGCTGCAATGTATAAAATAAGAGATCCTATACCTTATTTTATACCTTATTTGGTAATCTAAGTTTTGCTGGGATCCCATGGGTTCAAATTCAGGTCGATGAACTTCATATGGCATTAAAATGTTTCATTTATTGAACAAATATAAAAATAAAACATATAAAAAAAATATTTTTCTGGGGTAGTTTTAGTTCTTCAAGGGGGAACTTTTCCCCCCTTGTCCGATTTTGCTCGTTCAAGAACTTAACAAGCCTGAGACCATTATATGTACATATTTTTGACAAACTTCAGGATTCTAGCTCTTGTTTTTTGTACTTTATGGTGGCTCCACAACAGACGGACGGACACACGGTCAGTCACAGAATGTCTTAGAATCGATCAGTGATCAATAATATACACTTTATGGGGTCCTAGACCCATATTTCGATGCGTTACATACGGAATGACAAAGTGAGTATACGCCCATACTGTATTTAGAGGGTATAAACTAGAGTTGTCAACCGATTAAGAATAAATCGATTAATCAATCAAACAAAACCAAACTCCTGTTCGATTAATTTAAAAAATTCGATTTTCGAATAACGAATAAATCGACTAATTTATGTCAATTAATCGAACAATAATTTTTTATACCCTTCAACTACAGTATCGAAATATCGGTATAGAACCCCATATTGATTAGTGATCGATTCTAAGACATTCTAACAATGTCCGTCTTGGAAGGGCACGATACAGTCCAAAATAAAAGAGCTATGCTCCTGAAGTTTGGCACAATTATGTCTTATGGTCATAGGCCGGTTAAGTTCGAAAGCAAAATCGGACGGGGAAAATGTTCCCTCTTAAAGAACTTAAAGACCACCAGAAAAACACAATATTTTACAAGTTTTTTTTGTATATTTGTTGAAAAAATTAAATATTTTTATACCATATGAAGTTCATTGACCTGCATTTGGGCCAAGATGATTAGAAAATGCTATTTTTTCGGTCAACCCCCTTTTTAGGGCGTGGTTTTAGAAAATAAAACAAAATAATGAAAGGTGTTTTGTTTAGGCGTAAATATCGTAAAAATTAATTATAAACGTTTATGAAGAGAGAAAAGGTGTTCCCCAACGTCCGCCGCCGACTTCCACCAACATAAAGCTTAAAATTATTCAAATTTAAGTTTTTATGCATTTTGAACTTAAAAAAGTAAATTCAGTTATTCAATTTATAAGTTTTTTTGTTAATAAAATATTAATTATTTTGCTTCTAAGTTTTTTGTATGAATTATTTATTTTTTTGCTAATAAAAATATTTTTAATAACCACTTTTTTTTGGTTATTCTCATCGATTAATCGAATAGTTTTTTAGATTTAATCGTTTGATCGAACGAACAAAAACAATCATTTGAATTATTCGAACAAAGTTAAAAGGCGAATTATTGACAACTCTAGTATAAACACTAGGGTATTCAATAAATAGAGGTTCTGGTTTAATCGGTTAATCGGCCAAATAATTAATCGGCGTTGAGATTTAATCGGTTAATAATCGGTTAATTTTGAATTTTTCGGTTAACCGAATAATATCAATTTAAAATTTAAATTAAATATAAAACCACGAATTGTATATACTTTTAAGAATTTTATTAATAAGAAATCTATATCCGATATGGCGAAGCTTTTAATACCCGTTAGCCCAAATAAAGAATTTTTGTATGGCGCCCTGAAAAATTATCCCAATTCAAATTGGCCCCAATTCAATGTGAAAAAAATAAAGCAATTTTTATAAAAAGGAAAAATTGAGCCAAGTTGTTGTCGGGCTTAGATGCACCCCTAAAAGAGTTTCGAATTCGGTACTAAAAATATCAACAAAAAAATATGTTGGTTTCCAAATTTGTTTTCCTTTATTTTTCAGGGCCAAAATTGCAATAATTTTATCGGTCGATATCTCCGTAATGAAAAAAGATATCTAAATGACTCCAAAAATATTTTGAAGAAAAATAGTAGTATTTGCAGATGTGCTGAACTATTTACACCATCCGACAAAAATGAAAAAAGTGGTTAAACACGAACTGGGTAATATATCGCTCATTAACTTGTATAGTGTCATAACTCAAAATATGTCGTTTTTAGGTAAACAGTACAGAATTATTTGTTATATCCTACTTTATATTATGTCAAAAATTCGTATTCATATCTTTTAAACTCACCGTTTGAGAAGAGACCACGCCATTATAACACTTTCTATGTACGGGCCTTTTGCAATGTAAACCAAGTTTCAATTGTACACTTTAAACAGGTTTTCTGTAAAATCAAACATTTTGCGTTATGACCAGTGTTACCATATATTTTTTTGAAAAATCTTATTTTTTCTGAAAAAAAATCTTTTTTTTTGTAAAAAAAACTTTTTTTTTTGAAAAAGGTATTAAAATCAGTAAAAAAACTAACAAATTGTATTTTAAATTCAATTTTAAAATAAAAAACAAGTTACAGTATAGCGTAGAATGAACAAATAAAATTTAATTTAGAAAAAAATATATTTCTGAGGTAATTTGAGCTTATTTAGAAAATACATTTTTGTTTTTACCTTTCCAAAAATCTTTTTTTCATAAAAAAAATCTTTTTAGCACCTCAAAAAACTTGCAAAAAAAGATAAATCTTATATATGGCAACACTGGTTATGACACTATATTATATATATTACAAGTAAATGAGCGATATGTTTTATATACTGCATTTGCAGTTTTTCATTTCGCGATCCTATTTCCTTTTAAAACGACTTCAAGGTTTAAGAGAATTTAATTTTATAAAATATAAGGGGAGATCCTCCTCTTTCGTTTACCATCACCAGTGGTTTCCTAGGACAAGTACAAATATTAAAAAACTATTTTATAAAATTTTTTAAAATGTAATCTTTTATCATTCGGTTCGTGTTTAATATTGGTTGTCGGACGGTGTTATACATTATACAATAATAATTCGCGGTTTTATAGGGTCCACAACATTGCGAAAATCTGAGTCTATGCAGTATTGTCAATCGAAAATCTAAATATCTCAAGATGAGATGAATTAGTTAGGTTATATTCGGATTGGGAGCATGAAAAACTATTCGAAAAATATATGTATACTGTTAGCAATGTATAAAAAATTGGCTAGGGTTACTAACAAGGGAAGTCTCCCTAGTGTCACCCGCGGATCTTTATGGAATTGGTTTTATTTTGTAGATCAGAAAAAATAAAGGGACACGTATTTTTTTTTTAGCGGCCCAAATTCATATTTAAGGGGCAAAAAGGAGGGGGGAATACAAGGCCATTTTTCAGTATTTTTCGTTTATCTCATATATTATTCAAAGAAACCTAGTCATGTTACATACCAAATGAAAGGTCTTTGGAAGACCTATCTACGTGTGATAAGAACGTGTCCAATAGAGGTGTCCTTAAAAACGAAAATCACCTTTTTATACCTGGTAGGGTCCTATATTGTTCTTTAGTATCTAAAAATGAGTGAGCCAAAATTTGGGGACAATCGGCTAAAAATAACTCGTGCCGAAAATGGATTGAAGTTTTGGGACATTCTTATAAGAACGAAAAATTAGTTTTTTGTAGTTTTTTAAAAAACATTGGTATTTGTTATTTTTTGTTAAATTTTTTGTGAAATAATATGAAAATGGTACTAAATTACCTTTTCAAAACGACTAATAAAATTAAAATCGGATGAAAAATAAGCATTTTACGCATACATGCCCCAGACCATTGTATGGTTTTTAGAGCCAGAATTTCAAAATTTTCAAAATTTTTAGGCAAAAAAATATTAAAAATTTAATTTTACTTTATGATCAAATTGAAAACATGTTTAAGATTAAAAATAGCAGATATGGTATTCAAGCTTTTTTTTATTTGGCGCGGGTAGTGATAAAATTTCCGCGGATTCCAAATAAAATGCGTTTTTCTACAATAATTAAGCAAATTTTTGAAAATTTGTGCTCTATTGTGCGGATCGAAGTGTAAAACGTAAATTCTGTAACTTTTGAGAAATCGGATATATGCAGATATTTTGTATTATAGAAATGTATAACGTCTCAAATTTGTCATTTCACCTCGACGAAAAGGGGTTAAAGATGCCCGAATTCTCAAAAAATTTACAGAATTTATGTATTTCACTTCGTATAATACAATACAGAAAATTGTTTCCCATATTTGCTAAATTAGTTTAGAAAAACTAATTTTCTTTGGAATCCGCGGAAATTATATCACTACCCACGCCAAATGAAAAAAAAGTTAGACTACCATATCTGTTAGTTTTTATCTATAACATGTATTTAATATAATTATAAAGTAAAATTTAATTTTTTTTATTTTTTTGCCTAAAAATTTTGAAAATTTTCAAATTTTGGCTTTAAAAACCATGCAATGGTCTGGGGCATGTATGCGTAAAATGCTTATTTTTCATCCGATTTGAATTTCTTTAAGCTTTTTGGAAAGGTAATTTATTACCATTTTCATATTACTTAACAAAAAAATTAACAAAAAATAGCATATACCAATATTTTTCAAAAAACTAGAAAAAACGTGTTTTTTCATCAGATAAGAGTGTCCCAAAACTTCAATCCATTTTCGGCACGAGTTATTTTTATCCGATTGTCTCCAAATTTTGGCTCACTCATTTTTAGATACAAAACTACAATTTAGGACCCTACCACGTATTAAAAAGTGATTTTGAAAAATTACCTTAGTCGTTAGGACACCTTTAGTGTCCAAACATGCACAACTTTTCGTCACATTGAGTAAAATACCAAAATTTTAAGACATTTTTGGTAATAAGTCGAAAAATATTAACTTCATCGGCCCGTTGTTAGCACCACGAGATAGGCATTTTTAATACCTTTAATCTGATACCACACATGCCTATATTAATTTTGTTTAAATATGCGTAAATCGTAGAAAACTTAAAAAGGTCAATTTCCCCCATACAAATCGACCCCCCCTAAAAATGAGTTTGGGCCGCTATAAAAAATACGTGTCGAATTAATTTTCGTTCTTAACAACATATCCAAATTTCATGAAGATCGGAGGGTGACACCAGGGAGACTTCCCTTGTAAGTTTGATTTTATTTTTAAACCGAAATATCTTTTTAGGACTTCGATAAAATATTTTCTTGACGAAGTTTTTACATGTTGCTAAAAGAAAGTTTAATAATTGTTTTTTCGACCTAAACTTCTTTCAGCAGAACCGTAATTTAAATTCAAAATGAAACATCAAAAAACAAAATAAAGCAAAAAAAAAGGTAAAAGTACTAAAATAAGAAATTTCGGTTAATCGGTTAACCGACACAAATTAATCGGTTTATTTGTTATTTGAAAATTGTCAATTTTAAATTATTCGAACAGTTAATCGACCAAAATTAATCGGTTAACCGATTAACGATTAATCGATTGAATACCCTAATAAACACACATATAATGGTCTTGTTTAATAATTGATACCCAGACTTTTTACACAAAAATGGGAATAAAAAAGAGCCGGGCATTGTCTGTACTTTTTTTTAATAAAAGCTGATATTCTATACTTTTTTAAAATCCACAAAACTAAATAACTAGTGTTGCAGAATTTTATCTACTTTTACCCCATACCAAATTTTATAACAAAAACTTCATTTATAAATTTCAATTAATCGCCACTTTGGTACCATTTGAACCCAATGTGTGTCGTCTTAAATAATATTAGTTTTTTTAGAAAAAACACTTTTTTAAATTATAATAATATTTTAATTTCCTTAAAAATAATTTAAATCTTTTTGCTTTTACAAAACATTAATAACATTTTTTTTCTTTTTTTTGCGTCTTGTTGCAGTGGTAGCCGTAGAGGTAGTGGTATTCAAGGTCCACCACTTACTGAGCATCGAGGCAGCATACATAATTTACAACTGGATATAATGGATGGCATAGCACAAGGTCGTAAAACGCGTTCAGGCAGCGGTGTATGGCAGGCACCCATACTGAAAGAAACAGAAAGCAATTTACCCGTTCAAACATAAATTAATTTGTTGTAGTTGGTTTGTTTTTTGTTCTTTTTAAAACTTTCAGTTACTTTTTTTCACTATAAAAATTTTATTTTGTAACAATAAAAAAAGAAGAAAAAAAAGCTGGGCCACAAGACAAACAACAAATATTAAAAACAAATGTTGTTGAATTGTTTTCAAAATATTTGGCAAATAAATGACTCAGCTGTTTGCTTTTTATACATAAAAAAATTTTTAAACTTTTTTTTTACAAAAAAAAAATTGTGCCAAAATAAATTTTTACACATAATAAAAATATAACGAATATGTATTAAATTAAAAAAAAAAAAACAAAAACACACACTAAAACATTTAAACTCACCGTATTTAAATAAAAACAAAACCCAACTCAACCAAGCAACTAATTTTTTTTATAACGGAAACGGAAATTGTTCATTTTCTAATGAAACAAACTCGCCCTGTCTTTCTGGTATTATTTTTACTTGTACATTTACCAAAAGCCATTTTGAATATTTTACAAAACGGAAGCGGTAAGTAAATTTTCATTTTAATTTTAATTTTATTTTTGTAGTTAACATAGTTTTTTAGATTTATTTTATATGCTATATACCTAAACTCACAAAAATATATTGATAAAAGGAAATAAGTAGAAATGTAATATTACATTAAATTTAAAAATTAACATCCATAGATATTCTTTGTAGAAACATTTTTTTAAAACTTTTATTTTTTCTTAAAAGAATAGATTTTCAGAATCTTAGAACTTTTCAATGAAATAAACGATACTGAGTCATTTTTTAAATTTGAAACTTTTTAGCGATTTTGTTTAAGCGAAAAATTCTTTAATTTTGGAACAGTTTTAAAGATTGATGCCCTCCACAATGTAAAACGATTATTTGAGTTTTAGAAAAAAAATTATTATTAATTACTACTAATATTTTTTAACGTTTAAAAATTAAAATCGACTTTTTGAAAAAGTCCGAAACCTTCGATTTTTTTTTTAAAACGCCTAGTTCTACTCTAAATTACGCAACTTTTAAGCCATAATTCGAGATGTGATCGCAATTTGTTCAATTTTTTTTTTGATTTGTTTTATATGGCGCTCCAAAAAAATTAAATTGGTATTCATTTCGAGGTAAAAATACACCTCACAAAAATTAAGAACGATCGGACATGGGTATGGCGTTCCGCATGGGCCTTGAAGTTTAGAAAACGGATTACAAGGAAAAATATGAATTTTTTTCTGTTTCTAAATTTGTTTGGTATTTTAAGATAAGTTTAAATTCAAGTGGTTACAGAATTATAATACGGAATAAAATGCCTCTCTAATAAGGCACCAAAAACTTAAATCGGTTGAAAATCATCCAAGTTATTACAACTTCCCCAGGAATCTAACGTGTGCCAGACCACTTGATTAAGCAATACAATCCGATTTTTGAAATTCATTGAAATTTTCTACTGTAATAACATTTTTTTATTCTTCAAATTCAAATGTAATTAGATGACAAGTATTTTTCATATTGTGTTTTGCTAACATGTTTTAAATTAATGCTAAAAATGCCTGCATTTTCAACACCCCTTGAAATCTCTATTAAAAATTTTTTTTTTTTTTTTGTTTTAAAATTTGGAAAAACCAAAAAAATATTACACTGAAACATGAATAATGAAAAAATGTTATTACCCAGCAAAACTTTGGTAATGGGTAGTGATTATATAACACATTACCAGGTAATGCATATAACTTATTTGTAGCATTATTTTATGATGTCTTACCAAACATTTGTTCCACAACGTATTATTTTCAAGTGAAAAATAATGCATTACTAATAATTTGCTACGTAATGCATGATTATTGGAAAAAATGTATTTCATATTTGTTATTTCTAAACATTAAATCATGGATGACTTATATTTGGTTACATTATGTATTATTTGAAAGTTTGATATAATGTATTATTTATAATTGGATGCATAATGCATTACAATAACATAAAAAATAATTTTTTTATAAAAAATGCATAAGTTTAAACTAGAGATGGGCTCACGACAGGAAATTTCTAACGACACACACTCACGAGCATATTTTATCTACTTACACTCGCTTACAATCACGTGAGTAAATTTAATACAAAATTACTTTTTCACTACTCGTAACACCTTATATATTATCTTCTGGTATGCTATATTATTTCATTTCTCGTAACCTATAAAATATCATATATTTTACACCTTACTCGTATTCTTCGTTATAAATTTATGACTTATTTTATACCTTACTGGTACTCTTTGTGATAATGTGGATGCATTACTTTGAGTCTCATCGCCTGTTAAAATCATCAATGCTGCAATGTATAAAATAAGAGATCCTATACCTTATTTTATACCTTATTTGGTAATCTAAGTTTTGCTGGGATATCTGTATTTTTTAATGGTCAAAATAAATTAAAAATTTAATTTTTTTGAGAAAATCGTCATTTTGAATTTATGAATTATTACTCAACACCATCTTGGAATAAAAGGCTGAAAATTGGTGTCCAATTTGCATTTAATAAGTACTAAAACATACCCAAAAAAAATCGAAAGGGGTCTGGTCTAAAAGTGAGCGATTTGACCTGGAATGCCCCTTATACACTAAAAAAAAAACCTTGTAAAATTACAAAAAAAAATTGTAACTTTTTTTTTGCTACCTCATATTTGACAAAAAATTCTTGTTATTTTACAAGCTTTTTACCAACAAATTTGTAATTTTACAAATTTTTTTTTTAAAAAATCTTAGAAATTTGTAAAATTACAAGAAAAACTGTAAAATTACAAAAAAAAAATGTAAATGTCGATCGAAAATTATTTGTTAAAAAACAAGGAAACCTGTGAAATATTGGTAAAATAGTATAACGAGACTTATTCTAGTAATTTGACAAGGGTTTTTTTTTTTTTGTGTTCCATTTGGTATCCAACTCTGTTTACATATACTTAAAATAATAAAAATAATGTAAAATATTCTAAATAATGACAATCAACAGATATTTGACAGAGTTTCCTGTCAAAATACAGATTTAAAAAAAATACTTTGTTGTGACAAAAAACAACAAAGTTTAATCTGTTATATTACTTTTAACTTTGTAATCATTATTTAACAGATAATTAACAGAATTTTCTGCTAAAATACAAATTTCAGCAAAATACTTTGGATTTTTTTTGTAACAAAAAACTAACAAGGGAAATACCGAGTAATTTTTTAAATTTGTAAACTTTTTAGCGACGTTTTTTAAAGAAAAAATTCTTTAATTTTGGGACAGTTTTAAATAAAAGTTGCTACCCTCCACAATGTAATACGATTATTTGCAAAAAACTTTATGTAAAAAAAATGTTGAAAACAAAATTTTGTGAAAAAATTTTAGTAAAAATTTGGTAACAAAAAAATTTTTGTACTAAAAAGTCCCTCGATTTTTTTTTGTAAAAAAAAGTCACTCGATTTTTTTTTTTTTTTTTTTTGTAAAAAAAATATTTTGTACTTGTTTATACACTCAAGAAAAACCTTGTAAAATTACAAAAAAAGTTTGTAACTTTTTTTTGCTACCTCATATTTGACAAAAATTTCTTCTTATTTTACAAGCTTTTTACCAATAATTTTGTAATTTTACAAGCCTTCTACCAAAAAATTGTAATTTTACAATTTTTTGGACGCGATAAAACTTACAAGGAAGTTTCGTGATTTTACTAGAATTTTTGCTACCTCCTTTTTTACGAGAATTCCTTGTAAAAATTACGAGTTTTTTGTTATTTTACAAGATTTTTATTAATAAAATTGTAAATTTACAACTTTTTTGGCGAAATAAAATTAACAAGAAATTTTCGTAAATTTTCTAGATTTTTTTTTTGTAAAAAACCTTAATAAATTGTAAAATTACAAGAAAAAACTGTGAAATTACAAAAAAAAAGTAAATTTTGATCGAAAATTATTTGTTAAAAAACAAGGAAAACTGTCAAATATTAATAAAATAGTATTTTTTTTGTGTGTTCCATTTGGTATCCAATTCTGTGTACATACACTCAAAATAATAACTGTAAAATATTCAGAAAAAATGACAATCAACAATCAACAAAAAATTTGACAGAATTTCCTGTCAAAATACAGATTTAAAAAAATATTTTGTTTTGACAAAAAAAAATGCAAGGTTTTATCTGTTATATTACTTTTAACTTTGTAATCTTTATTTAACAGATAACTAACAGAGTTTCCTGCTAAAATACAAATTTAAGCAAAATACTTTGTATTTTTTTTTTTGTAACAAAAAACTAACAAAAGAAGTGTCACAGACCGATCTTTATAGAATTAGTTTTATATTGTAAAGCAGGAAAAATAAAGGGCCACGTATTTTATTTTTTAGCGGCCCAAATCCATATTTAGGGGGTGAAAATGAGGGGGAAGAAACGGTAATTTTTCAGGACACTTTTGTTAAAAGTCCGAAAAATATCAACTTTTTTGGCACATTGTTAACATCACGATATAGGTATTTTAAATACTTTTAACCTGATACTAAATGTGAGGCATTCCACTTCAAATGTCCCGCTGCAGAAAATCATGTGTCCCGTGAATTTCTGAATAGGTTGTATGAATAGCCCTATATGTAACTAAGAAAATTGCGTTTTTGGCTTTTCAATTTTTAGAAAACTGGGCTTAGGAGGCATGGTCAAATATTGGAAAAATTGTCAAATTTGTGTCGAGTTGCCTTGTTTAAATATTTATCAAATTAAAACGGAATGCACCACAATCTCAAAAATTTACATTCTTGTATAGTTATATATGGGCTATCGATTAAATTTTTTTTTAACTGAATTTTTTATTTAGTTCGGTTTGAGTCCATATTAATTATTTCTGAGAAATAATTATTGCTGTACAATGAAAAAATCTGAAAAAAAAAAAAATCAAGTGACAACACAGGCTAAGTGGAGACGTCGACAGCTTTCGGAAGATGACCTCCTTCCATCATCAGCACTCCTTCGATTGCTACACACTTAATGTGTGTCAGATTAAAATCAGCCATTTAAATGAAACTTTTGAACAAATTGAAAATCGGAATTACTTCTCTTTATGTTGAATAACCCGTATTCACCATCATTCGTGTTGTAATTATTTGGCAGAAACTTAATCAATCTCAACTTTTAACAGAGTTGCATTTTTTCCATTGTTAACCCTTAGTAGGACTTTTCAAGTCTTGAAAAATATCCGTTAGGTTTGAATTTTTTTTTTTTCATACCCGAGTAAAAATAAACATATATAACAATATATAACTTGATACAAACATAATAAATCATATATGATTATACATCCCGTGAGGTATTTTCTAATTTTTTTAAATGCAGTCATATGTAGTAATATATAATTTAATCATGATTCGGATTAAAAGGTGTACGGTTGACATAATTAAATAAAATAATATGAGGGTCAATACAAAATCTGTTTTTTTTTAATAATTTAACATCAAATTATATATAGCTTATTCTGTTCCATATAAAACTTTATATGTTTCCAATTAACCAAAAATGTTCTAAGTTTTTGAAGCAAAGTATAAGAAACTTTTAAAATGTTCCTAAACATTTCCTTGTTAGGGTTATGTATATCACCTATCTGGTTCGAAGCGTACCCGAACATTTTTTTGTTTTAGAAAATTATGTGCTTGGTGAATGTATCGTTGACCTGTGGTGTAACTCACCCAAACCAAAACACACCAAGATTTTTTGTGTTTTTATGCAATTAGATCTAATTGGATCCAATGAAATATGGCAATGTCTGGTCAAAACTCGGATGAAATCGAATCATATTTTATACAAATTGATCTTTTTTAATGCAAAAACATCCACCATTATTCGGATTAAATTGCGTATAAATATATATTGTGTTATATATCATAATATATTGCATCATATAAAAATTTTTACTCGGGTATTTCTAATTCTTATTTTTTTTTTTTTTTAATTTTCGGAACCTGTTCTGAAATTTTTGATTTTTTAAAAAAGTCAATTAATCAAAAATCCGGGCAATTTTTTTTTTGAAAGTTTAGATGTTTGTCTATCTACCACGTTTTTTTTCGAGAAAATCGCAATTGAATTTGGAATTTCATAACAATTTAGTAAATTGCTTGTATTTTTTTGTTTCAACATAGCGTATGAGTAACATTAATGCAAATATTTAATACTCATTCGCCATGTTAAAACACAAGAAAATTACAAAATTATTATGAAATTTTATATTCAAATGCGATTTTCTCGAAAAAACCGAAAAATACATGTCTGAATTTTTTGCAAAAATACCCAAACATTTAAACTTAAAAAAAAAAGTAGAAAAGTTAAATTCGACTTGGCCGAATCTATGAATACCCTCCACAATGCCCCTTTTAAATGATAGTAAATTTTTTGCCGTGAAAAAATAACATTTTTGATTAGAAATATTTTATTTTTTGTAAAAAAACTTTTTTTTTAAGTAATTTTGGAAAAAAAAAATAACCTACAAATTTTTTTTTCTTTGAGTGTAAAATTTTTTTGAGTGTATTTTTTTTTTTTTTTGTTGGTGAAAAAATATTTTTCAGTGACAAAAATACGTTGTAAAATATTTTTGTGATTTACCAATGTTTAACGGGTTGTAAACACGTCAATTTAAGGTGAAACTAATCTGAAATTCACGGTTTTGCTAATAACTTTTGAACCACTGAACCGATTTGGCTGAAATGTAATACAAATAAGGCCAGGGGAACGCCAAATATATATGCTAAGCTTCAGCATCCTCAAAATTGTTTTTTGAAAGTTAGCGAGTTTTATATCTCGTAAATTCACGAAAAACCCCTTGCCGAAACTCAGTCTTTTGCTCATAACTGTTGAACCACTAGACCGATTTCGCTGGATTGCAATACCATCCTGACCAGGTTGGTATATATGCCCAACATACATATATGCCAAACTTCAGGAGCATCTGTGAAGTCTTTCAAAAGTTAGCGTGTTTTCAACAGACAGACGGAGGGACAGACGGACGGACGGACATCGCTAGATCGTCTTAAAATCGATCGAGGATCATGAATATATATACTTTATAGACCAATTTTTCGAGGTGTTACGAACGGAATGACAAACTTATATATACCCTCTATCACTAGAGTGGAGAGTATAAAAAAGTGGCCGGATTTTTAATAAATTGACTTTTTTAATAAATGGAAAACAGGTTCTGAAAATTTTCCAAAAAAAAAAAATAGTCGATAGCTCAAACAAAATATATATAAGAATGTAAGTTTTTGATATTGTGGTGCATTCCGTTTAAAATTGATAAATATTTAAACAAGCCAACTCGACACAAATTTTACCATTTTTCCAATATTTGACCCAGTTTTTGAAAAGTTGAAAAACCAAAACGCAATTTTCTTAGTTCCATATAGGGCCATTCATACAACCTATTCAGAAATTCACGGGACACATTTTTTCTGTAGCGACGTTAGATCTCATTGTGGAAAAATTTATGAAAAATTTAGCTTGGTCATCTTCAGTCGGCAACCAGCGGTCAAAGTGGAAAAAAATTACGTACTTCGACCAAAATTCATGTAGGAAATTTTTTACTAAATCCGGCTTAAAAATTCGGAAATTTTGCGTACTTTATTGAATTTTTTTTTTTTTTTAAATTCCAAAACCTCGACTTTGGTCCACAGATGCTGATTTTTACATATAAAAAAAATTTCTTAACTAAATTGGTCTTTACAGTTGGGAATTGTTTAGTATGTTATAGGGCTCTATATTCGAAAAGTCAACGACTTTTTGTATGAAAAAGTCGAAATCGACTTTTTTGTTGATAAAAAGTCAAAAAGTCGACTTCAGCTTTCATCTTGTTTTCGAATTTTTTTGTTAAATTTTTCCGACTTTTTTCGACTTTATTGGCTTGATTGGCATTTCGTTTGTACCATGTATTTTGTATGCGATGCAAAAATACCAATTTCATGAGTAAGAAAGTATTAAGTGCAATATTTACCAATAGTTGTGATTATTGTTTTTACAATAAAAAGTCGACTTATGCTTTCGATTTTTTCAACCTTTTCTACTTTTTTCGATTTTTTTTAACCTTTATTACTTTGGTACCCAACATTGTTAAATAAAATACAATCAAAAAATAGCACCTAAATGCTTGCAACAAGTCAAATACAAACTTTTATTTACAAAAAATCTACTTTTTAAAGTTGTAAAAAGTCGAAATGTCGAAAAAAGTCGACTTTTTAAAAAAGTCGAAAGATCGAAAAGTCGACTTTTTAAAATTTGAAAAAAGTCGAAAAATTGACTTTGGATTTGAAAAAAGTCGACTTTTTAGAAATTAAAAATGTCGAAAATTTGAAAAGTCGACTTTTTGTTTCGACTATATAACCCTAGTATATATTTAAATATATTTAAAAAAATTGAAAACACGATTTTAGTTCAAAAATGCAGATCAGCAAAATCTCTGATCAGCATTTTTAAACCAAAATTGCGTTTTTATATTTTTTTAATATTTTTTAGATTAAATACTTAACATTTTTCAACTTTTGAGACCAATTAGGTTTTTGGCAATTTTTAAATATTTTTCGAATAAGTTATGCAAAATTTCAGAATTTTTGAGCCGAATTTGGTCAAAAAATTCGGACTTGAATTTTGGTCGAAATACGTCATTTTTGTATATTAAAAATTTTACCAAGTTTAAATTCAGCAAAAGTAGTCTAAATTTCCAGACATGATCAATTGGAAAGAGTCTGTGAAGGAAAATTTAAACACTTGATTATTATTTTTTAATTATTTAAATATTTCTCGAGTGTAATAGTAAAATTGCATTTAGTTATTTTTATCCATTACGTTGATGCTGTTGATTTTTCCATGGTCTTTGGTCTTTCCTTTGTTTCGTGGGTTTGTTTGGTATCCTTGTACTAATGTGTTTGCTTTATTTGTGCATGTTGCTATAACCCTGACCTTGGTATAACTACATTGTTCCTTACTTTTTTGTTAAAGGGTGTCGTATGTCCTTTTTACTATTTTTTTTTTATAATTTTTACACATGTTTTCCATGTTTACTTTACTAATAAAAACATTTTAGAAAAAATTTAGTTTAAAAATTTATTTGTGATTAGGGATGTAAATGCTATGTTTTTTTTATTTAAACACAGTTTTAAAGGGGGAAAAGGGATACAAATTAAATAAGGATAATCAGAACATAAGTTGAAGGTCTTGGACAATGAAAATTTGCCCGGGCACTTGGGAAAATCAAAACTTGAAATAAAAGCAAGTAAGTCGGCCAATATAATACCCTACACCAGTGTTTTCCGGAAAATGGGTCCTAATTAGAGGTGAGCGCTGGTCACGTGATTTGCGTGAATCACGTGTGAGTGATTTTTATTTGAATCACGTGATTGTAAATGAGTGTGAGTGGAAACAAAATGTGCGTGAGTTTTTAGTGAGTGATTCGATTATTTTTTGCGTGAGCGTGAGTGAGTGTGAGTCAAAATCCACTCAAGAGCCCTTCTCTAGACCCAAGTTCAAACATGGACCGATTGTATCTATCTTTTGTCAAATCTTTTATATGTATAAAAACACTCACCAACCAAATTTAAGTAAAATATACTTTCATTTGTTGTCAGGCCGCTTTAACTAAACATCGGTGTAAATTTTCATATGGAGAAAAGTCCAAAAAGGGTTCGATCATAATCAGATTTTATTAGGTTATTAAACACACACGAACAAAATTTTAATAAAATATTTTCTATTTTCATGAAATTGGAGAGATATATGTTAATATCGGGAAGATGGTTTGTATAGGGGTTACAAGAAGAACTGATCCGATTCCTTTGGAATGATGATTATTGAATACAAAACACATTTATCAACCCAATTTCGAAAGTACATTTATTATATTACGGTTATCAGAGTAATTTGAGCCAAAATTGAAGGGTCTAAACGTAGGCAGATTTTTTTTAATTTCAATAGGCTTCGTCCTTAGACCAAACGAAGCTTAAGTTTCTTATTTTAGCCAAATCGATTTATAACTGCGACCTGTACCTTGTTTAGATGGACTGATAGACAGACGGACGGGCATCGCCCAAATTGTTATATTCACCCCCATATTTGTGAATACAATTCATTTTTTCACTAAAAGTGCTCCTATACAGAAATTTGTTATATCAACAAACGTTTGTAAATTTTGTTTGTTGAAAAAATAATTTTGTTTTTTTTCAACAAAGAAATTCAACAAACACAATTTGTTGATCTGACAAATGAAATTTTTTTTTTAACAAAGAAATTTAACAAACACTACTTATTGACATGATAAAATAATTTTCAAATAAATTTACTCGACTGAGTTTGTTGAAAACAAAATCGAAGTTTTGTATTTTGGACTAACAGGCGGCCGTTTTTACTAAATGTTTGGTTGATTTACAATTCATGTTTGTTGATTTAAATTTGTATAATTACGCAGCGGTTACCAACCTTTTTGGCTCGCGTACCCCTAATTTTAAATTTTATCAGCCGCGTACCCCCTAACGAGTTTTTTGTTTTCGTTAAAAAACTTCACATATAAATATTAGAGTTAATTTTGAAATTTTTGATCTGCGATTATTACCATTTTTTTTTTTTTTGAAGGATTTAGGCGAGATCAAAACAATGGCGGTATTTTTTTGGAAAAATTTTCTCTCCTTGGGGTGGTTTAATGCATCTGAAAACGCGGATTTAGACCTGATTTTTCTGCAGAGCAAAAACGGCTGAAAATATTGCAAATCTGATTTCACCAGTCGATTATACGCCAAAAATTAAAACAATTGACGTTTTTGAACTCTTAAAAAAAGTTTCAAAAACCCATCACAGGGGGCGGAAATATAATGGTTTTAATTTTTTTTTAATGTTTTTTTTTTTAATACGAGGGCAGATCAATAATTCCGCCACTTTTCGAATGAAACACCCCCGAATATACAATGAAAGGGCATTTTAAGCTTAACAAAATGGTACAAAAATTTTCACTCTATCACAACCCGTCTCAAAAATGCCCAAAAACACGTTTTTAAGAACTTTCACATACATTTTCTCAAAAGCCTGACATCATAGAAAAATTTGGAAACCATATTCGGAATCAGCATAGAAAAGTTAATCGAAAACATGTGGTCAGATTTAAAAAAAAAACTAAAAAATATTGCAAAAAATAAGTTTTTTTGTTAACTTTGACCACAACTTTCTTAATTATGGAAAACTTTGAATGCGGAACCAGCGTTCAAAGGGTAATCTAAAACGAATATACAAATTACTAAAATTTTGCGTACCCCCGCGGACAGTTTCGCGTACCCCCTAGTGGTACGCGTACCATAGGTTGGTAACCGCTGCTCTAATACACATATACGGATACTTGTTATTAATTCTGATATACATATTTATTAATCATACGCCTAGTATTTTTTGCTTTATGGTGTTTAATATTTATAATTTGTTATAATCAGGGACAGGACCTTCATGCACTAAAAAACTATGTTTTAGGCGCCTAAAATATGCACTAAAAAGTCTCGAAATATGCTCTAAAAATCTTAAAATATGCACTTAAAATCGTAAATATCCACTGTTTTTTAGTTTTATTAAAAAAAAAACATAAAATTTGAATTCAGTCTGGCATTTTAAGCTTATATATACATACCCAGCAAAAAATAAACGAAGTGGTTCAAAAAGAATTAGTGGTTTCACTACATACAAAGTAGCGATAGGTGCCGAACTTCATATTCCGTAGGAAGTACTTTTAAAATCACTTCCAAAAATGCTACAAAATAACAATAAAACATCTTTCACCAGTTCGTTGCTTAATGATTTTGAAGTACCTTTTTCATATGTTCTTAGGAATCAAATCAAATCCCCACAACATATGAACTTCTTTTTTAACTGAAACAATTAGAATGAGGGTGATACACGAAGTATGCAATTTTTTCTACGTCCAGCTTCAAATAGATTTAGGTTTTGCAAAAATGGTGACAAAATTTGTTAATGGCATTTCATTTCTCTTTATTTAGAGCTTAAAAAACTGAAAAGACGAAAATCGATTATTGATAAATTTTTTTAAATTTCATATCTTATATCAAAAAAAGTTGGTCCTAAATTAAATAAATACATTTAGGAACTAAAGCGGATGTTGCTGCATCACATTATTAAAGATTGTTTAAGCTTTTTAGAAAATTTAGGTATAGGCTTGTGGTCAAAACAAACTTGTGAATCAATTCGCCGTGAATTTTTATAGTTTTGTGATCTCTATAATTGCTCATTTTTTAATTCGAAGTATATACGTTTGATTATCAATGAATTTAATTTTTCTATCACGTAAGGTTTTTAAGATACTCGCGTTTGAATATTGAAATATT
The DNA here is from genome assembly GCA_963921195.1 of Pegoplata infirma. Lineage (NCBI taxonomy): Eukaryota > Metazoa > Arthropoda > Insecta > Diptera > Anthomyiidae > Pegoplata > Pegoplata infirma. The sequence continues at coordinate 129,482,369 of OY992540.1, read as the reverse complement.
TGGGTCTCCTCTGTAACGTATTCTTAAGTTGCTCAAACACAATAGTACACTCAAAATAATTCTGCAGTAAAAATATTAGTAAGTGATTTGGTACCAAAATCTACTAATAAGTTACTAATTACCAGTAGTACGGTAGTTTTTTAGTATCTTTAAAGCACTAAAATTAGTAATTTTTACTGGTTTTGAATAATATTAGTAAAAAATTTTAGTATTGATTACCAACGCCTGCACTAGATCATTTTGGACTAAAAAATTAGTTCATTAGTAAAATTTTTGGTATTGAATACCCACGTTTTTTTTTTGGGTGTACTCGATTTAGTAAAAATAAGACATCTTTTTTATTCCAAATCTGGTATCCAAATTTTTCTATCGCGTACTGTTTTTGAAATATTGGCGTTTGAAAAACTCAAACTCTACTGTTACGCACTTATATTCTTTATAAATCACACTAAAACTTTCAAACGCGAATATCTCAAAAACAGAACATGCTTGAAAATTGTGGATTGCAGTTTTGGAATCAGGAGGTCCATTTTATATGAAATCAAGTCCTATTTCGTGGAAGCAACGTAAGAATACGTAACAGTGGACCCCTAAAAGTGCTTTTTTTACTTTTTAACAGCGAATATCTCAAAAACGGTACGTGCTAGATTTGGAAGCAGGAGACCAAAATCCATAAGGACAAGTTAGAAATTTCTGTTTTGCTGTCGAACAGTGTTTTTAGTGTAAATATTACAAAAAATACTCTTTCAATCAATCTTGCAAAAATTAGTGAAAAAGAACTTCTAATTTAGAAGTTCTAAATCACCAAATAAAAATGACATAATCACACCCAAAATGCCAAGAAATATGTACTTCTAAAGAAGTGATGAAAAAAGTGCTTCCAAAAGGTCAAGTTATATTAACATCCGGATCACTACTTCAGAAGTTGTGATAGAAACACTAGTGATATATGTTATACTTAAGTGTCAATCTTTCGCCACTGAAAAGTGGCGATAAAAAGAACATACTTTGTGTGTCACGCCCATATTAAATTCATCAATGTTTCAGTTGAAGAAGAAGTACATCTGGTTCATAAGTTGTGGTGAATTTTGTAGTGAATGGTAAGCTCTTTTTTTGCTGGGTATATACAGTGTGTATAAAATGTTATCAAAAAAATAAGAATTATCTAAAAAAAATTAATAATTGCTTTAATGCAAAAAAAATATCATTAAAAAATCTTAAAAATAGCTAAAAATTCTAAAAAAAAATAGCTAAAAAAAACTAAAATTTATACAAAATATGACCATAAAATATGCATTCATAGCGAAAAAAGGGGAAAAACATGCATTTACATGAAAGTCCTCTCCTTGGTTATAATCATATGAATCGAAACACGGTCCACATCAAAAAACCGCATTAAGTACAATGTTGGCAAAATGGTAGGATAACAGTAGGTAGTCTAAAGTTCAAATATATTTATTTTTGTTGAAATATTTTTAGAGTTACAGAGATGGACGTTTTTTTTTTCGCAAAAAAAAACATATTTGGAGGAATGTTTATTAACATTTTGATGCGATTAAAATTTATATTTATAAAACGATTTTTTTTGACGACCTTTGGTGGTTAAAAAAATTTACCTTAAAATTCATGGTTTTAAAAAAATTTGTATCATAGAGCACATATTTTGAGATTTTTTTAAACATTTGAAAACATTTTTTTAAATATTGATCGAGAGTTCGTTATTTTTTTTAACAACCAATGCCATTACAAAGGCCGTCAAAAATACTTTAAAAATCGGAGAAATATATTTGCCAACGAAAAATGCGTATGCCAAGCTTCAGAAGCCTCAAAATTGTCTTTCGAAACTAAGCGTGTTTTTTCACTACACCTTTTCCAATTGTATTTCAGAAATTATCAGTTATATTTCAGAAATTATTAATTGTATTTCAGAAGTTATCACTTGTATTTCAGAATTTATCAATTGTATTTCAGAAATTATCAATTGTATTTCAGAAACTAACCTTGTAAAACAATTGAAAATTTCTGAAATAGAATTGACAATTTCTGAAATACAATTTATAAATTCTGAAAAAAAATTGATAATTTCTGAAATCCAATTGATAATTTCTGAAATACAATTGATAAATTCTGAAATAGAATTGATAATTTTTGAGATACAATTGATAATTTCTGATATACAATTGATAATTTCTGAAATACAATTGGAAATGGTGTAGTAAATTCGCGAAAACCCCTTGCCGAATTTTACTCTTTTGTTTATAACTTTTGAACCACTTGACCGATTTCGCTGGATCGCAATACAAACCTGCCTCTCACTTCTAGACCCGACCCCCTTTTTTAACCAAAATAAAATTTTTCTAGTCAAAATATTTATATTTTTGTTGAGGCTGAAAGAGTTACAATTCCTTAAACGTATTCAAATATTTAAGATTTGATCAAGTTCTTCAGAGATTTGGCCAAGTCGAATTCAAATTTTTAATATGTTTTTTTATTTTTACTTTAAGAAAGATCAAGATCGAGGTTTGATAATTTTTTGCTAAGTATTCCTGCTTGCTTCAAGACCTTCTATCATACACTCAAAAAAATCATTGTCAAATTACTAGAAAAAGTGTCGTAATCACATTTTACCAATATTTTACAGTTTTCCTTGTTTTTTAACAAATAATTTTCGATCGAAATTTACATTTTTTTTTTTTTTGTAATTTTACAGTTTTTCTTGTAATTTTACAAATTTCCAAGGTTTTTTACAAAAAAAAATTATTAAATTTATGAGAATTCCTTGTAGGTTTTACTTCGCCAAAAAAGTTATAAATTTACAATTTTGTTGGTAAAAATCTTGTAAAATTACAAAAAACCTCGCAATTTTTACTATGAATTCTCGTAAAATAAGAGGTAGCAAGAAATTTAGTAAAGTCACGAAACCTCCTTGTAACTTTTATCGCGTCAAAAAAATTTAAATTTACAATTTTATTGGTAAAAAGCTTGTAAAATTACAAAATTTTTGGTAAAATGCTTGTAAAATAGCAAGGAATTCTTGTGAAATAGGAGGTAGCAAAAAAAGTTACAAACTTTTCTTGTAAATTTACAAGTTTTTTTAAGTGTATTTACGAGTATGTCATATGTAAAAATATTGCTAAAATTTGTTAAATATTACACTATTATTCAGTACAACTCTTTTATATGCAATTTCTTTTTTTTTTGACTCAGTCGAGTATAGTACATATCTAAATATAATTGCAAACTTTTATGCCTTACAAATATGTTTTGCGAAATGTCAATCAACTGTCACAGATGGGTGTTTTTATTAACCAGCAAGTTTAAAGGTGTCAAAAACTGATGACAAAATTATTTTATAGTCATTATAATATTGCTACTGGTTAACAAATTTATTATGATATTCAATATTGTGTACAAAGAAAATTGGCATATGAGGCATTCCACACAAAATGTCCAGCGAAAAAAAAAACATGTGTACAATAAAATTCTGAATAGGTTATATGGAGCTAAGAAAATTGCGTTTTAGGTTTTTCAATTTTTCAACTGGGCTTAGGAGGCGTGGTAAAATATTGGAAAAATGGTAAAATTTGTGTCGAGTTGCCTTGTTTAAATATTTTTCAAATTAAAACGGAATGCACCACAATCTCAAAAATGTACATGCTTGAATAGTTTGTATGGGCTATCGATTAAATTTTTTTTTTGGAAAATTTTCAGAACCCGTTCTGAAATTTGCCATTTTTTAAAAAAGTCAATTTATAAAAAATCCGGCCACTTTTTTTTTTTTTTTTTTAAGGTTAGATGTTTTTCTATCCACACAAAAAAAATCAGTCATGTGTATTTCGTTTTTTTTTTTTTTTTGGGAAAATCGCATGTGAATTTTGAATTTCATAACAATTTAGTAATTTGCTTGTACTTTCTTATTTCAACGTAGCGTATGAGTAATATTTATGCAAACATTTAGTACTCATTCGGTACGTTGAAAAAGAATATACAAGCAAATTACAAAATTGTTATGAAATTCAAAATTGTATTCAAATGCGATTTTCTCGAAAAAAAAACGAAAAACACATATCTGATTTTTTTTGTGTGGATAGACAAACATCTAAATTAAAAAAAAATAAATGGTCGGATTTTTTTTTATAAATTGACCTTTTTAAAAAATGGCAAATTTCAGAACGGGTTCTGAAAATTTTCTAAAAAAAAAAAAATAATCTACAGCCCATAAAAAACTGTAAAGGAATGTAAATTTTTGAGATTGTGGTGCAATTTAATAAATATTTTAACAAGTTAACTCGACACAAATTTTAACATTTTTCCAATATTTGACCACGCCTCCTGAGACCAATTTTTGGAGAAATTTAACCCTTTCACGACCAATGGTTGATATATGTCCCATTTTTATTTTTTGTTACATTTTCCACATTTTTCAACCGATTTTAAATGTGCTAAGAGATGAATTGTAGAGGAGTGTTAGGGCTACAAAAGTTTAGTTTAAGTAAATCTCTAAATTGATTATCTTACTCACTGTAAGTCCTCAAAGTTTGTGAAATGAAAATCTCTATTTTAGGGACAAAAGGATCGTTGCTTGTCAAGCGAAATAAGGTCCAAGTAGCGGGTTTAGAGGTCCAAATTCTTGTAGAATAATTATTATTGAGTTGCAGATTTTAAAAATCACAGCGAATAGCAAATACATTTGCCCAAAAATGCATAATCATCAAATGGTAAATTTTTTCGCTAAGAAAAATAAGGGGGAAGGAGAGGGGTTAGGCCCCAATTTTTTGTTTCATAACTTTTATTTGGTCAAGGATCCCGACAATGAGCAGAAAATCAAAATCGCTTCGGCAGAAAATTTCTGGTCGTGAAAGGGTTAAAAACTAAAAACTAAATTTTCTTACACTGAGAAAATTATGCAAGTTACTACATGTTAGTTGTTTGTTTATTTTACAGTAGTTAGTTGTTTTCAACTACAAAGTCAGTTGTTTTAGTATGAAAAATATCAAACAACTATTTCTGTTAGCTATTTTAAGTCGTTGTTTTTTTTAACAGCTAACAAAAAAGTACTGTAATTTAGTAACAGTTATTTAAAGTAGTTAATTTTATTTTTTTATCTCTGAAAAATTTTCAGAGCTTTTTCCAAAAAATGAAATTTTTTTTTTATTTTTCACAACCTTTTTTAAAAAAAATAAAGACTTGGAAAAATTTGGTCTTAAATTTGTTTTCTAAAAAAATTAAAAAAAAAAAATTATATATTGTTTATTTTATTTTTACTACATTTTAATTGTTTTCGCTACAAATGTAAGTATAGGGTGTTTTTTTTGCTGTTACCGAACTTTAAATACAAATAAAGTAAGGAAAAATATTTTTAATATTAATCAAACTGACTTTATTGGATAGATAATTTTATGACATTAATGTTTAAAAATAATTTAGAGCCATATCGATACCAAAAATGGCTCGTACATGGAGTAATCTGAACCTCCATTTTCACACAATTTTCACACAATTTTCACAAAATTTGCGGCCGTTTTTCGAATTTCACCAATAACTCGACGAAGGTTTATTTCCAGGTGTTTAATTGTCTCTTATTTATCGGAAAAGACAAGTTACTTTACATAGCCCCACAGAAAATAATCCAATGGGGTTAAATCAAACGATATTGGTAAAAAATTAATAGTATCTTTGGATAAAATTTAAGTTCGACGAAAAGAACCATTTTTTTGATAAAACATTTCTACAATTTGGATGCGTTGTTCTTGCGAAGGTCTTTGCATAATAAAATGTCAAACCATACTTAACAAAAAACAAATATCAGCAGTTAGATCGGTTGTCAAATAAAACAGTAATACCAATTCAAAGTTGTGAACCTCTAAAAAAAACACCCTATAGATTTTACCTCATAAGTCAGTTGTTTTTTGTCAGTTAAAATAACTAAAATTGTTAGTTGATTTAACTGAAAATGTAGTTGACCCCAAAACAACATACAAAGTAGTTATTTTAACTGACATTTTCAGTTGCTTTTACTAACATAATTTTTGAGTGTAGTTACATATAAGGCTATTAATACAACCTATTCAGAAATTCACGGGACACATGTTTTTCTGTAACGTGACAATGCTGACAATGGTGTGGAATGCCTCATATGTGAACAAAATTTAATACCGAATTGTATTTAAACTGGAGATGGGAGCGTGAGTGAATTTTGACTCACTCTCTCACGCTCACTCACATACGATAATTTTTTTTCTACTTTCTACACTCACTCACAATCACGTGAGTAAATTTAATACTACTACAATTTACACTGTACGTGCACTCACACAAGCTTTACTCGCACTCACGGGTACTCACACTCACAAAGCTTTTGTTTAGGCAAAAACTAAAAATATCAAAAATCTAACAAAATTTTAAGCAAAATTTGAAGTTTAGACAATTTTTTTTTTTTGCTTTTTTCGGGTTGAAATTTATAATTTAGCCAAATTTTATTTTATTTTCCTTTTTTGGTACGAAAGGAAATATGAAGAGAAAATAAATCACGCAAACTCATGAAAAAAATCGACTCATGCACACTCACACACAGGCACAAATCTTATTCAAGCACACTCACGCAATTTTTTTCACCACACTCACTAACACGTGAGTAAAATTGAGTTCAGTCACACGCACGCGTGATCACGTGACTTAAATGAATTAAACAACTTTGTTGTTTTGTGGGTTTTTAAAAACTAACTTTATTTAAAATTCTTAATTTTAATTCTTATAAATATCTTAAAGGTAAAGAATTGCAGCTAATCTGCAATTCAGCATAAACTTATTTCTACATTATTATATATGTATGTTAAGCATTCCCATAGTACTGATATTGTAGCTATCCACAATAGCAAAACTATCAAGTTGCTTTGACATACAAACAAATGACAGAGTGTATGATTGTGCATATATGTACAACCATACAGTCGGTATATTTGGTTATATGTAACTCCTCCAACCTTTGTTTAAAAAAAATTCTCCTGAATTTGAAGGCTTAACAGAAGTATGAAAAAACATTACACATTTTTCCCACACCTCTGCAATGCTGCCATTACCTGTGGAGGGGCTTCATTAACTTTAATTAAGATTCTGTTTTTCTTATTACTAATATAAGCATCGATAATTTAATCATAATTAAAACTATCATCTATATGTTTATACCATAGGAAATATTCCTGTGCATATTCAAATCTTTTTTTTCATTTAAGTTATGGAAACTATTATTTTTTTTAATCTCTTAAAGTTTAAAAATGTGTCTTTAGTAAAATTGTATGTATTATTTTTATCGCATACAAATTTAGCAAATAAAATTTCATTTTTTGTTTATAAATATATAATACATTATTAATAATTACAAAATATTCTTTATATGAATCTATTTCATAAAGTTTAGAGTAAGTCATAGGTAGCATTAGTTTTAAATCAGTTGTGATGAAATTTAATTGTATTTTAAATGCAATAACCAGTAAATAATTTTTGTAGACATGTTATACACATGCCATATTTTGTTAATTGAAGTTAATTGAAATCGATATCATAATCGATAATTTCATCTGATGTCAACATACTAGGGTGTAGTATATCTGTTTTTAGTCACATTTCTGTCCGATCGAATTGCAGCTTTTAGTAAATTAACGCTGTCGTAAAAATGTTCGTTTAGTACAATTTGTGTGTTTGTTTAAACATTCGACAGCATTATGAATGTTTGCTGTTATTAAATTCATATTAGAATGTCAATTCTGTCTTTATTGTCCATTGTCCCAAATAGTGCTGAATCCACTATATTTAGCAAACCTCTGTTTTTCTTAAATTTTTATTAGAGAGACTTATTGAATTAATTCGTGATCTTAGTATTTGGATTTGTTTTTCTATTAAACTGTTCGGTGGAATTTGCATTGTTCTCATATTTGACTCTATATTCGCTATAATATGGGGTACAGTATTAGTTTGCAATTCAAACGGATCCTATTTTCATAATGAACCCGGTTTCACAAGTTATTGGTCATGATCTTCAATGTTGTTATCAGAATCGGCATATTTAAAAGGACGTTTGATGTTATTAGTGTGGACATTGTTCAGATTCCTTTTTATAAATTTTGGTTGTTCTTTATGTCGAACACTCCTGTAATTTTTAATGTATCCCTTTTGTCTATGTTCTATATAGTTTTCGCGATTTTTATTTCGTTTTCCCAATGACCTACATTTCATAGCTTCTATGCGATTTTTTATCGTATTGTGATCAACATGATGTTGTTCAACTTCGAAAGGAGTGCATTTAATTGTAGAATGGAAAGTACTGTTGTAAAATTTAATGGCTTTAGCCATTTGGGTAATTATTGGCACGTTTTCTTTCCTCCAGGTTTAAGACTCTAATTTTTTCAGAAATTGTATTGTTCAATCTTTCAATATCCGAGTTGCCCGTATGGCTATTGGGTTTTGTGGCATGAAACTCTATATTTTCTTCATTTAAGAATCTGCGAACATTTACAGTATTAAATTCGTTATCAAAAACAAACTTATCAATTTTCCCTTTTATTGCTAAAAATTCTCTTAATTTCTGAATAATAGTTTGATTATTTCTATCAGGAAGGTGAAAGTGTATCGCATACTTGGAGAATTTATCTATAAAGATTATGAACGATTGTTTACTATTGACATAGGTATCCACATGAATTATCTTATTCGTAGAAGATGGAGTTTCAGTATGATGAAATTTGGGTTTAATCGGATTTCTGTCATATTTTGCAGATGAACAAAATTCACAATTATTTACAATCCTATGAATTGCAGTTTTTAACTCAGGATTGTAGATTTTGTACTTGATTCCTTCATAAGTAGGAATAATTCCCGAATGACCTGTTTCGTTTTTATGATATAGGGCTATTTGTCTATTCAATTCCTCCTGATCCACTATATCCTTTGCAAAGTAAGAGCATTTTACAAACTTCAAATCGGACCTGTTTTGAAAATGTTCCTTGATTGCATTCTGGAACTTATAGTAAGTTCTTTCGTCAACCTCGGAGAAAATTGCTACACGACCCCTTATAGTGTGATCAGAAAGTATATTACCGATATTCCGGGAGTTCAAATCTGCCATATCTAAATATATTCTGGTTTTACCAGATAATTGTACCGCTCCTTCAGTCTTATTTTCTGTTATTATTATCTGTGTTTTGAATCTATTAACAACTGTGTCCAAAATAGAGAAGTCATCACCCAAATCCTCCTCCTGAGAGTGGATTGTCTCTACCACCAATGAAGAAGAGTCCTCATCATGTGACAGATCTTCCCCTGCATTAACGCTTTCAGCGTCCACAAAATTTTCCTGTTTTCCATTTACATCGATACGGCTCAAAAAATCCGCAATATGATTTTCCTTGCCCTTAATGTATTCGATTTTAGCGTCGTAATCCATTAAATGGACCAACCAACGCTGTAATCTTGGGCTAATATCCTTTCCATTATTTTTAGCTTGTAACCACTTAAGTGGTTGGTGATCTGTATTAAGATCAAATTCAACACCATAAAGGTAGGGTCTAAAATATTTTACACCCCAGACTATAGCCAATAGTTCCTTTTCTATAGTCGAATAATTTTTCTCATGAACGTTGAGTGTTCTTGAGGCGTAACATATGGGATGACCATCCTGTGTCAAGACAGCACCAAGTGCAAAGTTACTGGCATCTGTTATTAGTTTAAACCTTTTATTAAAATTTGGGAATTTTAAAATAGGAGGGTTTATCAGAATATCCTTCAACTTTTCAAAGGCTGCTATAAAATTTGGGTCATTTATGTTGACCTTTGTATTCTTCTTTAAATATTTTGTCATTGGGTATGCAATCTTTGCATAGTCCTTTATAAACTTCCTATAGAACCCAGTCATTCCTATAAATGATTTAATCTTCCTCTGTGTATTGGGAAGTTTGAGGTTTTGGATAATTTCAACCTTCTTCGGATTTGGTTTGACACCTTCGGGTGTAAGAATGTGACCTAAAAAGTCGGTTTGTCTCTGTAAAAAGTTACATTTATCAATTTGTATTTTCAATTTGGTCTCTCGAAGTCGCTTCAAGATTTTTCCCAAATTTACCAAATGTTCATCTAATGATGTGCTAAAAATTAAGATGTCGTCCAGATAAACGATACAAATCTTATTTATGTATTCCTTTAATATGGAATTCATAAGTCTCTGAAAGGTAGAGGGGGCATTTTTTAAGCCGAAGGGCATTCGAATGAATTCGTAATGTCCAAATGGGGTTGAAAAAGCCGTTTTCTCCCTGTCCTCTTCTTTTACCAAAATTTGATGAAATCCCTTTGCGAGGTCAAGGGTTGAAAAATATTGGGCTTTTCCCAGTTTATCCAAAATCCCTTCCATATTAGGAATTGGAAATTTGTCAGTTCTAGTAAACTCATTAAGCTTCCTATAATCCACAACTAACCTCCATTTCTTGATACCAGAATTATCTATTTTCTTTGGTACAATCCAGAGGGGACTGTTGTATGGAGAATTACTCTCCTGAATTATATTCTGTTCAAGCATTTCCCTTATCTGTCTTTGTATTTCCCTTTCGTGGACTTGTGGATACCGGTATATTTTCGAATATAACGGTCTATCGATAGATGTTGGAATTTCGTGCTGAACTTCCCTTGTGGATGTTAGTTCATCGCCGTCCCTATAAAATAAATCTTGAAATTCATTTAGAATTTTCCTCAATCTTAAATCCTCGTCGCGGTTTAAATGCTTCAAGTCAAATTTATTAATTTCATCGAATTCAGTGTCCTGAATAGTCTGGATTGTATTAATATGATAAGGGGACTCTTCTTCGAAAAGAATTTTTCTTCCAAATATGTCCAAAAACCCATTTCCCAGATCTAGCTTTGCTTTAAGCGGAACCAAAAAGTTTTGGCCAATAATAGCATCGTAGATGCGTCCCTCGATACCAATTACTTTCCAGAAAAATGTACCCAGTATATCAAATTCCTTCGGTATCGGTGTAATTAGGCCAGTTTTTGTCGTATTTGTACCATTTAAAGTACGGAATCTAAACGGTTTATTCAATACCGTTTCAAAAAATTCGCCCTCAAAAAGGTTGGGCCTTATTATACTTGTTTCCGAACCGGTATCGATTAGGCATTTAACTACTTTACTCCCTATAGTTATCGCTATTAGGGGTAATCGCGATTTTAAAGAGCCCTGAGAAAATTTATGTTCTTGTTCCGATTCGTTTTCCAAATTTCCAACGTCCATAGGAACGGTTGTGTCCTTGGACTGAAGTTTTGGAAAATATTTAGTTTGAGCACTATTTGTGGACAATTTCTTAAAATTTGTTTTGGTAGAATTATTTTGGGTTTCAACACTTTCGTTGCGTTTTCCATTAAATTTTTTATTAGCCTGTATTTTGTTAGTATTTTTCCTGTGTCTAAAATCTATTGCTCTGGTGTCGTCTAGAAGTTTTAATTGTAAAAACTTATTGAACAATGATTCGATATTAGGTGTTTGTTCCGTTATACAAGTTCTAAATTGTCCGTCAATTTTTGAAATTAGTATTTCAGTTAGATCCCTATCAACATTTTTTTGGTGAGTACAATTCGGGTTTCTGTTCGTCATGTATATATATTTCATTAATTTCAAATTTAGATTCAATAAATACATCAAAAAGTTCCCTAAGATCATTTATTTTTATATTTCTACAATAATTAAATACCTCGGGATAATATTTTCTTGGAGCGAAGTCTTTCTTGAGTTGTTGTTTTATCTCCGCCCAACTGCTATCATCTGGTAACATGGACACTGATTTGGCTGCCTTTTCAATAAGTTTCTCATTTTTAACTATGGTTATTCCATATCTAATGAGATCTTCATTTTGGCCGCATAGGCTCAATGCATTTTCCACCGATTTGAGAAAGGAGGAAAGGTAATGGCCTTTTCCGAAAGGTCTTAGTTGATGAAACTGGTTAAGGACCTGATGTGGGCTTAGCCCTAAAGCATATTGTTGGGTATGCTCTTGTTGAACCAGTTGCTGTAGTTGTTGTTGTTGATGATATTGATGCTGTTGTTGCTGTTGTTGATGATATTGATGCTGTTGTTGTTGTTGCTGTTGTTCTTGGAATCTTTCTAGGATTTTTTGCGTTTCATTTTCAAGCAACAACTGATGTTGTTGTTGATTTTTTATTATATCTTCTTGTTTTAGGACGAGGCATTCCAGCTGCTCGATCCTTTCTTTAACTTGTTCAGCATTCATTTTTTTTATGCCTTTTGCAACGTAAACCAAGTTTCAATTGTAAACTTTAAACAGGTTTTCTGTAAAATCCATAATTTTGGGATATGACACTAGTAAATGAGCGTATATAAGTATATTATTTTTTTATTGTTCTCAATATATCTTTAGATATATTGTCCCGTAACTGCGCCACTTAAATGAATTAAACAACTTTGTTGTTTTGTGGGTTTTTAAAAACTAACTTTATTTAAAATTCTTAATTTTAATTCTTATAAATATCTTAAAGGTAAAGAATTGCAGCTAATCTGCAATTCAGCATAAACTTATTTCTACATTATTATATATGTATGTTAAGCATTCCCATAGTACTGATATTGTAGCTATCCACAATAGCAAAACTATCAAGTTGCTTTGACATACAAACAAATGACAGAGTGTATGATTGTGCATATATGTACAACCATACAGTCGGTATATTTGGTTATATGTAACTCGTGCGAATCACGTAAATTACGTACTAATCTGCTCAGATGCCCATCTCTAATTTAAACTTCATGTTTTACCAAAAAAAAATTCACGAAATTCGCTATTCACCATTTTTTTCCGCCGATTTTTATACCCTCCAACCACAGTATGGGGGTATACTCACTTTGTCATTCCGTGTGTAACGCATCGAAATATCGGTCTAGGACCCCATAAAGTATATATATTATTGATCAGTGATCGATTCAAAGACTTTCTAGCGATATCCGTCCGTCTGTCCGTCTGTAGAGGACACGATACATTCCAAAATAAAAGAGCTAGGCTTTGGCACGAATATGTCTTATATTCCTAGGCATGTTAAGTTCGGAAATGGACAAAATCGGACCAAGGGGGAAAAGTTCTTCTTGGAGAACTTAACCAACCTCTGAAAAACGGTATTTTTTTGCAGTACCATGCAGATAAAAAATAAAAATAAAGTTTGACCCGCCCCTTTTGTGGGCGTGGATATTAAAAATGTATTTTAATAATGATTAATTGGATTAAATAATTGCATGCTCGAGTAAAAATAATTTAATATGATCTTATATACTTTTATACTATGTATTGCGAGATCAATTTATATAATAAATTTTGATGTGCGATTTTTTAAGACATCGCCGTACATAACTATATATTGTAACATCTGGTCCCATGCATCATTCTAAATTTCTAATTGTTTTATATAAAATTTTATATGCCTCTATATTTTTTCAAGCGCAACTTTTTTATCAGGAATATTTTCTAAGTGTTTTATATAAAATTTTATATGACTCCATTTTTAAAAAAAATTTTTCCAAGGACAAATTTTTCATGAAAATATTTTCTAAGTGTTTTATATCCATGTTTGAAGTTTTTTGAAAATTTTGAAAAGTTGAAATTTTAATTTTTCAACACTGCACAGTGGGTTCAAAAGTTCATAAACGTAATACATCTTTTTTAAAATATATTTTGTGAGATTTAGGTAGTTTTATTTTATTATATTTTTGGAAAACTTTATTAATATGCTAAATTGTTCTATTTTCTTTACAGTTGATATCCACCTTAAAGTTTTATTTTGTATGAAATTTATTTCCTTCAATATATTTTTTTTAATGTAATTAATCAGGAATTGATATAAATAATATATTGAATTCAATATTTTTGGGTTTAAAAAATATTTATATTTAAATTTAACAAAAAATATACAACAAAACAAAAAGGTATTAAATAAAATTTAATTTAAAAATGTAGAGCAATATAGTTACGATATAAATATATTTTTCTCATGTAAACATAATTTAATGAAAAATATGATGACATTGAAAAAAAAAAAACATATATGTATAAAAATAATGTAATAAACTATGAATTCATGTAAAAAGAAAATTTAACAAAAAAAAAAATCTAATTAAATTTAAAAAAAAAAAATAAACTATAATATACTGTAACTAGAATGACATAAAGAACTCTCAATATGTGTATCATAAATAAATGTTAAATGTAGAAATAGAAAACAAAACAAATAACCGAACAAATCCCAAGTGACAGCAATCATTGATATAGTTTAAAATTTTATTACATAAAAAAGAGAAAATGAAAAATATATAAAACAAATAATAATGAACTGAACAGCAAAATACAGGGTGTTAACGCAAAACAATAAATAGCAAAATAATAGGTGAATAATAAGGAAAAACACTGAAATTGTTGATTCTAGCAGAAGGACGATTTTCGGGTTCGCAGATTTCAAATTCACAACCACTTATAAAAATTTATCACCGGTATTTATAACAAAAAAACAAGTCGCTATCATCGAGCTGCTAACTGTTTTACTCGCAATTTTCAATAAAAAATGTATGCTCTTGATGAAACGCAATCCTTTTATTATTATAATGAAAATAAAAGTGCCTTACATCCAGGGCCAAGCTTTCCCATTCAGAAAATTGTGGTTTAAAAAAGTAAGCAGCTCGATAATAGCCACCCGTTTTTTGTTATGAATACGGACGTAAGATATTAAGAGGGTAATAATTATTAAGATGCTCAATTAAAGCTATCTCCACTTACAAGGGAAGTCTCCTTGGTGTCACCCTCCGATCTTCATGAAATTTTAATATATTGTTAAGAACGAAAATTAATTCGACACGTATTTTTTTTTATCGGCCCAAACTCATTTTTAGGGGGGGTCGATTTGTATGGGAGGAAATTGATCTTTTTCAGTTTTTTACGATTTACGCCTATTTCAACAAAATTAATATAGGTATATGTGGTATCAGATTAAAGGTATTAAAAATACCTATCTCGTGGTGCTAACAACGCACAGTGGTTTCCCTTATATGGACAAGCGGTCAAAATTCAATATATTCAAAACTAAAAAAACAAGGGGCTTCAAAATTTTTCAGCACATAGTATGCCCGAAGAACTTAAAGTTTGCAAATTTGTAGGAAAAAATATTAACAACTGTAGCCACAGTAGCGATTTGATCTTTGAAGGGTTAATTGGCTTAAAGATTTGTTTTAAGATTTACTTTTTATACCCTCCAACCACATTATGGGGGTATACTCACTTTGTCATTCCGTGTGTAACGCATCGAAATATCGATCTAGGACCCCATATTATTGATCAGTGATCGATTCTAAGACATTCTAGGGATGTCCGTCCGTCCGTCCGTCTGTCGGTCTGCCGGTCTGTCTGTGAAAGACACGATACAGCCCAAAATAAAAGAGATATGCTCCTGAAGTTTGGCACAAATATGTCTCATAGGCTGGTTAAGTTCGGAGATGGGCAAAATCGGACCAGGGGGAAAAAAGTTTCCCCTTGAAAAACTAAACCAACCTCTGAAAAACACCATATTTTTACATGATTTTTTGTGTTTTTGTTTAACCAATGCAACATTTTTATGCCTCAAGAAGCTCAAAGTTCTGAATTTGGACCCGTGGGATTAAAAAATATCGTTTTTTTTAGCCCTCCCCCTTTTGTGGGCGTGGATTAAAAAAATTGTTAAAATAATGATAAACTTGTATTTCTTAAGTGCAAAAAGCATAAGAAAGATTTTTAAGCATATATTTCGAGGGGAAATTTGCCCCCCCCCCTAATGACCACTGCCCACCTTCCCCCCCCCCCCCCCCCCCCCCATCCCCTCAAAAAAAGAAAACGACCCTTGGCTTTAACAGCAGAATTTAACAGTCTTGTTTTTCTTGTTTTTAATACTAAAATACTTTTTTTTAATATTCGGCTTCGGCTTTGGTTTCGGCCAAATAGGGAAAATTTCGGCCAAAAAAGGTGTATTCTGTCGGACACTAGTAACTGTTATTGGTTGCAGATCTTAAAAATCAAAGCTAGTAGCAAATAGCTTTGCCCAGAAATGCGGAATCGTCAAAGGGCAAATTTTTTCACTAAAAAAATAAGGGGGAAGGACAATTTCTTTAAAAAAAGTGTTTTCTCTTTACTAAGAACTGTAAGCCAAATACCGTAAAATTGCAATATTAAGTTAAAAATAACAACAATTAAAAAATATTTCACTTTACTTATATTCTTAAAAAGAAATAGTACAAAAAAATGCAATTTTTCACCATTTTTCGTTGGATGACTATGTAAACCACAACCATATGCGAAAATATGCAAAAACCCGCGGCCACATTATTTTTTAATTTAAAGAGGGTAAAAAAATCTTCAATTTGATGTATAAAAAGTGGTGGGCAGATGAGGGCCAAATAACTAAAAGTCTATGTGAAAAAGTAGTTTTTAAAAAACGTTTATTTTGAAAAGGTCAAATAAGTGTTCTTCAAGGATTTTTTAATGGGCTTATATTTTTGCAGCTTTTATTATTTAATTTGGTACAAAATAGGTTAAAATTTAATGTTTGTTGGGTTTTTGGAAACTTCTGCCACAATATCGCGAATAACTTCTTAGATAAACTAAAGTATTATTTTATGACTATGCAACCACAATATATGCAATATAAACATTCCCCCACTTCCAACGAACACAAACATCAAATCTCGTTAAAAAAATCAGAAAATTGGTTAGATTCATAAAATTTAGAGTGTTATCAATAAATTTAGTGCAATAAAGCTTAGAAAAAAAAACATAAATTTTTTTATTTTTGGCCAATGGGGGAAACCACTGTGCAACGGGCCAAAGAAGCTAATATTTTTCGACTTATTATCAAAAATGTCCTAAAAATTTGGTATTTTACTCAATATGACGAAAAGTTGTGCATGTTTGGACACGTTCTTAGCACACGTAGATAGGTTTTCCAAAGGCCTTTCATTTAGTATGTAACATGACTACCCAGGCAGAAAAATACGAACGGGAAAGCGCTGGCAAAGTACCTTTTATGGTCGCTTGTGTGCTGGGAAAGCATCACAGTTTAGTACTCCCCCAGCGTCCAAAATGATAACCACGGTAAACGGTATGCCGTTGCTATTTGAAAGCGCTTTGAAAGCGCTTTAGAAGCAAAAAATATGGTACTATTAAAGCACTTTTAGAACAAAAAAATGGGACGTATCAAAATTGTATAAGACACAACATTTTTTGGTGTTTATTTGAATAAAGATATGTATTAAATTAGGATTAAAAATTTATTGACCAATTTATTAGGATAAAAAAAATTTTGGACAAACTTTGAAATATTTTCTAAGTCCCGAAAAAAATTTGTTTGTAGTTTTCTTTGCGTTTTGGAATAAAAAATTTATTAAAAATGCTTCTAAGAAATTTTCGGAAAAGTCCCGAAAAAAAAGTGGTGTATTGAACCGAATCGGGTAGTGTTCCAAAGGGATAGGCCCAGTGACATTTCACTTGTGATGTATCCGGAGTTTAAGACACTTCCTCACGAAAGAAACAGGTGTTTTTATATAAAAGGTGTCAAGTTTGTAATATGTAGGTCATTGTGTCTAAGTGACATATCACGAGAACTATCCAGGACCGGCCTTTTATCCTGCAGGGAAATAAAAAATATTCCAATTGTTACGAAAATTAATAAATTTTAATAAAAAATGTACACTCAAAAAAATACGTTAGTAGATTTACTAATTTTTTTTGCTAATGCTAGTTAGCTAACTTTTAGCAAATTTTTAGTTGAGATTAGCATGTTAGCAAAAAATTTTTGTAAACTTCATTTAGCACATTAGCAATTTTAAACAAACTTTGAACTAATTTCTTTTGCTAAATTTGAAATTGAGTTGACAACATTTTTACAAGATTTTTTGCTAATATTAGCAAAAATAAATGGTAAATTTTTTTTATTTTCAGAAAACTTAAAATGGCGCTATCTCGGAAACTAAGCCAGATAGAGCAAAATGGAGGCCATTTTTGGTTCTTAGAATCTCCATAGTATCGCCGGTCCTCTTCACATGTGTGGACCCTAATGGGTCCTAACTTTGGATCCAAAAAAGTTAGCAGTCCCGAAAATTTTAAAATGCTCATATCTCGGTAAATATTGCCGACACAACAAAAAGTCCTAAAGCATTTTTGTAGCTCTCAACACGTAAAACAAGACCGCAAAATAATCAAAAGCTCTCCGAGTAATATTTTTGAAGTTATCGAGTTTTGTAATTCTCAAAACACCGGTATATATTATATATATTTGTTCCTTTTACTCCTACAAGGAGCATAGGGCCGTAACAAGATTTTTCCAATATATTCGATTTGATGCACGATGTTTTATTTGATTCCAGCTTAGGTGTAGTTGAGACAATTCAGTGTCAATTTGGCGCCTCCAGGTATGCGAAGGTCTTCCTCTTCGACGGTTGCCTTGCGGATTCCAGGCTATGGCTTGTTTTGCAATATCAGTAGCTGACTTCCTCAATGTATGGCCGATCCAGCTCCACTTACGTTTGCATACTTCACGATTGTTTGGTTGTTGATTTGTTTCAGACCACAGCTGATTATTAGAAATTGTTCTAGGCCAGTACACACGAAGAATTTTTCTTAAGCATTTGTTAACGAAAGTTTGTACAGATTGTATGTCACGTGCTGCAGCATTCCACGTTTCGCATCCGTACAATAATGTGGATTTTACGTTTGAATTGAATAGGCTAAGCTTCGTTCGTCGTGATATGTATGACGAATTCCAAATTGGCTTTAGCTGACCAAATGCTTGCCTGGCTTTATTTATACGGTTAAAAATGTCTGCTTTAGAACCGCCACTTTTGTCAAGTATGCTTCCTAGGTAGCAGAACGAATCTACTTCTTCGAGTGTTTGACTTTCTATGAAAAATTGCTGTTCATTAGCTACGTTAATGCGCATAGTTTTTGTTTAACCGATATTAATTTTCAGTCCAACTTGCGCTGCAGTTTCTTGGACCAGTGCTAGCTTGGATTGCATGTCTGCAAATGTATGGGTAAGGAGACATATATCATCAGCGTAGTCAAGGTCTTCTAGCCTACCTTGGAGCCCCCAAGTAATTCCTCTTTTTGGCTTGTTGCCTTCTTCATCACAATGTCCAGTACACAGTTAAAAAGTAGTGGCGATAATACACAGCCTTGACGTACACCGGAGTTAATGTTTATTTTGTTGCTAAGAAGTTTTTCATGGAGAATTCGGCAGCTGGCATTTGCATATAAACCTTTGATGAGTTTTATTAACTTAGTGGGCACACCTTTACATTGTAATGCATTCCATATGGCTGAGTGGTTTAGGGAATCGAAGGCCTTTTCGAAATCAATGAATGTTAAATAAAGTGGTGATCTCCATTCTACAGATTGTTCTATGATAACTCTTAGGCTGTTAACATGATCGACACAAGATTTGTGTGCACGAAAGCCAGCTTGCTCATTCCTGAGCTCTGGAAGAACAGTTGTAGAAATTCTCCTGTTTAATATATGTGCAATCACTTTATTGACCATGCTAAGCAGTGTGATACCTCTCCAATTTTTACGAGCTGATAAGTCCCCTTTTTTCGGTAAATTTACGATCACACCTTCCGCAAGCTCCTCTGGGAGAATTTCAGTACTCCAAAACTTGTTTACGATTGGTGAGAGCAACTGTGCACTTGTTGTTGAGTCTATTGTTAAAAGCTCAGGGGAAATATTGTCTATACCAGCTTCTTTGTTGTTTTTGCTTTGTAAGTTTTTAAAACACCGGTGGTCCCCTAAAATTACGTATCTCAAAAACTAAGCAAGGTAGAGCGAAACGGACACAAATTTTGGATCAAAAACTATGACTATTTTTAAGGAACCCAACTAGGTCTAGGCCCATCGGGGTCTGAACCTATCGGGTCCGAACCCAATGGGGTCCTCAAATGAGTATGAACTAAGTTGAAATAAAAAAATTTCAGTTAACTAATTTTTGACAAAACAATTTTGCTAATTTTACCAAAAAAATTGTGGGTTCAAAATCAGCAAATTTTCTTGTAGGTTTACAAGCTTTTTTTGCTAACATTACAGTTTTTTTTTTGAGTGTATACTTTGAACGGATTTAAAAAGGAAAACATTGGCAAAGCGCTTGCAAAGCACTTTTTCGAATTCATACTACCTTCTACACAAAAAATAAAGTGCTTTGCCGAAACTTTTTCTTTGGAACGGTTGGCAGTTTCAGCCTGGGTAGGCTTCTTTGCATAATATAGGAGATAAACGAAAAAAACTGAAAAATGGTCTTGTCTTCCCCCCTCCTTTTTACCCTCTAAATATGAATTTGGGCCGCTAAAAAACAATACGTGTCCCTTTATTTTTTCTGCTCTACAAAATAAAACCAATTCCAAAAAGATCCGCGGTTGACACTAGGGAGACTTCCCTTGTTAGATATTGCTGCCAAAGCATTCTAGATACACAGACTACACCTATAAAAAAAACCTTGTTAAATTACTAGATAAAGTCTTGTAATCCCATTTGACAGTTTTCCTTGTTTTTAAATAAAACATTTTCGATCGAAATTTAAATATTTTTTTTGTAATTTTACAATTTTTTTTTGTAATTTTACAAATTTTTAAGATTTTCGATCGAAATTCAAATATTTTTTTTGTAATTTTACAAATTTCCAAGTTTTTTTTACAAACAAAAAAAATCTAGTAAATTCACAAGATTTCCTTGTAAGTTTCATTGCTCGAAAAAAGTTGTAAGTTTTTCAAAACTTGTCAGTGAGTAAATATTACCTAAAATTATATTATTTATCATTTTCTATGTTCAGAAAACCATAAACATAAATTAATATTGCCTAAAGTAATATAGCAATTTAAACATAAACATTGATAAATGCATATACATACGCATTATCAACTCATATCCGAGCATAGATGAACATAAGCCAAGCAAGCAATTCGATTTCCCACAGATAAACTTTTCGTAACACTGTGTTACACCAAAAAAAAAAAAAAAAATGAATTAAGGGGTTCTTATATAAAAAATCGGGTTTGCTAAAGTCCATAAAGTACGGAAATACCGATAGATTTTTCTCGGTGACTACGTTAAGTACTTTTTTTATTAGGAAATGTGTTTAAAAAAAAAAAAAACCTAAGAAAGTTTTATTGAAAAGAGGATGCCAGCAAACTATTTCTGTAAAATTACAAAATAATCTGCTAAAAATATTGTTTTTAATGGAAAAAAACAAGAAAAATATTAACACTTTGAAAAAAAAACTTAGGAAATTTTTTTGAAAAAGAATGACAGCAAACTATTTCTATATAATTTAAAAAATAATCTGCTAAAAATACGTTCAAAAATTTTTTAAAATTCAGCAAACAGAATCAGTCAAAACGTTGTAAAATGTCTGTTATATTCTAAAACTTATATTTTAGTAAAAATTCATTTTAGCAGAAAAATCTGCTGAAAGTTCGCTAAATCAAATAGAAAGTCGCTTTACAGTTTTTTTGACAGAGTTTGTCTTTTGAGTGCAGCTTTACTACACTCAAAATATTTTGTAGGCAAAAACAAATGAAAAACACACTTAAAACCAGTGAAATAAACAAGTGGATAAACAATTGAAAACCATCCCAGTAATTATTCATTTGTTTTAACAAATATCAACATTTATTTTTTGACTGTTGACAAAATTTTCTAAAATAAATAACATTAAACATTAAAAAATTACGTTTTTTTTCATTCTTTTTTACCAACAAATTCGAAAAAAATAACCTACGAAAACATTAAAAATTAATGATAGTTCTGTTATTTTTACCAACAAATTCCAAAAAAATAACCTACGAAAACATTAAAAATTAATGATTTCGTAGGTTATTTTTTACAATTTTCTATTGAAATATTTTTTTAAAAATTTTTAATAAAATTTGGGGGAATCGATCCCGCAATCAACTACATTCTGGCCAGACACTCTACCCATCGTGCCAAAGTTACTTGATACAAACATGTATTTATATTTCTATAAATAATATTTTGAATTTTTTTTTCTACAAAAAAATAACTTACTTGTGTAGGTCACATTAAAAAATACCAACAATTTAAAAGAAATGACTTACACAAATCATTAAAAATTTAAAGAATAATCAGTAGTTTTTACTTACAGAACAAAAATAAATGACTTTAAAGATTAAATATTAATGAAAGTCTTTATTTTTAGTGTGTTATTTTTGAAACAAAGGACAGAAGTAGTCATTAATAAAAAATGAACATCAAACAAATGTTTTTTCTTTTAAAAACGACTAAACGGAAATTTTTTTAACTAAACTACAAACAGTTAATGACATAATTTTTTGAGTGTACATCATTTCCAATTTTAATTCAGAAATACAAATTGTATTTTAAAAGTTTCTAATTATATATATATTCGATTAGAGTTTTATTCTAGTTCGAGGCCCAAAAATATTTCTATTTATGATATTGTCATAATAGAGTATTTTTAATTTATTGCTTTAAAAAAGTTACTATCTCATAGTATGTCTGTACTGATCAGTTTCATCCCCACTAAAGGAATCTTCAGCAGACTTTAGAGAATCATCGTTGGTCAATCAAACATCAAACCAGACATAATATTTGATATATTTCCCAAGTTATATGAGAAGTACTATTATGAAGGTCCGAAATCTGTTTTCCAACAAAAATAACTCTTTTAAAGCAAAAATTGTATATATTTAATCACCGTCGGTAACTATTAATATATGTGTTGCTGTTATTTTACAATAACAACAGTGCCTAACCAAACAATAGTGTTGGTAGGATAAGTCGTACTAAACTTTGTGTTAAATGTTGTTTTTTTATTTTTAGTACCAAAAGGTACATAAAAATAAAATGTATTTATTCGGCCTTTATATATGTATATATATTCGATTAGAGTTTTATTCTAGTTCGAGGCCCAAAAATATTTCTATTTATGATATTGTCATAATAGAGTATTTTTAATTTATTGCTTTAAAAAAGTTACTATCTCATAGTATGTCTGTACTGATCAGTTTCATCCCCACTAAAGGAATCTTCAGCAGACTTTAGAGAATCATCATACTCTATTATGACAATATCATAAATAGAAATATTTTTGGGCCTCGAACTAGAATAAAACTCTAATCGAATATATATACATATATAAAGGCCGAATAAATACATTTTATTTTTATGTACCTTTTGGTACTAAAAATAAAAAAACAACATTTAACACAAAGTTTAGTACGACTTATCCTACCAACACTATTGTTTGGTTAGGCACTGTTGTTATTGTAAAATAACAGCAACACATATATTAATAGTTACCGACGGTGATTTAATATATACAATTTTTGCTTTAAAAGAGTTATTTTTGTTGGAAAACAGATTTCGGACCTTCATAATAGTACTTCTCATATAACTTGGGAAATATATCAAATATTATGTCTGGTTTGATGTTTGATTGACCAACGATGATTCTCTAAAGTCTGCTGAAGATTCCTTTAGTGGGGATGAAACTGATCAGTACAGACATACTATGAGATAGTAACTTTTTTAAAGCAATAAATTAAAAATACTCTATTATGACAATATCATAAATAGAAATATTTTTGGGCCTCGAACTAGAATAAAACTCTAATCGAATATATATACATATATAAAGGCCGAATAAATACATTTTATTTTTATGTACCTTTTGGTACTAAAAATAAAAAAACAACATTTAACGTTTCTAATTATATTTCAGAAATTTCCAATTATATTTCAAAAATATCCAATTATATTTCAAAAATGTCCATTTATATTTCACAAATTTCTATTTATATTCAGAAATTTCCATTTTTATTTCAGAAATTTCTAATTGAATTTCAGAAATTCTCAACTGTATTTCAGAAATTTCCATATGCATTTCAAAACTTTCTAAATGTTTTTCAAAAAATTTCATTTGTATTTCCAAAATTTTCATTTATATATATTCGATTAGAGTATTTTTTTATACCCTCCACTCTAGTGATAGAGGGTATATATAAGTTTGCCATTCCGTTTGTAACACCTCGAAATATTGGTCTCGATCGATTTTAAGGCGATCTAGCGATGTCCGTAAGTCCGTCTGTCTGTCTGTTGAAAACACGCTAACTTTTGAAAGACTTTACGGAAGCTCCTGAAGTTTGGCATATCCGTTGGGCATTTACCTGGTAAGGTTGGTGTTGCAATCCAGCGATATCGGTCCAGTGGTTCAAAAGTTATGAGCAAAAGACTGAATTTCGCAAGGGGTTTTCGTGAATTTATGAGATAAAAAATACGCTAACTTTCGAAACGCAATTCTGAAGAGGCTGAAGCTTGGCATATATATTTGTCGTTCCCCTTGCTTGGTTCGTATTGAATTTCACCCAAATCGGTTCAGGGGTTCAGAAGTTATTAGCAAAACTGTGAATTTCAGATTAGTTTCACCTTAAATTCACGTGTTAAAAACCCTTTAAACATGTTTTAAAAACATTGTTAAGTCACAGAAATATTTTACAACGTGTTTTTGTCACTCAAAAATATTTTTAAAACTAAAAACAAAAGAATACACTCGAAAAAAATTTTATACTCAATAAAAAAATTTTGTAAATAATATTTTTTTTAAATTACTAAAAAAAAGTTGTTTTACACAAAAAAAATATTTCTAATCAAAAATGTTATTTTTTCACGTTAGAAAATTTACTATCACTTAAAAAGGACATTGTGGAGGGTATTTATAGATTGGGTCAAGTCGAATTTATCTCGTATTCGCGATATTCGCGATTTAAAATTGTAAAGCCTCCCAGTCGGCAAAAAAAATCACACCTGACATACTGCTGACTCTCCCTTTATAAAATTGCTGACATCTTTATACAATTTTTCAAAATGTCATCAATGACATGTCACCAGTTGGTCAGCGGTTGTTTAACCGAATTGTTGGTGCCTTCCAATACTGGTGGACAGTGTCCACTGGACACTGCTGACCAACTGCTGACATGTCATTGGGAACATTTTGAAAAATTGTATGAAGATGTCTGCGATTTCATAAAGGGAGAGTCAGCATTATGTCAGGTGTGATTTTATTTTGCCAACTGGGCTAGGTACTACAAAAATTTAATTTTAATGCTTTTGGGATAGTTTTTGGAATATAAATTTAGAAAACACATTGTTTTTTTTTCGCGAAAAAAAATTGTTCCGCGAAAAAAAAAATCGCGATAAAAAATGTTTTTTTCGAAAATTTTGTGTCTGTAATGTATCGTATTCTACACATTTTCATAAATTAATTTTTTGTTTTTTTAATATTTTTGTAGAGTTGAGATGATAAAAATTCAGCAATTGTCTAAATATATGCGCTAACTTTGAAAAAAAACTGATATTAAAATGGGATTTAGTATACACGAACTAGCTTTGCCAGATGGCTGTCGTAAATTCAAATCAAACTAAAAATATTTGTATTGAACCAAATTTTTCACAAAAATAAAGCTTTTTTGCGAACAAAAAATGTTTTTCGCGAAAAAATTCACGGTATTATGGTTTGTTATGTTAGTATAACTTACTTGAGTAGTTTTAAATTTCAAAAATATCGTAAAAGTTTAAAAATAACGTTTTTATTGTACTTGAGCATCAAAATTTCGCTATTAAGAGCGCTAACTTCGAAAAACGGCTACAACCATTGAATTCAGCGTACTTAAATTAACTTTACCAGTAGGGTGCCCAGCTTGTTTAAAAAAAAGTGTCAAATTCGAGCACAGTATAATTTTACATAGAAAATTTTGTTGTGATTACCATAGAATATGTTCAAGAATCTATCGGAATTTGTTCCAAAAAAATTTTCCTGGACAGCGTACTCGAAATAACTTTGTCAAATTCGAGCACAGTGTTACAAATCAGCTATTTACAGTAAAAAAATTGATTGTAGGACAAGGTACAACGTAAAATTTGAGACACCGAGTAGATACAAATTAAAAAAAAAATATTGCCGTTCATCCTAATTTTTTGCTGGGTTAATATTAAACATTCATACAGACACACACATTTCCTTTAATACCCTCAGGTTAAAATGATTGAAAATTGTTTTTCAGGAAAAATAAAACAAGAAAAAAAAAAAATCATAAATCAAATCACATGAGTAGATTCTACACTGCAACCACAAGCAGGAACATAAATCAAAGCATCTGAAATGAATGAAAACAAACATAAATATCTGTACAACTTAAGAGGGAAGTATCTCAACACTTATGAACCGATTTGCAAGATACTTAAAATGTATATAAAAGAGACAAGTCTAAGGTTGGCGTTTCTCGGGTTATCGGCCATATCTGGGATTTAGGGGTTCTATAAATGGGTCAAAAATGGCGAAAAAAATCGTTTTTTGGATTTTCAGCCATTTATTTCTAAAAACCTATATTATGTTTTCATATGGGAAGAAATGTTTTTTTAATACCTACCATAACCTTTTAAAAATTCGGCTTTATTAAATATTTTTGTTCATGAAAATGTGTAAATTTTTGGGAGTATTTACGTGAAGAGATAAACCTTCGATATCCATATGAATGCAAAATAATATTTATTAAATTTAAGTTGACACGTATTGTTGCTCTAGACGATATTCCTGTTAGTTCGGAAGTTATCGAAATTTTCTTGAAAGTCCACATTGGTTCATAAGGGGACAACAATATTTTAAAACACTAATATGGCCAATAAACCGAGATACCCCAGCCTTAAAATCATCTCTTTTATATATATTTTAAGTTTCATGCAAATCGGTTCATAAGGGTTGAGATACTTCCCTTGTTAGTATATGGGGCATTCCATGTGAAATCGGACACTTTGAAAAACTTTTTTTTAGATTTTCCCAATTTGTTTACAGTTTTTAGTACCCTTCGAAAACTCCTTCGTGGTAAATTTTCAGATTTTTTTGATGATATCGAATTATTAAAAATTGGTAGTTTGTTCCTTTACTCAAACTTCTTTTAATCATAACTTCTTCAATAATGTTCCAAATTTCAAATTTTTTTTTTCAAAATTTTTGTTTTTTTACGTTCTTTCTAAAAAAAAATACCAAAAAATTCTTAAAAGCGCTCTAGTATGCGATTTTTAAGTTTTAAAATTTAAATCTCATTTTTGAAAATGTTTTTACTCTTCAATTTTTTTGAAATTTTTTTGTGTAAAACTTCTATCAATTCTACAAATTCCCCATACAATTTTTTGTATTTTTTGTAAATTTGTTTTATTTAATCAGCTCCTACCGGTCCAATGGTGCGTCCGAGAGGGGTCATTAGTGAGACCGACCACCATTTATTTTTACCCAACAACATTTTTTTGAAACATACCTACGCCCTATCTCCACTCCCTAAGTAGGCTCCCAAACAAATAACAGTTGGCGCAAATTTTATAAAAATTTATTTTGTATGGGAGCCTACTTAGGGAGTGGAGATAGGGCGTAGGTATGTTTTGAAAAATGTTGTTGGGTAAAAATAAATGGGGGTCGGTCTCACTAATGACCCCTCTCGGACGCACCATTGGCCCGGTAGAAGCTGATTAAATAAAACAAATTTACAAAAAATAAATAAAATTGTATGGGGACCGCCTTAACAGTTAAAGATAGAGGGTAGGTGTGTTCAGAGAAAATGTTTGGACTAAAAAAATATTGTGCGTTGGTCATACATTTTGTTGCTCTAAGTTCACTATTATGGCAGTTAGAGCGGTTGGAACAAATTTTAAAAAATGTCGCTTTGTGTGGGAGCCCCCTTAGAAATTGGAGATAGGGTATTAGTTTGTTCCAAAGAAATGTTAAGACGTTAAAATTAATGGGGGTCGGTCTTATAAAGGACCCCTCTATGACGCACCATTGGAGCAGTAGAAATGATTTTAAGATTGGAAAATTACAATAAAATTTTTTCAAAAAATTTAAAAAAATAGTAATAATCGTTATCCCACGATCTTCCTGTGCAAAAAATTTGTAGAATTGAAAGATGTTTTACACAAAAAAATTTCAAAAAAATCAAAGAGTACAAACATTTTCAAAAATGAGATTTAAATTTTAAAACTTTAAATTCGCATACTAGAGCGCTTTTAAGAATTTTTTGGGATTTTTTTTTTTAGAAAGTACTACGTAAAAAAACAAAAATTTAAAAAAAAAATTTTTTGAAATTTGGACCATTATTGAAGAAGTTATGATTAAAAGAAGTTTGTGGAAAGGAACAAACTACCAATTTTTAAAAATTCGATATCTTTTGAACGGGTCATCAAAAAAATCTGAAAATTTACCACGAAGGAGTTTTCGAAGGGTACTAAAAACTGTAAACAAATTGGGAAAATCTAAAAAAAAAAGTTTTTCAAAGTGTCCGATTTCACATGGAATGCCCCATATGTATATGGAGCACAAAAATTATTATAAAATTAAATTCTATTTTTGTTTTTTAAACTAGTATAATATTGTAAATTTATAAAGTATAAACAAAAAATTTAATCCTTCACCTCTCAAATTGGATTAATTATTTTTGTTCTTTCTTGAGATGTACCATGTACCTTTTTCTTAAAAAGGCTTAAAAAAATTAATAAATTAATTTTAATAATGAAATTGCACTTGATTTTAATAAAATAATTAAAAAATAAAAAAAAAAAACTTTATTGAAATTTAAAAAAATTAATAAATTTATAATTGTATTTAATACTAATAATAATAAAAAAATAACGTACTTTGCCTACATAAATCATTTATGTTAATGATGACAAAGTACTTTCTAATGGCGTTGCAGTCTAAAATTAAATTTTAAGTAAAAATTAGTGAAAATATTTTTAAAATAATTATAATTTCCGGTTAATTTTATAATTTTTTTAATATTTATTTCATATTTGTTTAAGGATAATGTTTAAATCCATTGAATTATGTTGGTATATTTAAGTATGAAATAATTTTAATTACATTTTTTTCCAATGAATAATTATAAATTATCCAGGCAGAAACTGCCAATCGTACAAACAAAAAAGTTCCTTTAAAAAATTATAATTTGAAAAAAATGCTTTGAATGCGTTTGTAAGAGCTTTGCCAATGTTTTTTTTTTTGTTATTTAAAATCGTTTTACTACAAAGTAGCAAACGAGTCTAATGACAAATCGTTTGTGCACAAACTAAAAAATTAGTACATATTCGACTCTATCCCAGCAAAACTTTGGTAATAGGTAGTGATTATATAACACATTACCAGGTAATGCATATTACTTATTTGTAGCATTATTTTATGATGTCTTACCAAACATTTGTTCCACAACGTATTATTTTCAAGTGAAAAATAATGCATTACTAATAATTTGCTACGTAATGCATGATTATTGGAAAAAATGTATTTCATATTTGTTATTTCTAAACATTAAATCATGGATGACTTATATTATTTGAAAGTTTGAATTAATGTATTATTTATAATTGGATGCATAATGCATTACAATAACATACAAAATAATTATTTTATAAAAAAATGCATAAGTTTAAACTAGAGATGGGCTCACGACAGGAAATTTCTAGCGACACACACTCACGAGCATATTTTATCCACTTACACTCACTTACAATCACGTGAGTAAATTTAATACAATATTACTTTTTCACTACTCGTAACACCTTATATATTATATTCTGGTATGCTATATTATTTCATTTCTCGTAACCTATAAAATATCATATATTTTACACCTTACTCGTATTCTGCGTTATAAATTTATGACTTATTTTATACCTTACTGGTATTCTTTGCGATAATGTGGATGCATTACTTTGAGTCTCATCGCCTGTTAAAATCATCAATGCTGCAATCTATAAAATAAGAGATCCTATACCTTATTTTATACCTTATTTGGTAATCTAAGTTTTGCTGGGATCCACAATGGGAATTAAAAAGACGAAGAAATTGTACTATACTATACTATTATACTACTATACGATTTGCTACTTTGTAGTAAATCGTTTCTATTTTTGCTAAAAAATCTTGACAATGGAATCTGAAAAATTCCGAAACACGTGTCGATTAAGTCTTGCAAAAATGACCAACATAAATAAATTTAAAACAAAAAATTATTTTCTTGAAAAATATGCTATGAGAATATCATGGTTTTAATTAGTAAAGAAAATAATGACCTCGAGCCAGGATAAACATCCTCAAAATATAATATTTTAAACGTCGAATAAAACAATTTTTATTTTTTAATAAAAATTAATCAGAATTTAAAAAAAAATTCTTAAAACATTTTTATTTAATGAGTTTTTTACTCGAAAACACAAACAGCTTTACCACAAGAAAATAAAATAAATTTAAAATGAGCTTTTAATTTTATTTCCATACAAATTGTTTTTATTTTTAAAATCGACGTTCAAAAAATGTATTGAAAATTTGAAATTTAAAATAAAACTTTTGTTAAAATAGACTTTTTGTTTTCTTGTGGTAAGGGCCAAAAAAATACAAATAATTTAAGTATTTAGATTTAGATCCATTTTTCCTTAAAGCATTTATAAAGATAATTTTTACAAAAACGCAAACATATTTCAAAATATTTTTGTGTCGAGGACTTGAAAAAATTTTTTATTTGAACTTCGAAAATTTTTGAAAATTATTTTTTTCTGTTAATACAGTTGAGCTCAGGCTCTAATTATAATTATTTTTTTTTTAAATTTTTTTTTTATGGTTTAAATTGAGAAAGGTTTGAAAAATGTAAGACATTCGTTTTTACTAGTTTCATATAATACATTTATTATAATCATCAGAACACTTGTAAGTAATGCTAAATTTATTTATAAAATAAGGCAATTTAAAAAAAATATCGCGCCACTATTCGGAATTATGCCTTTGTATATCACTAAAATTTGACACATACAGTACCATTTTGACCATTAGGGCACACTGGGCACGTACCCAGGCCCCCCGACCTAAGGTGGCACCGATATGCCAATAAATTTGCTTATACGAAAATGGAGCAACATTTTTTTTTTTTTTAATTTGTTTTTAAAGAAAATTTCAAATTTTCTTTCAGAAAAATTCTCAGAATCTAATAGATTTTTCGTCTACATCAGAGACTTTTTCTATAGGAGAAATTTGTGCTATACCCAAAGTCTCTTATTCATAGAAATTTTTCCTACACAAAAAGTTTCAGATTGTGAAATATTTTTCGTACAGAAAAAGTTTCAGATTCTGAGATTTTTAAAGTCTAAAGTTCATAGAAATTTTCCAAAATAAAAAGTCTCAGATTTTGAGACACTTATTGTATGCAAAGTCTCAAATTCTGAGACATTTTTCGTATAGAAAAAATCTCACATTCTAAGACAATTTTCATATTTTTCGTATAAAAAAATCTTAGATTCTGAAACATTTTTCGTGTAGATAAAGTCTTAGATTCTGAGACATTTTTCGTATTGAGGAAGTCTCAGCTTTGAGACGTTTTCGTATAAAAATATCTCAAATAATGAAACATTTTTCTTACAAAAATATTCATAGATTCTAAAACATTTTTCGTAAAGAAATCGTCACAGATTCTGAGACTTTTTTCATATCGACAGATTGTCAGATTCTGTTTTTTCGTATAGAAAAAATTTCAGATTCTGAGACATTTTTCGTATAGAAGTCTCAGATAGAAAAGGCCTCATTAAAACCAAATTGTTCTACACAAATGGCATGGTTTTAATAAGTACAGAAAAATTACCTCGAGCTAAAAATAATTTTTGTTAGTTTCCTTGTCTTAAAACAGGTAATACAAAAATACTTGTCTTTTTAATTTTAAAATTGGTGTCAAAAGTTTTGTTTTGTAAAGCACATTGAGGATAAAAATATTTATAAAGTTTTAGTGGTGCAATTATGGTCCAGCACAACTTTTAGGGGTATGCCCTAAATAAATTCGAAAATTTCCATGCTAATGCACGAATATAAAATCTCAAATATGAGGCATTCCACCCCAAATGTCCCGCTACAGAAAAACATGTGTCCCGTAAATTTCTGAATAGGTTGCTGGGATAGCCCTATATGGAACTAAGAAAATTGCGTTTTTGGTTTTCCAAATTTTCAAAAACTGGGCTTAAGAGGCGTGGTCAAATATTGGAAAAATGGTCAAATTTGTGGCGAGTTGCCTTGATTAAATATTTATCCCATTAAAACGGAATGCACCACAATCTCAAAAATTTACATTCTTATATAGTTTTGTATAGGGGGCATTCCATGCCAAATCACTCACTTTTAGGCCCGACCCCCTTCGATTAATTTTATTTTTGGATATGTTTTAGTACGTATTAAATGCAACTTGCAGCCAAATTTTCAGCCTTTTATACCAAGGTGGTGTTGAGTAATCAATTTTTCAAAATGGCGATTTTTTCCAAAAAATGAAAAAATTAAAATTTTCAATCAATTTTGACCAGTAAAAAATATAGATATTTTAAAAAAAGTTGGACAACGTTTTGTTGGTATTTAAATGTAGTTTTAGAAAAAAATGGGAAAAAATTATTCGAAGTAATTATTACTTATTTTTTGACGTTTAAAAATTAAAATCGACTTTTTGAAAAAGTCCGAAACCTTCGATTTTTTTGTAAAAAACTATAAGAATTCTACTCTAAATTATGCAACTTTTAAGCCATAACTCGAGATGTGATCACAATTCTTTCTATTTTTTTTTTTTATTTTTAAAATTGCACCTTTTTTGTTTTGGCTCTGATTTATTTTATATGGAGCTCCAAAAAAAAAAAAATGGTAGATACTGACCCTAACTTACCCTAAATATATTCATTTGGAGGTAAATATACGTCTCACAAAAATTTGGGACGATCGGACATGTGTAAGGCGCTTAGCATGGTCCTTGAAGTTTAAAAACGGATTACAAGGAAAAATATGAATTTTTTTCTGTTTTCGCAATTTCTTTGGTATTTTAAGTTAAGTTTTAATTCAAGTGATTACAGAATTATGATGTGGAGTAAAATGCCTTTCTAATAAGGTACTAAAAACCAAAATCGGTTGAAAATCAGCCAAGTTATTACAACTTCCCCAGGCATCTAGCGTGTGCCATACAACTTGATTAAAAAATACGAGGCCCTTTTTTTAAATTTATTGAAATTTTCTACTGTAATAACATTTTTTCATTATTCATGTTTCAGTGTAATATTTTTTGAATTTTCCAAATTTTAAACAAAAAAAAAAATTTTTTTTTAAAATAGAGATTTCAAAAGGGTGTGGAAAATGCAGGCATTTTTAGCACTAATTTAAAAAATGTTAGCAAAACACAATATGAAAAATACTTGTCATCTAATAACATTTGAACTTGAAGAATAAAAAAATGTTATTACAGTAGAAAATTTCAATGAATTTCAAAAATCGGATTGTATTGATTAATCAAGTTGTCTGCCACACGTTAGATGCCTGGGGAAGTTGTAATAACTTGGCTGATTTTAAACCGATTTCGGTTTTTATGACCTTAATAGAGAGACATTTTACTCTACATTTCAATTCTGTAACCATTTGAATTCAAAATTAACTTAAAATACCAAAAAAAATTAAGAAAACAGAAAAAAATGCATATTTTCCCTTGTAATCCGATTTTCAAACTTCAAAGCCGATGCGGCACGCCTTACCCATGTCCGATCATCCTAAAATTTTCTGAGACGTATTTTTACACCCAAGTTAATATATCTAGGGGAAGTTACGGTCAATATTTACCAAATTATTTTTTTTGGAGCACCATATAAAATAAACCAGAGTCAAAAAAAAAAAGTGCAATTTTCAAAATTTGAATAAAAATAGAACGAATTACGATCACATCTCGAATTATGACTTAAAAGTTGCGTAATTTAGAGTAGAATTTTTTGACATTTTTAAAAAAAAATCGAAGGTTTCGGACTTTTTCAAAAAGTCGATTTTAATTTTTATACGATAAAAAACAAGTGATAATTACTTCGAATAATTTTTCATATTGTTTTTCTAAAACTACATTTAACTACCAACAAAATGTTGTCCATCTTTTTTTAATATATCTATATTTTTTACTGGTCAAAATTGATTGAAAATTTAAATTTTTTCATTTTTTGGAAAAAATCGCCATTTTGAAAAATTTATTACTCAACACCACCTTGGTATAAAAAGCTGAAAATTTGGCTGCAAGTTGCATTTAATACGTACTAAAACATATCCAAAAATAAAATTAATCGAAGGGGGTCGGGCCTAAAAGTGAGTGATTTGGCATGGAATGCCCCATAGGCTAACGAGTAATTTTTTTTTTTTTTTTTGGAAAATTTTCAGAACCCGTTCTGAAATTTTCCATTTTTTTAAAAAGTCAATTTATCAAAAATCGGGCCACTGTTTTTTTAAGTTTAAATGTTTGCCCATTCACACAAAAAAATTTAGAAACCCGTTTTTCGTTTTTTTTCGAGAAAATCGCATTTGAATTTTAAATTTCATAACAATTTTGTAATTTGCTTGTATTTTCTTGTTTTGACGTTGCGAATGAATATTATTAATTGCATAAATATTACTCATACGCTCTGTTGAAACAAGAAAATACAAGCAAATTACTAAATTGTTATGAAATTTAAAATTCAAATGCGATTTTCTCGAAAAAACGAAAAACGCGTGTCTGAATTTTTTTGTGTGGATGGACAAACATCTAAACTTAAAAAAAAATTAAAAAATAAAAAAATTGGACGATTTTTGATAAATCGACTTTTTTAAAAAATGGAAAATTTCAGAACGGGTTCTGAAAGTTTTCAAAAAAAAAAAAAAAAATTAATCAATATCCTAAAAATTAAAAAATAAAAAAGTTGCCCGATTTTTGATAAATTGACTTTTTTAAAAAATGTAAAATTTCAGAACGGGTTCTGAAAGTTTTCAAAAAAAAAAAAAAAAATTAATCGATATCCTATACAAAACTATATAAGAATGTAAATTTTTGAGATTGTGGTGCATTCCGTTTTAATGTGATAAATATTTAATAAATGCAACTCGACACAAATTTGACCATTTTTCCAATATTCGACCATGCCTCCTAAGCCCAGTTTTTGAAAAATTAAAAAAACCAAAAACTCAATTTTCTGAGTTCAATATAGGGCTATCCATACAACCTATTCAGAAGTTTACGGTACACATGTTTTTTTTTTTTGCTGGACATTTGGTGTGGAAACCTCATATGTATCCAATATGCCAAAAAAG
This sequence comes from Pegoplata infirma, assembly GCA_963921195.1. Classification (NCBI taxonomy): domain Eukaryota; kingdom Metazoa; phylum Arthropoda; class Insecta; order Diptera; family Anthomyiidae; genus Pegoplata; species Pegoplata infirma. The sequence goes on along the minus strand of OY992540.1, from coordinate 129,447,143 downwards.
TAAAACCAGAATATATTGTATATTTTTGAATTAATCTTTTCCAATTAATTAAATCAAAAAAAAAATCTGGTATGTTGAAAATTTGTAATTCGACAGTTAAGGAAAATAACAAAAATTTTAATCATACCATTGATTGACTCATTTAAATTTTGTTAATCAATAGATTTAATTGAAAATTTTTAAACAATAATTTTTTATGAGTAATGATTCAAATCCGACCTGAGATTCCCTGCAAAAAAAAAATTGAGTACACAAAAATACCACCCTCCCAACCCAAAAGCATTACCATATCTTAGGACTTGCTGGGATCTTTTTTGAAATTTTAATATAATATTTTTCAATTTAATTTGCGTGATATACCAGCATTTATTTGCAATTGCTTTTAGTTAGCCTATATTATTTATTTATATAAACATATCGTCACCATAACTGCAAAAAGACAAAGACTAGCAAAACAAAATTTAAATTAATGTTAAAATAACTAAAAATAATTAATGAAAATTACCACAATCACTACAAAAATAATTTTCTTTGTAATTTACGTCCACTGGCACTTAAGGTGACGATATATTTTTTTTTTATTATTTGTAGATCAATTTTAATTGCATTTCATTGTTTAAATTTATTATCAAATTGAATTTTACAAGCATTTAGTTTATAATAAAATTATAGCAAATTAAATTTTTATAAAAAAAAAAAAAATTACTAGAGTTTAAATATTAAATATGAAATAGTCGCTGGACGACAAAATGATAAAACAACAACAAAAAAAAAAATAATACAACAAAACAAAAAAGTATAAACTAAATTAAACAAACAATAAAATAATTATAATACCAAAAACAATAAAATGGGTAAAATAATTACAGTTATAAACTTATAATATGAATTCATAGCAATTAGAATACAAAAACTGTTTAATTAACAACTGATAAAACAAAGAAAAACAATTATGATTGTAATAGAATTATTTAAAATTTTTGTTTAAATTAAAATTTAAATAAAAATATTTACAAGAAAACAATGTATTGAAAATTAAGTATTGGCAGAATTTTAGAAAAAAAAAAATAAGTAAACAAATATTTATCGTACAGAAAGATTCGCAAATTCGTAAATATTTTTTCTAAGCCTTTTAGATTCCTCTTCAGATTCTGCGATATTTTACTTTAGAGAAAATGTAAAAAAAAAAATCAGAATCCTAGAATTTATTAATCTCAGAATCTAAAAATGTTTCTCAGAATCTGAGAATTTTTTATAAGAAAAAAAGAATCTGAATTTTGCTGTAATAAAGAATCAGAATTTTACTGTAATAAAAATTTCTCAGAATCTGAGAAATTTTCTATAAGAAAATCTGAGAATTTTTCTATACAAAAATAAATGACTAAGACTCTGTGGATTTTTCTAAAAATGAGAAAAAAGTCTCGAAATATGAGAAATTTTCTATTAAAAAAATGTCTTGAAATCTGAGACTTTTTCTATAAAAAAATGTCCCAGAATCTGAAAAGTTTTCTTTCAGAAAAATATCTCATTCGAAATCTGAAAATTTTGTATGAGAAAAATGTCTCAGAGTCTGAGAATGTTTCTATAAGAAAAATGTCCAAGAATCAGACAATTTTTATATTGCAAAAATTTCTCAAAATCTGAGAATTTTTCGGTAAGAAAATTATCTCAGGAACTAAGAATTTTTTTATAAAAAAATGTGTATAATTTTTTCTATAAGAAAATGTCTCAAAATCTGAGAATTTTTCTAAAAGAAAGATGTGTCAGAATCTGAAAATTTTTTTATAAGAAAAATGTCTCAGAATCTGAGAGTTTTTCTGTAAGAAAAATGTTCCAGAATCTGAGAGTTATTCCACAAGAAAAATGTCTCAGAATCTGAGAGATTTTTTATGTGAAAAATGTCTCAGCATATAAAAAATTTTCTATAATAAAAGTTGTATCTGAATCTGAGATTCTTATAGAAAAATTCTCTGATTCTGAGACATTTTCCTTATAAAACAATTCTCAGATTCTAAGATATTTTTCATATAGAAAAATTTTCAGATTATCAGACATTTTTGTTTAAAAGAAATTCTCAGAGTTTAAGACATTTTTCTTATAGAAAAATTCTCAGATTTTGAGACATGTTTCTAACAAAAAAAAACTCTCAGATTCTGAGGCATTTTTCTATACAAAAAAAAATTCCCATTTTTTATATAAAAAAAAATTCAGACATTATATAGAATTTTTATATAAAAAAATTCTTTAAATTCTGGAAAGTTTTCCTTATAGAAAAATTCTCTTATTCTAAGACGTTTTTGTTATAGAAAAATTCCCAGATTCTGAGACATTTTTCTTATAGAAAAATTCAGACATTTTATATTTTTTTTTTTTTTTATAGAAAAATTCTTTAAATTCTGAGATTTTTTTTATTTCATGTATGATGGAATATTTTTCTTATAGAAAAATTCTCTGATTCTGGGAATTTTTCCTTATAGAAAAATTCTCTGATTCTGGGAATTTTTCCTTATAGAAAAATTATCAGATTCCGAGACATTTTTCTTATAGAAAAATTCTCAGATTCTGAAACCTTTTTCTTATAGAATAATTCTCAGATTCTGAGAAATTTTTCTTATAGAAAATTTCTCAGATTCTGAGACATTTTTCTTATAGAAAAATTTTGAGACATTTTTCTTATAGAAAATTTATCAGATTCTGAGACATTTTTCTTATAGAAAAATTCTTAGATTCTAAGACATTTTTCTTATAGAAAATTTATCAGATTCTGAGACATTTTTCTTATAGAAAAATTCCCAGATTTTGAGACATTTTTCTTTAGAAAAATTCTCAAGTTCTCAGACATTTTTCTTATGGGTATTTCTCATACTCAGCGACATTTTTCTTATAGAAAAATTCTCAGATTCTGAGACATTTTTCTTATTGAAAAATTCTTAGACTCTGAGATATTTTTCTAATAGAAAAATTCTCAGGTTCTAAGACATTTTTCTTACAGAAAAATTCTGAAACATTTTTCTTATAGAAAAATTCTCAGATTCTGAGACATTTTTCTTATAGAAAAATTCTCAGATTCTGAGACATTTTTCTTATAGAAAATTTATCAGATTTTGAGACATTTTTCTTATAGAAAAATTCTCAGATTTTAAGACATTTTTCTTTAGAAAAATTCTCAAGTTCTCAGACATTTTTCTTATGGGTATTTCTCAGATTCTGAGACATTTTTCTTACAGAAAAATGATTTTGAGACATTTTTCTTTTAGAAAAATTCTAAGATTCTGAGATATTTTTCTAATAGAAAATTTTTCAGATTCTGAGATATTTTTCTTATAGAAAAATTCTCAGATTCTGAGACTTTTTTTTATAGAAAAATTCTCAGATTCTGAGACATTTTTCTTCTAGAAAATTTTTCAGATTCTGAGACATTTTTCTTACAGAAAATTTTTCAGATTCTGATACATCTTTCTTATAGAAAAATTCTTAGATTCTCATTAATTTTTTTATAGAAAAATTTTCAGATTCTGAGAAATTTTTCTTATAGAAAAATTCTCAGATTCTGAGGCATTTTTTTTGCAGAAAAATTCTCAGATTCTGAGACATTTTTCTTATTGAAAAATTCCCATATTATGAGAAATTTTTCTTATGGAAAAATTCTGAGATTCTGAGACATTTTTCTTATAGAAAATTTATAAGATTTTGAGACATTTTTCTTATAAAAAAATTCTCAGATTTTGAGACATTTTTCTTTTAGAAAAATTCTAAGATTCTGAGATATTTTTCTTATAGAAAATTTTTCAGATTCTGAGATATTTTTCTTAAAGAAAAATTCTCAGATTCTGAGACATTTTCTCAGATTCTGAGACATTTTTCTTATAGAAAAATTCTCAGATTCTGAGACATTTTTCTTATAGAAAAATTCTCAGATTCTGAGACATTTTTCTTATAGAAAAATTCTCAGATTCTGAGACATTTTTCTTATAGAAAAATTCTCAGATTCTGAGACATTTTTCTTATAGAAAAATTCTCAGATTCTGAGACATTTTTCTTATAGAAAAATTCTTAGATTCTGAGACATTTTTCTTATAGAAAAATTCTCAGATTCTGAGACATTTTTCTAATAGTCTGAAAAATTTTCTTATAGAAAAATTCTCAGATTCAGCGACATTTTACTTATAGAAAAATTCTCAGATTCTGAGACATTTTTCTTATAGACATTTTTCTTTTAGACTAATTCTCAGATTCTGAGATATTTGTCTTTTAGAAAAATTCTCAAATTCTGAGACATTTTTCTTTTAGAAAAATTTTCAGATTCTGAGACATTTTTCTTATAGAAAATTTCTCAGATTCTGAGACATTTTTTTTATAGAAAAATTCTGAGACATTTTTCTTATAGAAAATTTATCAGATTCGAGACATTTTTTTTATAGAAAAATTCTCAGATTTTGAGACATTTTTCTTATAGAAAAATTCTTAGATTCTAAGATATTTTTCTTATAGAAAAAATCTGAGACATTTTGTTTATAGAAAATTTATCAGATTCTGAGACATTTTTCTTATAGAAAACTTCTCAGGTTCTGAGACATTTTTCTTACAGAAAAATTCTTAGATTCTAAGACATTTTTCTTATAGAAAATTTACCAGTTTCTGAGACATTTTTCTTATAGAAAAATTCTCAGATTCTGAGACATTTTTCTTATAGAAAAATTCTCAGATTCTGAGACATTTTTCTTATAGAAAAATTCTCAGATTCTGAGACATTTTTGTTATAGAAAAATTCTCAGATTCTGAGACATTTTTCTTATAGAATAATTCTCAGATTCTGAGAAATTTTTCTTATACAAAATTTCTCAGATTCTGAGACATTTTTCTAATAGAAAAATTCTCAGATTCTGAGACATTTTTCTTATAGAAAAATTCTCAGATTCTGAGACATTTTTCTTATAGAAAAATTCTCAGATTCTGAAACATTTTTCTTAAAGAAAATTCTCAGATTCTGAGACATTTTTCTTATAGAAAAATTCTCAGATTATTTAAAACTGTGAGATTATAGAAAAATTACCGAAATTTGTTCTAAACTAACGATTTGGCCACTAAAATTTTAATTACTTTTTTTTTAATACATATTTCTTTTGTTTAAAAACAAAAAATAAAACCTCCAAAAAATGTATGAACAATCAAAACAATATTAAAGAAAAAAGAGTTCCAAAATAATATTCCCATTTTTTTAAAAAATAAATGTTGTTTATTAGCCTTAAATGTTTTTAGACTTAAAACAATTCGAGTATTATTAATATTAAGAAAATTTAGAATATTAAAAAAACCAAAAAAAAAAATTTGAATGTAAAATTTTGTTATATATTTTTTTCGAGAAACAAAAAAACAAATTTTTGCAATAACTTCATAAAAGGTATTAATTGATAAATTATTTAAAAACAAATAGTATGTAGTCGTATTAAAAAAAAAAAAAACAGAACCGAAAATGTGTAAAATTTTATTAAAAAAAAAAAATATTAATATAAAAATAAAATTATAGCAATATTTATTAAAACAAACAAAGTTTTCTGTAATTGATGTCTTTTTTTCAGAATAAAATTAAAAAAAAAATATTTGAGTAAAAATTATATTTGTAATTCGTATTGAATAAAGAACAGAAACACAATTTAAAAAAAGAAAATTTAAATTCAAAATTTTGAATGGTTAACTACTAATTGTAAGTATAAGAACTACTATTAACAAAAAGAATACCATGAAAAGACAGACATTGTATGTTAATATGTATGTATATTAAAAATAAAAAAGAACACAAATTTTCAAATTCATTTTAATAAAGTATTTAATTCGAAAAAAAAATATATAGTTAAAATGTTTTATTTTCTAGAAATGGATATTTTTAATGGTAAGTAAAAAAAAAGAAACTTTAATAATTTTATTAAAACAATTACAAAATTTTTAAGAATGTTCAGTTATTTTTCGTATAAAAAATTCTCAAAAATTATGTCAGATTTTAAAACAAAAAAATGTAATCGTTCGTTTTGTTACTAAAGTCTCTGCTCCGTCTTTCACAACTTTTTAATTCATATGAAAATTTCCAAATCACACGAAATCAATTTTGGTTGTTCACGTTTTTATTCGAAGTTAAAATCAAATAACTAAAATTTAAAAAATTATAACAAAAAAAAATGTTCGTTTTACCTTAATCAAATTTTATTTATGTCAAACAAAAAAAATTTGATGTAATATAGAACACCCAAAAAATTCGGAAATTTTAATTTACTTATTTTTGAAACAGCGGCCTAAGATAGAGCAGTTTAAAAGAAATGATCTGGTAGCACCCGTAAATTAAATGTCTGGCAACTCTTTCAATACAAAATTCTGTACTGTAACCAGATCAATTATTTAAAGTTACTATAAATTGACAACCAATCAATTCATTTCGTGTCGATCGTTATAACTTAAAAATTCCCGAGTTATTGACGAAAAACTAAATTGTGGCAACCCTTTTCTTCTCAAATAAAAAAATCTTAAAATCGTTATATCTCCAAAACGCGAAATTCTGCATAAAATAGACATCAATAAGGTAGAAAAAAATCGAAAAGTTTTTTGGCAAAAAAAAACAGTGGTTAATCTTATTTTTTTTTTACCAAAATATTTTTTTTGGGATTTGTGTTCTTTTTTAAACGCTATATTATTTAGAATTTCACGCTCGACACATTGGCGCTAAAATTTTATAAATCGGTCTAGTAGTTTTGGAGTTATAACGATTTTACCATATTTTGAATTTTTACCAAAATTTGAATTTTTCTCAAATAAAAAAAATCTTAAAATCGTTATATCTCCAAAACTACTGGACTGATTTACAAAATTTTGGCATCAATGTCTCGAGAATGAAATTCTGCATAAAATAGATATTAAAAAAGTAGAAAAGAAAATCGAAAAGTTTTTTGGTAAAAAAAGCAGTGGTAGTCGATCTTTTTTCTTTGAACAAAATATTTTTTTTATTTTGTTCTTTTTTAAACGCTCTATTATGTAGAATTTCACCATCGACACATTGACTCTAAAATTTGGTAAATCGGTTCAGTAGTTTTAAAGTTATATATATTTTACCATATTTTGAATTTTTTCCGAAATTTGAATATTTCTCAAATAAAAAAAATCTTAAAATCGTTATATCTCCAAAACTACTAGAAGGATTTACAAAATTTTGGCATCAATGTGACGAGCGTAAAATTCTCCATAAAATCGATATAAAAAATGTATAAAAAAAATCGAAAAGTTTTTTTGGCCAAAATATTTTTTTTGGATTTTTGTTCTTTTTTAAACGCTATATTATTTAGAATTTAAAATACTGAGAATGCAGTCTTTGATATTAGAGGCTGCATTAAATAAGCCATGAACAGTTTGAAAATATGTTACTGGAACGCAAACGGCATACGCCAGCATAAAGACGAACTCGATTATTTTCTCAGAAACAAGCAAATTGATATAATGCTTGTTTCTGAGACCCATTTAACCCCTCGCAGTCTTTTCGCTTTAGATGGTTACACATTGTATGATACAAAGGACCCCAGAGGCAGGTCATGTGGAGGCTCAGGCATCTTAATTAAATCTCGACTAAAACATTATCTTATGTGTGATCTTTGTGAAGATTATCTTCAAGCCACTACTTTATGCGTAAACGAGTTTGATATGAACCTTGTGATTTCGTCAATTTATGCTCCCCCCAGATTTAAAATTACTGATAATCAGTATAGGACTTTCTTCGAATCTCTAGGTTCACGCTTTCTGGCTGCTGGCGACTACAATGCTAAGCATACATTCTGGGGGTCACGCCTCATTACTCCTAGAGGTCGTGTGTTGTTTGATACAATTTCTAAAATGGGTCTGGATGTGGTCTCAAGCGGAGAACCGACATACTGGCCTTCAGACCGTAATAAGATTCCAGATCTTATCGACTTTGGAGTGACTAGAAATATAAAAAGGAATTTTGTAAGTGTAGAATCATCTTTGGAACTCTCTTCAGACCACACACCCACTATTGTTACTCTATTTAACCCCCGAGAAATTGTATCCCCCACTGGTGACTTAGCACTGACAGGCAAAGGAACAAATTGGCTAAAATATAAAAAGTTTCTCAGTACTCATTGCTCGGAAAACATATCGCTAAGAACACCAGAGGAAATTGACCTCTCGCTCAAGAATTTCGAATCTAATCTCAAACTAGCTGCTCAACTTGCTACTAAACCCCCCCGACAATCCAGACAAAATATATTTTTTTCTGCTGATGTCGAACGACTCTTAATTGAAAAACGAAGAGCTCGTAGAGAGTGGCAACTGCACAGATCTCCACGATTAAAAGCACAACTTAAGGAATGCACGAACAACTTACGGAGATTGTTAGAATCTCAGAGAACGGATGCACTAAATAGATTTCTTGAAAATCTGGAACCTACATCAAAAACCGATTACTCGTTATGGCGTGCTACACAAAATTTAAAAAGACCTGTCTTATGTAAGCCTCCTTTGCGCAAAGCAAATGGAGGTTGGGCTAGAAATGATACTGAAAAAGGAAATCTGTTTGTTGAGCACTTGAAAAATGTATTCGCACCAAATGAATCAAGTGTTATAGTAGAGTTGCCACTAATTTTACCCCAGCGCGTAGCAGCACCCATTCGGTTTGAGATGCGAGAGGTCGAAAAGGCAGTTTGTGAATTAAACCCCAAAAAGGCATTTGGTATTGATAAGATCAGTAATAAAATGCTTCTGGAGTTACCCCGAATAGCATTAAGAATAATTCTTTTTATTTTTAATGCTATATTACGCCTTCAACATTATCCCCCAGAATGGAAAATTTCTCTCGTTAAAATGATACCCAAGCCAGGCAAAGATCACACAAAAGTGGAATCGTATAGGCCTATCAGTCTGTTATCCAATTTATCAAAACTTTTTGAAAAACTGTTAGTGAACAGATTAACAACTCATGTCGCTCAGAACAACACTATCCCCGATCACCAGTTTGGATTCAGGAAAAAACATGGCACAATTGAGCAAGTTCATAGACTGGTAGGTGAAATTAGAAGAGCCTATGAAGAAAAAAAATATTGTTCCGCACTTTTTATTGATGTCTCACAGGCGTTCGATAAGGTTTGGCATGAAGGTTTACTCTATAAGATAAAAAATATGTTACCACCAAATACACATAAGTTACTCGAAAATTATATAACAGATCGTAAGTTCACAGTAAAGGAAAACGATTTTGTCAGTACCCCTCAAATCATACAAGCTGGAGTTCCACAAGGTAGTATTTTGGGACCTCTTTTGTATATTTTGTACACCTCTGATATGCCAACTAATCGAAATACGCATACCTCCACATTTGCTGATGATACAGCGATTTTAAGCTCCCATAACAATCCACTTGAAGCAACTCGTATTTTGCAAAGTCACATTCTTGAATTAGAAGACTGGTTAAATAAGTGGAAAATCAAAGTTAATGAGCAGAAATGCATCCACATAACGTTCACGTTAAGACGAGAAACTTGCCCCCAAATTCGGATTAATAATCACATTGTACCTCAACATACAACGGTTAAGTACCTAGGAATTCATCTCGATCGTCGTCTTACGTGGAAAAACCATATAGATGCAAAATTAACCCAGATAAAATTGAAAACTATTGCAGTTAATTGGTTAATTGGGAGAAACTCGAAACTTAAGTTAGACTGTAAACTATTGATCTACAGTTCGATTATAAAACCTATATGGTGCTATGGTATTCAGTTATGGGGCACTGCCTCTGCGTCTAATGTGGAAAAAATACAGAGAAAACAGAACAATATTTTGCGAATGATTACTGATGCCCCCTGGTATGTTAGAAACTTAAACATACACAGAGATCTCAATGTTTCCCTTGTTAAAGATGAAATTGTGAGACATACCCAAAACTACTTACGAAAACTGGAGTCACATCCAAACAATTTAGCACGCAATCTTTTAAATAATCGTGGTCACCAACGCCTTAGAAGGAGGGCCACTGCTGACTTGGCACACTAAAGTGAAGGATGATGCTTTTGAAAACATTGGATAATTTATGAGCAAATGAAATTTTGTCTGGCACTGGCTGGACTTAATATTAAGTTATATTAGTCTTAAGATTTGAATACTTATTGTTAGTTCACATAATTTAAGTGAAGATTCAATAAAATAAATGAATGAAAAAAAAAAAAAAAAAAAAAAAATTTAGAATTTCACGCTCGACACATTGACGCTAACATTTTGTAAATCGGTCCAGTAGTTTTGGAGTTATAACGATTTTACCATATTTTAAATTTTTTCCGAAATTTGAATATTTCTCAAATAAAAAAAATCTTAAAATCGTTATATCTCCAAAACTACTAGACGGATTTACAAAATTTTGGCATCAATGTGTCGAGCGTGAAATTCTGCATAAAATTGATATTACAAAAAGTAAGAAAAAATCTAAAAGTTTTTTGCCAAAAAAAGCAGTGGTTAGTCCATCTTTTTTTTTTTGCCAAAATATTTTTTTTTGGATTTTTGTTGTTTTTTAAACGCTATATTATTTAGAATTTCACGCTCGACACATTGTTGCTAACATTTGGTAAATCGGTCCAGTAGTTTTGGAGTTATAACGATTTTACCATATTTTGAATTTTTACAGAAATTTGAATTTTTCTCAAATAAAAAAAATCTTAAAATCGTTATATCTCCAAAACTACTGGACGGATTTACATAATTTTGGCATCAATGTGACGAGCGTGAAATTCTTCATAAATTCGATATAAAAAATGTATAAAAAAAAATCGAAAAGTTTTTTGGCAAAAAAAGCAGTGGTTAGTCCATCTTTTTTTTGGCCAAAATATTTTTTTGGATTTTTGTTCTTTTTTAAACTCTATATTATTTAGAATTTCACGCTCGACACATTGACGGTAACATTTGGTAAATCGGTGCAGTAGTTTTGGAGTTATAACGATTTTATCATATTTTGAATTTCTACTAAAATTTGAATTTTTCTCAAAAAAAATTTTAAAATCGTTATATCTCCAAAACTGCTGGACGGATTTACAAAATTTTGGCATCAATGTTTTTGGTAAATCTGTCCAGTAGTTTTGGAGTTATAATGATTTTATCATATTTTCTCTCACGCACTGTCTAGGGTTGCCAAGTTTGTCGGAAAGTTTTTTTACGGGATAAAAATTTGTGTTACATATTCTAAAAGAGCATAAAAAGTTGGTACGTATAGGTCTCATTCATTCATTTATTCATCCATCTTCATCATCATCATCATTATCATTATCATCAACATCGCATATAAAATATTTTTGGCGCAAAAAAACACATAAAACAACGAAATTCCTTTGTCTAGCAACACAAATAAAATCTCTTTTTAAATTCATTTTGTGGCCCTGAAAAGGACCTTTTATTTTTCGAAGTATTATAACGATGAAGATTTGAATAAATAGTTGTCTGGCGTAACTATTGCTCAAGGTGGTGTTGTACCAAACATCCAAACATCCAAGCTGTACTTTTGCCCAAGAAAACCGAAAAGAAGGCCTAAATATACGACAATAATCTCGACACAAAGATTTAAAAAACAAAATCCGTCCTTTTCAGGACGACAAACCATTTTTTAAAAAGAGCAAAAAATTTTCAAGAAACTAAAATTTCTGTGATATTTAATAAAAAGAATATAATACTTGCATATTTTTTTATCATAATGCGTTAACAATTAAAATGTTGGATTTAGTACAAAATCCTTAAATAAAATATGTTAAAATAATTATAACTCCGAAATTACTTGACCGATTTACAAAAATTTACCATCAAATTTACGGAATAAAAAATTGGGTTACATATTCTGAAATAGCATTAATAGTTGAGACGTATAGGTCTCCGAGCCAAATCGGGTCAATATTTCCCGAGTTATTGACGAAAAACTAAATTGTGGCAACCCTTAAGAGAATTCGAAATTTTAATTTTTCTCAAATAAAAAAAATCTAAAAATCGATGGCATCAATGTGTCGACCGTGAAATTCTGCATAAAATCGATATAAAAAAAAGTAGAAAAAAATGGAAAAGTTTTTTGACAAAAAAAGCGTGTAGTCCATCTTTTTTTTTTGGCCAAAATATTTTTTTTGGATTTTTGTTCTTTTTTAAACGCTATATTATGTAAAATTTCACGCTCGACATATTGACGCTAAAATTTGGTAAATCGGTTCAGTAGTTTTGGAGTTATAACGATTTTACCATATTTGGAATTTTTACAGAAATTTGAATTTTCTCAAATAAAAAAAATCTTAAAATCGTTATATCTCCAAAACTACTAGACGGATTTACAAAATTTTGGCATCAATGTGACGAGCGTAAAATTCTCCATAAAATCGATATAAAAAATGTATAAGAAAAATCGAAAAGTTTTTTGTCAAAAAAAGCAGTGGTTAGTCCATCTTTTTTTTTGGCCAAAATATTTTTTTTTGGATTTTTGTTATTTTTTAAACTCTATATTATTTAGAATTTCACGCTCGGCACATTGACGCTAACATTTGGTAAATCGGTCCAGTAGTTTTGGAGTAATAACGATTTTACCATATTTTGAATTTTTTCCGAAATTTGAATTTTTCTCAAATAAAAAAATCTTAAAATCGTTATATCTCCAAAACTACTAGACGGACTTACAAAATTTTGGCATCAATGTGACGAGCGTAAAATTCTCCATAAAATCGATATAAAAAATGTATAAAAAAATCGAAAAGTTTTTTGCCAAAAAAAGCAGTGGTTAGTCCATCTTTTTTTTTTTGGCCAAAATATTTTTTTTTTGATTTTTGTTCTTTTTAAAACTCCATATTATTTAGAATTTCACGCTCGACACATTGACGCTAAAATTTGGTAAATCGGTCCAGTAGTTTTTGAGTTATAACGATTTTACCATATTTTGAATTTTTTCCGAAATTTGAATTTTTCTCAAATAAAAAAAATCTTAAAATCGTTATATCTCCAAAACTACTAGACGGATTTACAAAATTTTGGCATCAATGTGACAAGCGTAAAATTCTCCATAACATCGATATAAAAAATGTATAAAAAAATCGAAAAGTTTTTTGCAAAAAAAAGCAGTGGTTAGTCCATCTTTTTTTTTTTGGCCAAAATATTTTTTTTGGATTTTTGTTCTTTTTTTAACTCTATATTATTTAGAATTTCACGCTCGACACATTGACGCTAACATTTGGTAAATCGGTCCAGAAGTTTTGGAGTTATAACGATTTTACCATATTTTGAATTTTGACCGAAATTTGAATTTTTCTCAAATAAAAAAATCTTAAAATCGTTATATCTCCAAAACTACTGGACGGATTTACAAAATTTTGACATCAATGTGTCGAGGGTGAAATTCTGCATAAAATCGATATAAAAAAAGTAGAAAAAAATCGAAAGGTTTTTTGCCAAAAAAAGCATTTAGTCCATCTTTTTTTTTTGGCCAAAATATTTTTTTTGGTTTTTGTTCTTTTTTAAACGCTATATTATTTAGAATTTCACGCTCGACACATTGACGCTAACGTTTGGTAAATCGGTCCAGTAGTTTTGGAGTTATAACGATTTTACCATATTTTGAATTCGTTAAATCGTTATATCTCCAAAACTACTAGACGGATTTACAAAATTTTGGCATCAATGTGACAAGCGTAAAATTCTCCATAACATCGATATAAAAAATGTATAAAAAAATCGAAAAGTTTTTTGCAAAAAAAATAAAAAATAAAATAAAAAAAATCTTAAAATCGTTATATCTCCAAAACTATTAGACGGATTTACAAAATTTTGGCATCAATGTGACGAGCGTAAAATTCTGCATAAAATAGATATCAAAAAAAGTAAAAAAAAAAACGAAAAGTTTTTGGCAAAAAAAGCAGTGGTTAGGTGTGACAAGCGTAAAATTCTCCATAACATCGATATAAAAAATGTATAAAAAAATCGAAAAGTTTTTTGCAAAAAAAAGCAGTGGTTAGTCCATCTTTTTTTTTGGCCAAAATATTTTTTTTGGATTTTTGTTCTTTTTTAAACGGTATATTATGTAAAATTTCACGCTCGACACATTGACGCTAAAATTAGGTAAATCGGTTCAGAAGTTTTGGAGTTATAACGATTTTACCATATTTTGAATTTTTACAGAAATTTTAATTTTTCTCAAATAAAAAAATCTTAAAATCGTTATATCTCCAAAACTACTGGACGGATTTTCAAAATTTTGGCATCAATGTGTCGAGCGTGAAATTCTACATAAAGTCAATATCAAAAAAAGTAAGAAAAAATTTAAAAGTTTTTTGCCAAAAAAAGCAGTGTCCATCTTTATTTTTTGGCCAAAATATTTTTTTCGATTTTTGTTCCTTTTTTAACGCAATAGTATGTAGAATTTCACGCTTGACACACTGACGCTAACATTTGGTAAATCGGTCCAGTAGTTTTGGAGTTATAACCATTTTACCATATTTTGAATTTTTACCGAAATTTGAATTTTTCTCAAATAAAAAAAATCTTAAAATCGTTATATCTCCAAAACTACTTGACGGATTTACAAAATTTTGGCATCAATGTGTCGAGCGTGAAATTCTGCATAAAATCGATATAAAAGAAGTAGAAAAAAAATCGAAAAGTTTTTTGTCAAAAAAAGCAGTCCATCTTTTTTTTTTGGCCAAAATATTTTTTTTGGATTTTGGTTCTTTTTTAAACTCTATATTATTTAGAATTTCACGCTCGACACATTGACGCTAACATTTGGTAAAGCGGTTAAGTAGTTTTGGAGTTATAACGATTTTACCATATTTTGAATTTTTTCCGAAATTTTAATTTTTCTCACATAAAAAAAAATTTAAATCGTTATATCTCCAAAACTACTGGACGGATTTACAAAATTTTGGCGTCAATGTGTCGAGCGTGATATCTGCAGAAAATCCATATCAAAAAAAGTGGAAAAAAAATCGAAAAGTTCGACACATTGACGCTAAAATTTTGTAAATCGGTCCAGTAGTTTTGGAGTTATAACTATTTTACCATATTTTGAATTTTTTACGAAATTTGAATATTTCTCAAATAAAAAAAATCTTAAATTCGTTATACATATCTCCAAAACTACTAGACGGATTTATAAAATTTTGGCATCAATGTGTCAAGCGTGAAATTCTGCATAAAATCGATATTAAAAAAAGTAGAAAAAAATTTGAAAGTTTTTTGCCAAAAAAATCAGTGGTTTATATTTATATTAGCCCATCTTTTTTTTGGCCAAAATATTTTTTTTGATTTTTGTTCTTTTTTTAAACGCTATATATATTGTGTAGACTTTCACGACACATTGACTCTAAAATTTGCCAAATCGGTCCAGTAGTTTTGGAGTTATAACGATTTTACCATATTTTATATATTTACAGAAATTTGAATTTTTCTCAAATAAAAAAAATCTTTTAATCGTTATATCTCCAAAACTACTAGACGGATTTACAAAATTTTGGCATCAATGTGACGAGCGTAAAATTCTCCATAAAATCGATATCAAAAAATTAGAAAAAAAATTTAAAAGTTTTTTGACAAAAAAAGCAGTGATTGTTAGTCCATCTTTTTTTTTTGGCCAAAATATTTTTTTTGGATGTTTGTTCTTTTTTAAACGCTATATTATGTAAAATTTCACGCTCGACACATTGACTCTAAAATTTGGCAAATTGGTCCAGTAGTTTTGGAGTTATAACGATTTTACCATATTTTACATTTTTACAGAAATTTGAATTTTTCTCAAATAAAAAAAATCTTAAAATCGTTATATCTCCAAAACTACTGGACGGATTTACAAAATTTTGTCATCAATGTGTCGAGCGTGAAATTCTGAATAAAATCGATATCAAAAAAAGTAGAATAAAATCGAAAAGATTTTTGCCAAAAAAAGCAGTGGTTAGTCCATCTTTTTTTTTGGCCAAAATATTTTTTTTTTGATTTTTGTTCTTTTTTAAACGCTATATTATGTAAAATTTGACGCTCGACACATTGACGCTAAATTTGGTAAATCGGTTCAGAAGTTTTTGAGTTATAACGATTTTACCATATTTTGAATTTTTACCGAAATTTAAATTTTTCTCAAATAAAAAAAAACTTAAAATCGTTAAAACGGCGCTATGAAAAAACTCCCAATGAAATAACCCCCAAACAGAAAAATGAAAAAATCCCCCAAAAAATTGCTAAAATTTAATTTGGGGATTTTTTCATTTATTTTGGCGGTTGTTTCATTATTTATTTTGGGGTTTTCTTCATTATGAAATAAGCCCTAAATGAAAAAAGAAATAAAAAAAATATTTGGGGATATTTTCATTTGTTTAGATTTTGGAAGGTAGTTTAATTTTTTTGAGAGTTCTGCATTACCGGAAAAACTTATCTTTGTTGTAGAATTAAACCGAGTTAAAACAACAAATTCAGATTAAATTTATTTTTTTTAGCTAAACTCTTGGACTAAGGTTAGTGTTTCCAATTCGGTTAATCGATTAACCGATTCCTCGATTAATCGCCTCTATTTCGGTTAATGTCGAAACAAATAATTTAAAACGCAAATAATTATTCGACCCGATTAATCGGTTAAAATGGTTCGATTAACCGGTTAATATTATTATCTCTATATACTACTATAATTTGTTTGAAACACTTCCTCTTTTTTACAAACACTTCCGAAAAAAGTCAAAACTACAGAAAAAAATATTCAGAAACCAGCAATTAATAGTTTAGAAATTTCATTTAAAATCATTTAAAATTCAGAAATCCTAATTAAAGTTTTCAAACGCCATATTGAAAATCTCAATTAAAATTCAGAAAATCCCAATTGAAATTCAGAAATCCCAATTGAAATTCAGAAATCCCAATTGAAATTATGAAATCCAAATCGAAATTCAGAAACGCCCAATTAAAATTTACGAAAGCTCAATCCAAATTCAGAAAAGCTTATTGAAATTTGATATTCAGAAACTCCCAATTTCACAAAATTGAAGCTTACAGAAGCCTACTGAAATTAAGAAACCTTAATTGAAATTTAGAAAAGCAAAATTGAAATTTAAAAATTCTAAATTAAATTCAGAAAAGATAATTCAGTTTCTAAAGAGCTAATAAAATTCAGAAATCTCAATTGAAATCCCAATTGAAATTTAGAAAAGTGAAATCAAATTATATAAATCAAAACTAATATTTAGAAGATACGGGTAATTCCAAAAATTTTCGCCCCACTGTTCGGAAACATGCCTTTGGACGCCACTGAGAATTTGGCTCATAGATATCCACGTTTATATGAGATACTAGCTTACAATCCCGGTACTTCGTTACCGGTTGTATTGAATACCGGATAATAGAAGGATCAGGATTACTCTATCGATTTTCAAAAAATTCCCCTACGTAGTCTTTGTTTTATTTACTTGTCGACGTTTAAGTCTTCCATAAAAAAATATTTCAATGAATAATATAAACAATTAAATTTTAACAACTTTGCTGGTACGTTATCATGTTCGTTCCGGGGGAAAAATATAATGACAATTTTCGAGCCCTTATGTCGGGATTTTGGATTTTGAGTGAATAAATATTTCAGTGAAAAAAGAAATTGGAATAAAAAAAATATGGAGTAAAAAAAAGCTAAACAACAAAAATTTTAGTTAAAAATATCATTCCATATTGTTCCCTGCTCTATTCCATATTGTTCCCCGTTCTACTCCATTTCATTTCCAATTCCATCTCCATCTTCGAAGGTCATTATTATAGGCACAGAAATAGTACCAAAAGTACACTTCATTACCCCCATTAGAAACGGAATTTAAAAAAAGTACCTCTTTCAGAATGTTTTTTCTTCACCGAAGGATCCTACAATCCATATTTCAATTATCTAGGATCATCGTTTCAGCAAATATTAAAAGTACTTTTTATCCCCGTTAAGAAACGGAATTTCCAAAAAAAACTTTTCCCAATCTCTTTTTTCACCGAAGGATTTTACCTTCCAAATTTTAAGTTTCTGGGGCCATTATATCAGGAAATAAATAAGTACAGCTGCGGTCAAAAAAATAGCACCAGGATAAAACAGAATTTTCTTCGTTGGTTTCTTTTTAACAATTTCAACTTATGTCACTGATAACGTGTCATAAGATACTTACAAGAGTGTGAAACAATATTACATAAGCAAAGGCTAATTTGGTTTTTTATTTTATTAAAAATTTTCAGAGTTTTTAAAAAAACTTAAAAAAGACTCAGTCAAAAAAATAGCACCACAGTACTTTTTGTATTAATATTAAATTCTTAAATTTGAAAAACGAATGGATTATAAATTCAGCATTGTTGTAATATCTTTAAATATTAAAAAAAAAATTGTCGAGTGCTCATTGTTGACAATTACCTCTGTATAACGTTTTTGTACCGAATTCGCGAGATTTTTGGATCTTTAATTCGAAATTCAGTTCCAGAGTTGCTGAACAGCCACCCAAAGAGCTTCATTACAAGTTGGTTGTATTCGAGACACTCCCTTCTCTATATCTGTCCATCAACTATCGATTTGGTCTAGATCTGGGGACTGACCAGGCCATTCCATTACGTTTACTTTATTGTCCAGACCCAATTTTTTGCCAATTTCCCGTCATGCTTTGGGTAATTGACGTGCTAAAAGACCTCAATTAGTGGCATTTGCTTAGAAACTTATTGCAACATTACTTTCTGGAGGATATAAACGTTAAGTGTATATCCACGGTTGTCCTAGTCCAATATGTGAGCCATGGTCCAATATATGAACCCCACTCCACAGTAGGAAAATATCCCCCACACCATAAGCACCATTTAAAGTTATTTTTATTTCGAATTTTGGATTGAATTCAGAGTTTTAGGGTCTTCTGACATAGGTATGTGATCCCATGTCTCCAAATAAAACAACATTGGATTCATTTGCCCATAGATCACTGATCCACTTTTAAGCTGGTCATTCTGAGTAACGGTTAGCAAACTTCAAAGGACTTGCAGCATGCTTAAGTGAGAGTAGGCGCACTTTTCCGAATCTACAAGCGTTAATGTTGTTGTTTTGTAATCTTTGACGAACATTTTCGCCACTTGTTGTCCTTTTTTAGCTCTGGAGCTGCCGTAAATGGGTCTTTCTTCCATTGTCTTTACAAACACCTAACCACTAATGGTGACAAACGTCGCTTGTGACTAAGTTTTTCAAGCTCTGAAGTTAATTTTGGTAAATTTCCAATCATTTTATAAGCGCATCCAACCCATTTTCCTTTTTCAGAATTTGGTTTATGTTCAGAAATCATATTTTTTACAAAAGAACGTTTTTGAGGAGTGTAATTCTTTCCACGTCATATTTTTATGAAAATAAATATGAAATTTTGTAATGAATTAAATTTTTTTATAAATAAAAACTATCTTCCTTTAGTATTTAACACTTTTATTTTAATAATTAAAATATTATTAATTTTTTTAAAGAAATTTTGTAATTCGGTGCTATTTTATTGACTGCACTGATTCGGAGTTTTTTTAAAATATCGATCATTAAAAAAGAACCGTCCACAATTTTTGGAAAAAGTAAAAACATTTAAGGGGTTTAGACTTAGTATAATAGTATTGCATATTTACCTTAAACGAATACGCACATAATATTTTGTTTTAATTGAATGAATAGAGATTTTGTCATTGGTGCTATTTTTTTGACCGGCACTGTACACTTTTTTATTCTTTTTAACCCCATTATTTTCCGAGAGGCGAACCTTTTCCAATTTCAAGTTTCTATGTTTATTATTTCAGGAAATAAAAAAGTACCAAAAGTGTAATTTCGGCATATTTAACAAAACGTACTTTTTATGGAAGGTACTTTTTATAAAAGGTACTTTTTATAAAAGGTGCTTTTGATAAAAGGTACTTTTTATAAAAGGTACTTTTTATAAAAGGTACTTTTTACAAAAAGTACTTTTTAAAAAAGGTACTTTTTATCAAAGGTACTTTTTATAAAAGGTACTTTTTATAAAAGGTACTTTTTATAAAAAGTACTTTTTATAAAAGGTACTTTTTATAGAAGATACTTTTTATAAAAGGTACTTTTTATAAAAGGTACTTTTTATAAAAGGTATTTTTTATAAAAGGTACTTTTTATAGAAGGTACTTTTTATAAAAGGTACTTTTTATAAAAGGTACTTTTTATAAAAGGCACTTTTTATAAAAGGTACTTTTTATAAAAGGTACTTTTTATAAAAGGTACTTTTTATAAAAGGTACTTTTTATAAAAGGTACTTTTTATAAAAGGTACTTTTTATAAAAGGTACTTTTTATAAAAGGTACTTTTTATAAAAGGTACTTTTTATAAAAGGTACTTTTTATAAAAGGTACTTTTTATAAAAGGTACTTTTTATAAAAGGTACTTTTTATAAAAGGTACTTTTTATAAAAGGTACTTTTTATAAAAAATACTTTTTATAAAAGGTACTTTTTATAAAAGGTACTTTTTATAAAAGGTACTTTTTATAAAAGGTACTTTTTATAAAAGGTACCATTATTTCAGTAAATTAAAAAAAGTACCAAAAGTACACTTTTTTCCATTTTACCCCGTAGAGTCAATATTGGCAAAAACCTACATTGCAAATTTTAAGTTTTTAGGACCATTATTTAAGAAAATATAAAAGGTACCAAAAGTACAGTTTTTTACCCTTTTTACCCCTAAGAATCAACATTGGCAAAATCCAGCCTTAGTAGATTTATATTCCGGGAGCTGAACCTACATTCAAAATTTCAAGTGTTTAGGACCATTTTTTAAGGAAATATAAAAGGTACCAAAGGTACAGTTTTTTACCATTTTTACCCCCTTAGAATCAACATTGGCAAAAATCCGGCCTGACTGGATCTATATTCCAGGAGTTGAACATACAGTCCAAATTTCAAGACTCTGTGACCATTATTTCAGGAGATATAAAAAGTACCAAAAGTACAGTTTTTTACCCTTTTTGTCCCCTTAGAATCAACATTGGCAAAAAATCCGGCCTTACTGGATCTATATTCCGGGAGGTGGACCTACAGTCCAAATTTCAAGTCTCTGTGACCATTATTTCAGGAGATATAAAAAGTACCAAAAGTACAGTTTTTTACCGTTTTTGTCCCCTTAGAATCAACATTGGCAAAAATCCGGCCTTACTGGATCTATATTCCTGGAGGTGAACAGGCAGTCCAAATTTCAGGTCTCTATGACCATTATTTCAGGAGATATAAAAAGTACCAAAAGTACAGTTTTTTACCCTTTTTACCCCCTTAGAATCAACATTGGCAAAAATCCAGCCTTAGTGGATCTATATTCCGGGAGGTGGACCTACAGCCCAAATTTCAAGTCTCTAGCTTCAGCGGTTTGGGCTGGGCGATGATGAATGAGTATGTCAGTCAGTCAGTCAGTCAGTCAGTCAGTCAGTCAGTCACATTACTCTTTTATATATATCGATGTTGCATTTTTGGATTTTCAAAATTTGCTGTAGTTTTCAAATTATCGCGGGTCAAAGTTCGACTTTTTTAGAAAAAGTTAGAAAAATACATGACGTTTAACGTGCTCTAACTTTTTAACTAGTAATCCGATTATCACAAGTAATGGCTCATATGAAAGCTTAATTCTTCTTCTTTTAGGAAAAATTTTCAAAAGCATAGGGTTTTTTTCAGAAGTGTTGCAAAAATTTAAAAACATTTTTTTTTTTTGCGTATATTTAAAAAAACACATCTTTGATTTTTTTAAAAAAAAGTTTGGTGATAAACAATACTGTTTTGTACAACATATCCAAAATTCAGAGTGGGATCCCAATGGGATCAAAAAATATTCTGGTTTTAGTACGAAGTTCTTAAATTTTACCTTAGAAAATTAAAATTTTATGTTTCTTCAATATAAAAATTTAAATTTTCAAAGAAAATTATACTATTAAAATTTTGAAAACATTCGAAACATTAGAAATTTAAATTTTCTAAGGGAAAAATATGAGAACCTCGTACTTAAAACAGAATATTTTTTGATCCCATGGAGATCCCACTCTGAATTTTGAATATGTTATACAAAACATTGTTATTTTTCACCAGAATTTTTTTTTAAAAAATCGAAGATGTGTTTTTTTAAATATTCGAAAAGAAAAAATGTTTTTGCATTTTTGCATCATTTCTGTAAAAAAAAACTGTGTTATTTTAAAAATATTTTCTAAAAGGAGAACCCCAGCTTTCACATGAGCCTAAATTTGTGAAAATCCGGTCATTGGTTAAGAAGTTACAGCTCTTTAAACGTGATGTATTTTTTTTACTTTTGCTTAAAAAGTCAATCTTTGACCCGCCATTATTCGTTAAATACACCAAATGTAAAAAAACGATATATGGTACATATATCATATTTATGAGGGCTATCTATGTGTCAAGGTTCAAATTAATCTGAGACACCATTTCCAAAAATGACTAAAATTTGAGCTAAATTTTCTAGAATGGCCCATACCAATTAAAATTCTGAAAAGCACAATTAAAATTCAAAAATCCCAATTGAAATTAAGAAATACCAATTGAAATTTAGAAAAGCCAACTGAAATTCACAAATCTGAATTGATATTCATAGCTTACAAAATCAAAATTTAAAAATTACAATTATAAGTAAATTGAAATTTTGAAATCCCAATTGAAAAACGGAAATGGCCAATTGAAACTCAGAAATCCCGATTGAAATTTAGAAAATTCCAAATAAAATTTTAAAGAAAAAAATTTTAAATAAAAATTTTAAAAAGTTGATTATGTTTTTAATAATTATTTTTTATTGATATGGGCCTCTGTTCTGTCTTTTACAACTTTTCAATTCACATGAAAATTTCCGAATCACATGAAATCAAGTTTAGTGTTTTGTTGATCACGTTTTCATTTGAAGTTGAAATCGAATAATTTAAATTTAAAAAATTATAAGGAAAAAAGTGCATTCGTTTTACTTTCACCAAATTTTATTTATGTGAAACAAAACGAAAAAGAAATTCGGATGTGAAATCGAAAACGAAAACGAAATTTTTTTGGAACAGCGGCATGATAATAATTATTAATGGATTTCGAAAATGTCCATGAATTGAGAATAAATGTACTTTTGCGATAGTAAACTTTTACAAATTTTAGTAATTAATACTATTTCTTTCGTGATGGGTGCAAAATCAATTAAAATAGTAATTGAAACTCATTCTAATTTTTTGTGTGTGTATAAAGACTGAAAATTTAATTTTACTTAAAATACTTTTATTTTTTGTTACATTACTTTAAAAAAATAGTTTAAAACTAATTTTTCATTGTTTTTGACGATTAATCGATTAATCGCCACTTTTTCCGATTAATCGAGCCGAATAACCGATTAACCAATTTTCGTCAATTTTCGAATAATGCCCTAACCGGTTAACCGGCAGGGTCGAATAATTGGAAACACTAACTAAGGTACAGAAACGTAAACTAAAAACTGCTAATTTTCAAATATACTCGTTAGTGTTGGCATGATTTGGTATTTTATTGGTAAAAAATTAGCAATGGTGGCAACTTTTCTAATTGGAAATGCGATATTCAGTATGGTGGCAACACCACGATTATGGCATTTGCTAAACTTTAACTAAAAACAGAATGTTTAGTAAAGGTTGGTTTTAATTTAATAAAGTTTAACTAAACGAAGTTTGAAACAAAGTTGAAGTGATATGTCAAAAACTCAGCGCAAAAGATTTGAATGCATTTGGGTATGTGTAATGCGCCGCAGGCGAAAAATTTTTAGAAGAAATTTTAACAAAAAATAAAAAAATAAATCGCGCGATTTTTTTTTATTTTTTGTTAAAATTTCTTCTAAAAATTTTTCGCCTGCGGCGCTTTACACATACCCATATGCATTCAAATCTTTTAAAGGTAAGCATTTTATTTTTATAAATGCTAGAATGTAATAATGTGTACATTCCTCGCTTTTATAAACATAAATTACATGTGGGCCTCTTAAGTTTTGAGACGTCTCAATAGACCCTAGAAAATGTTATTGAAGCTTTGCGCAAACCTTAGGTTTACATAAAAAATGTGACCAATTTTCGGATCAAATTACATCCAATAATAAGCAATCTCTATATAACTTTATCAAATAATACATAAAAAAGTCTAATTTTATTTGAAAATTGGTTACTTTTTAATACGGTTAATTAAAAAATTCTGTCTTATGGCGTTTTCTTTTCTGGCAAAAAATGTAGCATTTTGTAACATTTTTTTTATTCTACGAATTTTTTGTGTTCTTTTCTAAAAAAAATGCACACTTATAAAAAAATATTATGTTCTTTTCTTAAAATATTGCCTGCATTTGAGGTAAAAAATGCATATTTTCCACCCCGAAATCAAATGACGGGGTGAAAAATTGCCCTGATATTCTCTCATGTAGCAAAACTCAAATTAAGCGAACAAGTTAACTGGTGCTGTTGTGGTGCAGAGGATGTGTCGTGGCATGTGACACCGGAGGTCCGGGGTTCAAATCCCGGTATGGACAAATTTTTTTTTTATTCTGGTATTTTTTTTTATTCCATTACGTATTATTTTTTATTTAATAATGTTTTTTTTTTTAATAATTTAATCATTTTTAAAAAAAAAAAAGTAAATTTTCATATAAAATCGACAAAATTTGTTAATTTTTTGGGGTTTTTTTTTTTTTAAAGTTTAAATAATTAAAAAAAAATAATTTAAAGCAAAAAAAAAAAATAAAAAATATGTAATGGCCATCGCCGGGATTCGAACCTGAGCTGCCAGCAATATAAGCGAAACACACATCCATCGAACCAGCAAATCAGGGCAATTTGCGTACAAAAGAGCATTTTTTGTGTTCTTTTCTGAGTGAAAAAAATGCAACATCGTTTCAGGGCCATGTCAACATTTTAAAAGTAAACATTTTAACAATGCAAAATTTTTTGTTCAGAAAAGAAAACACCATTAGTCTCCCACTTTTAAAGTTTGCCTCAGCGAAAAAGGATTTTCCGTATTGCGTTTCCATTTTGATCGAAATTAAAAATAGAAAAATATTAATGATGAAACATTTTCAATTGTAAAAAGTGATTTAAATTATTTTGAGCTTAACTTAATTTTTTGGGTGTTTTTTCATATTTTTATTTGGGAAATATTGCATTATGAAATAAACCCCAAAATTTGGGGTTAATTTCATTTTTATTTGGGGGTAATTTCATTTGTTTTGGGTGTAATTTCATTATTTTTCTTTGGGGCTTATTTCATTTTATTTGGGGGTGAATTCATTGGGGGTTTTTTCATTTTCCTATTTGGGGGTAATTTCATTGGGGGTTTTTTCATAGCGCCCTCCAAAACTACTGGACGGATTTACAAAATTTTGGCATCAATGTGTCGTGCGTGAAATTCTGCATAAAGTCGATATCAAAAAAAGTAAGAAAAAGTTTAAAAGTTTTTTGCCAAAAAAAAAATTGGTTAGTCCATTTTTATTTTTTGGCCAAAATGTTTTTTTTGAATTTTTGTTCTTGTTTAAACGCTATATTATAAAATTTGGTAAATCGGTTCAGTAGTTTTAAAGTTATAACGATTTTACCATATTTTGAATTTTTACCGAAATTTGAATTTTTCTCAAATAAAAAAAATTTTAAATCGTTATATCTCCAAAACTACTGGACGGATTTACAAAATTTTGGCATCAATGTTACGAGCGTAAAATTCTCCATAAAATCGATACAAAAAATGTATAAAAAAAATCGAAAAGTTTTTTTGCCAAAAAAAAACAGTGGTTAGTCCATCTTTTTTTTTTTGGATTTTTGTTCTTTTTTAATCTCTATATTATTTAGAATTTTACGCTCGACACATTGACGCTAACATTTGGTAAATCGGTCCAGTAGTTTTGGAGTTATAACGATTTTACCATATTTTGAATTTTTTCCGAAATTTGAATTTTTGTCATATAAAAAAAATCTTAAAATCGTTATATCTCCAAAAAAAATTTTGGCATCAATGTGTCGATGGTGAAATTCTGCATAAAATCGATATAAAAAAAGTAGAAAAAACCGAAAAGTTTTTTGCCAAAAAAAGCAGTGGTTATTCCATCTTTTTTTTTGGCCAAAATATTTTTTTTGGATTTTTGTTCTTTTTTAAACGCTATATTATTTAGAATTTCAAGCTCCACACATTGACTCTAAAATTTGGCAATTCGGTTCAGTAGTTTTGGAGTTATAACGATTTTACCATATTTTAAATTTTTACCGAAATTTGAATTTTCTCAAATAAAAAAAATCTTAAAATCGTTATATCTCCAAAACTACTGGACGGATATACAAAATTTTGGCATCAATGTTTCGAGGGTGAAATTCTGCATTAAATCAATATAAAAAAGTAGAAAAAAAATCTAAAAGTTTTTTGCCGAAAAAAGCAGTGGTTAGTCCATCTTTTTTTTGCCAAAATATTTTTTTTGGATTTTTGTTGTTTTTTAAACGCTTCATTATTTAGAATTTCACGCTCGACACATTGACGCTAAAATTTGATAAATCTGTCCAGTAGTTTTGGAGTTATAATGATTTTACCATATTTTCTCTCACGCACTGGCTAGGGTTGCCAAGTTTGTCGGAAAGTTTTTTTACGGGATAAAAATTTGGGTTACATATTCTAAAAGAATATGTAATTTATTCATTTATTCATCCATCGTCATCATCATCATTACCATTATCATCAACATTGCATATAAAATATTTTTGGCGCAAAAAAAACACATAAAAAATCGTTTGCCTAGCAACACAAATAAAATCTCTTTTTAAATTCATTTTGTGACCCTGAAAAGGGCCTTTTATTTTTCGAAGTATTTGTTGTTGTGGTAATGCTGCTCGTGACACAAATAGACAAGAAATATCCATCCTCATTTACAAATGACCATACATAACCATGAAGAATTGAATAAATTGTTGTCTGGCGTAACTATTGCTCAAGGTGGTGCTGTCTCAAACATCCAAACTGTATATTTGCCCAAGAAAACTGAAAAGAATAATCTCGACACAAAGATTTAAAAAGCAAAATCCGTCCTTTTCAGGACGACAAATCATTTTTTAAAAAGAGTAAAAAATTTTCAAGAAACTAAAATTTCTGCGATATTTAAAAATTAGATAGATAAAAATTTGGGTTACATATTCTGAAAGAGCATACAATGTTGAGACGTATTGGTCAAAAGCCAAAGTCCATCTTTTTTTTTGACCAAAATATTATTTTTTTGATTTTTGTTCTTTTTTAAACGTTATACTATTTAGAATTTCACGATCGACACATTGACGCTAACATTTGGTAAATCGGTCCAGTAGTTTTGGAGTTGTAACGATTTTACCATATTTTGAATTTTTACAGAAATTTGAATTTTTCAAAAAATTGATATCAAAAAAGTAGAAAAAAAAATCGAAAAGTTTTTTGCCAAAAAAAACAGTGGTTAGTCCATTTTTTTTTTTGTTTTCGCCAAAATATTTTTTTTTGGATTTTTGTTCTTGTTTACACGCTATATTATTTAGAATTTCACGCTTGATACATTGACGCTAAAATTTAGTAAATCGGTTCAGTAGTTTTAAAGTTATAACGATTTTACCATATTTTGAATTTTTTTAGAAATTTTAATTTTTCTCAAATAAAAAAAATCTTAAAATCGTTTTATCTCCAAAACTACTAGACGGATTTACAAAATTTTGGCATCAATGTGACGAGCGTAAAATTCTCCATAAAATCGATATAAAAAATGTATAAAAAAAATCGAAAAGTTTTTTGCCAAAAAAAGCAGTGGTTAGTCCATCTTTTTTTTTTGGCCAAAATATTTTTTTTGGATTTTTGTTCTTTTTTAAACGCTATATTATTTAGAATTTCACGCTCGACACATTGACTCTAAAATTTGGCAAATCGGTCCAGTAGTTTTGGAGTTATAACGATTTTACCATATTTTAAATTTTTACCGAAATTTGAATTTTTCTCAAATAAAAAAATCTTAAAATCGTTATATCTCCAAAATTACTGGACGGATATACAAAATTTTGGCATCAATATGACGAGCGTAAAATTCTCCATAAAATGGATACAAAAAAATGTATAAAAAAAAAATCGAAAAGCTTTTTGCCAAAAAAAAGCAGTGGTTAGTCCATCTTTTTTTTTTTTTGGCCAAAATATTTTTTTTGATTTTTGTTCTTTTTTAAACGCTATATTATGCAAAATTTCACGCTCGACACATTGACGCTAAAATTTGGCAAATCGGTTCAGAAGTTTTTGAGTTATAACGATTTTACCATATTTTGAATTTTTACCAAAATTTGAATTTTTCCCAAATAAAAAAAATCTTAAAATCGTTATATCGTTATATCTCCAAAACTACTGGACGGATTTACAAAATTTTGACATCAATGTGTCGAGGGTGAAATTCTGCATAAAATCGATATAAAAAAAGTAGAAAAAAATCGAAAGGTTTTTTGCCAAAAAAAGCAGTGTTTAGTCCATCTTTTTTTTTTGGCCAAAATATTTTTTTTTGATTTTTGTTCTTTTTTAAACGCTATATTATTTAGAATTTCACGCTCGACACATTGACGCTAACGTTTGGTAAATCGGTCCAGTAGTTTTGGAGTTATAACGATTTTACCATATTTTGAATTTTTACCAAAATTTGAATTTTTCTCAAATAAAAAAAATCTTAAAATCGTTATATCGTTATATCTCCAAAACTACTGGACGGATTTACAAAATTTTGACATCAATGTGTCGAGGGTGAAATTCTGCATAAAATCGATATAAAAAAAGTAGAAAAAAATCGAAACGTTTTTTGCCAAAAAAAGCAGTGTTTAGTCCATCTTTTTTTTTGGCCAAAATATTTTTTTTGGATTTTTGTTCTTTTTTAATCTCTATATTATTTAGAATTTCACGCTCTAAACATTCACGCTAACATTTGCTAAATCAGGTTAGTAGTTTTGGAGGTATAACAATTTTACCATATTTTAAATTTTATCCGAAATTTTAATATTAATATAGTAGTTTTGGAGGTATAACAATTTTACCATATTTTAAATTTTATCCGAAATTTTAATATTTCTCAAATAAAAAAAATTTTAAAATCGTTATATTTCCAAAACTACTGGACGGATTTACAAAATTTTGGCATCAATGTGACGAGCGTAAAATTCTCCATAAAATCGATATAAAAAATGTATAAAAAAAATCGAAAAGTTTTTTGGCAAAAAAAGCAGTGTTTAGTCCATCTTTTTTTTTTGGCCAAAATATTTTTTTTGAATTTTTCTTCTTTTTTAAACTCTATATTATTTAGAATTTCACGCTCGACACATTGACGCTAACATTTGGTAAATCGGTCCAGTAGTTTTGGAGTTATAACGATTTTATCATATTTTGAATTTTTTCCGATATTTGAATTTTTCTCAAATAAAAAAATCTTAAAATCGTTATATCTCCAAAACTATTAGACGGATTTACAAAATTTTGGCATCAATGTGACGAGCGTAAAATTCTCCATAAAATCGGTATAAAAAATGTATAAAAAAAATCGAAAGTTTTTTGCCAAAAAAAGCAGTGGTTAGTCCATCTTTTTTTTTGGCCAAAATATTTTTTTTGGATTTTTGTTCTTTTTTAAACTCTATAGTATTTAGAATTTCACGCTCGACACATTGACGCTAACATTTGGTAAATCGGTCTAGTAGTTTTGGAGTTATAACGTTTTTACAATATTTTCAATTTTTACCAAAATTTGAATTTTTCTCAAATAAAAAAAAAATTTAAAATCGTTATATCTCCAAAACTACTAGACGGATTTACAAAATTTTGGCATCAATGTGACGAGCGTAAAATTCTCCATAAAATCGATATAAAAAATGTATACAAAAAAATTGAAAAGTTTTTTTGCCAAAAAAAGCATTTTTTTTTTTTTGGCCAAAATATTTTTTTTTATTTTTGTTCTTTTTAAAACTCCATATTATTTAGAATTTCACGCTCGACACATTGACGCTAAAATTTGGTAAATCGGTCCAGTAGTTTTTGAGTTATAACGATTTTACCATATTTTGAATTTTTTCCGAAATTTGAATTTTTCTCAAATAAAAAAAATCTTAAAATCGTTATATCTCCAAAACTACTAGACGGATTTACAAAATTTTGGCATCAATGTGACAAGCGTAAAATTCTCCATAAAATAGATATAAAAAATAAATAAAAAAATAAAAATAATCTTAAAATTGTTATATCTCCAAAACTACTTGACGGATTTACAAAATTTTGGCATCAATGCACTATGCTTCGACCCGTGGACAAAAGTCAAAAAAAAAAATTTTGTCTCAAATTGTGTTTAAATACAGATTTTTTGAAAGATAATAAGGTATCTCAAATAAATATTAACAGAAATATTTTTTCTGATTACTTTTGTCACCACGAGAGGGCGCTAAACTCAGAGAATTTTATGCAAAAACTTCTTAACAGGAAAATGTTTTTTAGCTGTTTCACAAAAATAATTCTCAAAAATCCATTTTTTAATAAAATGGTTCGAAATTTTGTTTTAAAGTACTTTGATATATTTGTAGTGAAGTTAAAATATAGAATTTTGTATATATTTCCAAAAAAAAATATTTTTTATTGCGCAGAAAAACAAGTTTTTTTTGTTGAAAATCCAAAAATAACTAAAGTTTGATGGAGTGTAAAAAAAATATAAAAAAATAGATATTTTTTTTATTTTTTTTGTAAGTTTAAACTCTTATCTAACAGCGTATTCAAAAATTAGCGCCTATTTTTTACCACAAATTAGAAAAAAATGCGTTTTTTTAAATGCCTAAATTCATGATTTTTACTCAAATATCATGCATTTAGGAGTGTTAAATATCATTGTGCAACACGATTTTATGTTTTGAAAGGGTAAAAAAGTAAAATAAATGTATATTAATAGTAGATCGAAATCCCCGCAGAATTTTGAAAATTTAGCTCGAGTTTTTTTTTATGGCCCACTGAAGTTTTTAATTATTTTTCAAAGGAGTTCAGAATAAGTAAAAAAAAATTATTAAATTTAATTTTGAGCTAAATGAGGTTAATAGATGTACAACGAAATTTGATGAAGGTTCTTTTCTTAGAACATATTAACCCTCTATCTCCTATTTTTAGGGGTCACTTTAGTCCCTTTTCCAAATTCCATATTCTTATAAAAAAAAAACACTTAAACGTGCGTTTAAAGTGTTAAAACGTTCTACAAACATTTAATAGATATCTTTAATCATTCCAAACCCATTAAAAAAAAAGTAAAGACTTCAATGGGCCATGAAAAAAACTCGAGCTAAATTTTCAAAACAATTTTGGTTTACAAACGGTATATCTTCATTTTTAGTTTTGTCCAATTTAAGATACACTCTGTGACCTCAAATTTGTTGCACAGTGTATTCTATTGAAGCTTTAAGTTATGTGAAATAACTCTTAAATTATAAATTATATTCAAGAAACTTTAAAAAAGTAATTTAGTATTACGTTTTATTAAATTTTATAAAAATATTTGAAATAAGGACTAAAATGACCCCTTAAAGTGGGAGATGGAGGGTTAATATGTTCTAACAAAAGAACCGTTATTAAATTTCACTGAAGACATCTTAAGACATTTTTTATCTCAGTAGTATTTTTAGTACATTTTTTCGACCTATTTCAGTCTACTTTGGTAAAAGCTATTTAACAATATATGATACTTTACAATTTTACTTTTTAAATCATTTTGATTATATCGCACGATGTTTTGGTATTTGACAACCCCTAGTGAAATTTGATGCTTAACATTTTTGTAGAACATTTTAACTATTAAAACAAAACGCATATTTTAGTGTTGTTCTATGAGGATATGTTAAAAAAGGACAAAAATGACCCCTAAAAATGGGAGATAGAGGGTTAATGTATTCTAAAAAAATAACCGCCATCAAATTTTACTATAGACATGTATAAACATTATGTAGCTCAGAAGTTGATTTAATACATTTCTTTGACCTTTTTTAGATGACTTTAAAAATAAAAATAACTTATTTTCCAAAAAAGGATGTTTTTATATTTTCCACACTGCTAATCCGATTTTCCCCAAATTTGGCATTAATATATATCTAAGGAATAGTAATTTGCTTACAAAGTTTTTTTACGATCGGACAATTTTTGTAGGTGTTAAAGCGTTTCAAAGAAAAAGGATATATGGCAGGACCTTGAGTCCTTGCTCCGATTTAAGTGGAAATTTACACACACGTTGCTAGTGGAATGTGTATCAGCATGACCACTTTTTGTAATTTTTTGTGCATTATTGAAGCTAAAATTACATTTTTCAATTTCAGGACACATGGGAGGTAGGCGTGTCCTTGCACCGATTTTTCCAAAAATTCATATTTTTCTTAACTAATATATTTTATGTTAGTGTACCAAATCTCAAAAATATCTGACAACTTCTTCTAATTTTGTCCCTTCGTTACATGGGAACGAAGCACTGTGCAATGTGACGAGCGTGAAATTCTCCATAAAATCGATATAAAAAAAGTAGAAAAAAAATTTAAAGTTTTTTGACAAAAAAAGCAGTGGTTAGTCCATCCTTTTTTTTTTTTTTTTGCCAAAATATTTTTTTTTGGAATTTTGTTCTTTTTTAAACTCTATATTATGTAGAATTTCACGGTCGACACATTGACGCTAACATTTGGTAAATCGGTCCAGTAGTTTTGGAGTTATAACGATTTTACCATATTTTTAATTTTTTCCGAAATTTGAATATTTCTCAAATAAAAAAAATCTTAAAATCGTTATATCTCCAAAAATAAAATAAAATCGATATCAAAAAAAGTATAAAAAAATCCATCCTTTTTTTTGGCCAATATATTTTTTTTGGATTTTTGTTCTTTTTTAAACTCTATATTATTAAGAATTTCACGCTCGACACAGTGACGCTAACATTTGGTAAATCGGTCCAGGAGTTTTGGAGTTATAACGATTTTACCATATTTTGAATTTTTACCGAAATTGGAATTTTTCTCAAATAAAAAAAATTTTAAAATCGGTATATCTCCAAAATTACTGGACGGATTTACAAATATTGGCATCAATGTGTCGAGCGTTAAATTCTGCATAAAGTCGATATCAAAAAAGTAGAAAAAAAAATCAAAAAGTTTTTTGGCAAAAAAAAACAGTTTTTAGTCTATCCTTTTTTTTACCACAATATTTTTTTTTTTTTTATTTTTTTGTTCTTTTTGTAACGTTTTTTTATTTAGAATTTCACGCTCGACACATTGACGCTAAAATTTTGTAAATCTTTCAAGTAGTTTTGGAGTTATAACGAGTTTACCATATTTTGAATTTTTACCGAAATTTGAATTTTTCTCAAATAAAAAAAATCTTAAAATCGTTATATCTCCAAAACAACTGGACGGATTTGCAAAATTTTGGCATCAATGTGTCGAGCGTGAAATTCTGCATAAAATCGATATAAAAAAGAAGTAGAAAATAAATCGAAAAGTTTTTTGTCAAAAAATGCAGTGGTTAGTCCATCTTTTTTTTTGGCAAAATATTTTTTTTTTTATTTTTGTTCTTTTTTAAACGCTATATTATATAGAATTTCACGGTCGACACATTGACGCTAACATTTGGTAAATCGGTCCAGTAGTTTTGGAGTTATAACGATTTTACCATATTTTTAATTTTTTCCGAAATTTGAATATTTCTCAAATAAAAAAAATCTTAAAATCGTTATATCTCCAAAAATAAAATAAAATCGATATCAAAAAAAGTATAAAAAAATCCATCCTTTTTTTTGGCCAATATATTTTTTTTGGATTTTTGTTCTTTTTTAAACTCTATATTATTAAGAATTTCACGCTCGACACAGTGACGCTAACATTTGGTAAATCGGTCCAGTAGTTTTGGAGTTATAACGATTTTACCATATTTTGAATTTTTTCCGAAATTTGAATATTTCTCAAATAAAAAAAATCTTAAAATCGTTATATCTCCAAAACAACTGGACGGATTTGCAAAATTTTGGCATCAATGTGTCGAGCGTGAAATTCTGCATAAAATCGATATAAAAAAGAAGTAGAAAATAAATCGAAAAGTTTTTTGTCAAAAAATGCAGTGGTTAGTCCATCTTTTTTTTGGCAAAATATTTTTTTTTTTATTTTTGTTCTTTTTTAAACGCTATATTATGTAGAATTTCACGGTCGACACATTGACGCTAACATTTGGTAAATCGGTCCAGTAGTTTTGGAGTTATAACGATTTTACCATAATTTTAATTTTTTCCGAAATTTGAATATTTCTCAAATAAAAAAAATCTTAAAATCGTTATATCTCCAAAAATAAAATAAAATCGATATCAAAAAAAGTATAAAAAAATCCATCCTTTTTTTTTGGCCAATATATTTTTTTTGGATTTTTGTTCTTTTTTAAACTCTATATTATTAAGAATTTCACGCTCGACACAGTGACGCTAACATTTGGTAAATCGGTCCAGTAGTTTTGGAGTTATAACGATTTTACCATATTTTGAATTTTTTCCGAAATTTGAATATTTCTCAAATAAAAAAAATCTTAAAATCGTTATATCTCCAAAACTACTAGACGGATTTACAAAATTTTGGCATCAATGTGACGAGCGTAAAATTCTCCATAAAATTGATATAAAAAATGTATAAAAAAAATCGAAAAGTTTTTTGCCAAAAAAAGCAGTGGTTAGTACATCTTTTTTTTTTGGCCAAAATATTTTTTTTGGATTTTTGTTCTTTTTTAAACTCTACACAAAAAAAAAAATATTTAAGAAAATTTTAATAAACACGTTTATTAAAAATAAAAATATTTTTAATAAAATTTTTTATTGTATCAATAAAAAAAATTATTGAAATTAAAATAAAACTATGTTCAACTTATTCCGTCGGCAAGTTTTGTTGTGTTTCTTTTTTTCACACATAGTAATTTCAAATAAAGTAGTAACTTAAAAAAAAAAACAAAAAATATTAAAAAAAAAAAAAAAAAAGTTGGGTCTGATGGGGATTCGAACCAACGACCCCCAAAAAAAGTAATAAGTTTATCCACCGCTTAGCGCATAACGCCAAAACAGTGTTATAGTTTTGTCGGCTAAATTCTGTCATCTACTTACAAGCAAGAACAAAATAGAAATAAAAACACAATTTGTTTGTGAATGCATGTGTGTGTGTATAGTTGTGTGTTAAATATTTTTACTGTTATAAGTTAGAGAATGAAAGTGATGCACTCAACTAAATT
This sequence comes from Pegoplata infirma, assembly GCA_963921195.1. Taxonomy (NCBI): domain Eukaryota; kingdom Metazoa; phylum Arthropoda; class Insecta; order Diptera; family Anthomyiidae; genus Pegoplata; species Pegoplata infirma. Next base: position 129,411,870 of record OY992540.1, on the reverse strand, counting down.
AGTCAGTATTTTTTTCTTTTGTTAATTTCAATTGAGAATTGTTTCTGTTACCATTACTGACAAAATTATGTGAGTGTTTCAGAATTCTTGTTTACTTTAATTTAAAACCAAATTGATTTTATGCGTTAAAACTTGTTGTCATGCTGTAGCTCAGATAGTTAGACGACCAGCATTCTAAACAGGAGGTATGCTGATCAAAGCTCAATGGAAACAATAAATTGAGAAGAAGTAAGAAATAAAGAAAAAACATTAAATAATAAAATAAAAATAAATAAAAAAAAAAAAACAAATAAAAAAAAAATTTTTTTTTTTCTTTAGTTCTAAAAAAAATATTAAAAAAAATATAAATCAATAAACTTTTTTATTGAATCTTGAAACTTGTTTATTGAAATTATTTTCAGCAAACGACTTACAAATGCGTTTATTGAATTCGTGAAAATCTTCACCGCGGCTTTTTTAGTTAATTTATTTATTGAATTCGTGAATTTTTTTATTGAAATTGAAAATTTTTTTTTTGTGTGTATAGTATTTAGAATTTCACGCTCGACACATTGACGCTAACATTTGGTAAATCGGTCTAGTAGTTTTGTAGTTATAACGTTTTTACCATATTTTCAATTTTTACCAAAATTTGAATTTTTCTCAAATAAAAAAATCTTAAAATCGTTATATCTCCAAAACTACTAGACGGATTTACAAAATTTTGGCATCAATGTGACGAGCGTAAAATTCTCCATAAAATCGATATAAAAAATGTATAAAAAAAAATCGAAAAGTTTTTTGCCAAAAAAAGCAGTGGTTAGTCCATCTTTTTTTTTTGGCCAAAATATTTTTTTTTTATTTTTGTTCTTTTTAAAACTCCATATTATTTAGAATTTCACGCTCGACACATTGACGCTAAAATTTGGTAAATCGGTCCAGTAGTTTTTGAGTTATAACGATTTTACCATATTTTGAACTTTTTCCGAAATTTGAATTTTTCTCAAATAAAAAAAATCTTAAAATCGTTATATCTCCAAAACTACTAGACGGATTTACAAAATTTTGGCATCAATGTGACAAGCGTAAAATTCTCCATAAAATAGATATAAAAAATGTAAAAAAAAATCGAAAAGTTTTTTGCCAAAAAAAGCAGTGGTTAGTCCTTTTTTTTTTTGGCCAAAATATTTTTTTTGGATTTTTGTTCTTTTTTTAACTCTATATTATTTAGAATTTCACGCTCGACACATTGACGCTAACATTTGGTAAATCGGTCCAGTAGTTTTGGAGTTATAACGATTTTACCATATTTTGAATTATAAAAGTTTTTTGCAAAAAAAAAGCAGTGGTTAGTCTATCTTTTTTTATTTGGCCAAACATTTTTTTTGGATTTTTGTTCTTTTTTAAACGCTTTATTATTTATAATTTCACGCTCGATACATTGACCCTCAAATTTGGTAAATCGGTTCAGTAGTTTAAAAGTTATAACGAGTTTACCATATTTTGAATTTTTACCAAAATTTTAATTTTTTTCAAATAAAAAAAATCTTAAAATCGTTATATCTCCAAAACTACTAGACGGATTTACAAAATTTTGGCATCAATGTGACAAGCGTAAAATTCTCCATAAAATAGATATAAAAAAATGTATAAAAAAAATAATTGCCAAAAACTCTTTGGCAAGTATACTTGCCTGTGATCGTTAAAGGGTTAAGAAAAAATCATGGAAGTGTAAATTATTAGTTAAAAGCTTTTCAGTTCAAATATTGCTTCACTGTAACAGTATTGTAATACTGTAACACATTGTAATTGGGAAAGCTTAAGCTTTTAACAAAAGCTTATATTTTCTGCAAACAAACTTTCTGAGACACTTGTTCCCAGTATTTATTCAGTAGCTTTTGTGAACTTATATTCATATCCGCTAAAAAGCTGTTGACAGCTTTTGGGTACTGTATAAAATGATATCTAAACTGTAGATAGGATTATAGAATTTTTATAACACATATAGCGTTATAGCACTTCTTATATAGGAAGTTTATAGCTATGCAGTATGTCGATAATATTTTAAGTTATGGAAAATTCTTGTGGAATAGTGTCAAAATTATGTATTTGTGTATAAAAAACACTGTTTTATTAAAAAAGTCGATAATTTTTACACTGTTTTATCGTTAAGAAGATAATTTGTTAAATTTTAAATGTGGATAATTATTGCAGTATTTTTAAAACCACCAAGCAATTTTTTTTTCTTACCTTGTACATTTTGTATGCTAAAGTCGATAATATCATGTTTAAAGAACCGTCCAAAGAAAAAAAAAATACTTTAGTTTTACATTTGTCCCCATGTGGGCTTTTAAGTGTCATTGTTGAACAAATTTGAGGTGACTTGATGCATTTGGCTTGAGACCAAAAATGAAAGAACCCTAATACACGCAACAAAAAAAACTTGTAAAATTGCAAGAAAAGTTTGTAACTTTTTTTGCTACCTTTTATTTGGCAAGAATTCCTTGTTAGTTTACAAGCCTTTTACCAATAATTTTGTAATTTTACAAGATTTTTACAAAATAAATTGTAAATTTAAATTTTTTTTTAACGCGAAAAAACTTAAAAGGAGGTTTGGTAACTTTTTTTTTTGCTACCTCCTATTTTACGAGAATTTCTAGTAAAAATTACGAACTTTTTTGTAATTTCATAAGATTTTCACCATAAAACTGAAAATTAACAACTTTTTTGGCGAAATAATTCTCGTAATATTACTAGATTTTTTTGTAAAATTTAAAAATTTTTGGAAATTTATAAAATTACAAAAAAAAAAAAAAAAAACAATTACAAAAAAATTAAATAAATAAAATAAAAAAAAAATAAATTTCGATCGAAAATTACTTGTTAAAAAACAAGGAAAACTCTCAAATATTGGTAAAATAGGATTACGAGACTTTTTCTAGTAATTTGACAAGGTTTTTTTTGAGTGTAGTAGACTACAACCCTCAAAGGATTTTGGTGACGTACTTACAGTTTCTATTTTATGGCCCACTAAATTTTTTCAAAGGCGTTGTGAATAAGATGATGTAAATATACTTCTTAGCTAGGTAATGTTCTTACAGGGGAAGTCTCCCTGGTGTCCCCCTCCGATCTTCTTGAAATTTGGATATGTTGTTCAGAACGAAAATTAATTCGACACGTATTTTTTTTTAGCGGCCCAAACTCATTTTTAAGGGGGGTGGATTTGTATGGGGGGAATTGACCTTTTTCATTTTTTTACGATTTATGCCTATTTACACAAAATTAATATACACTCAAAAAAATAAAACTGTAAAGTTAGCAAAAAATTTAGTTAAATTTAACTAAAAAAACAAACACCTGTTTTTGAACCTACTAAATTTCTAGTTAATTTAACTAAAACTATTTAGTTAACTTTTCGTAGAATGAATGTAGCAAAAAAAACGTAACTTTAACTAAAAATTCAGCTGAAAATTTCGTAATATTTTTATGTATGTATGTATGTATTAACAAAAAAATTAGTTAGATTCAGCTAAACTTTTTGTAAAAAAATTGTAAGTTTGTTAAATATTGATTTTATACACTAACACTTCACTTATTTTTTCTTTTTTCTCACAGCATTAAGTTCAGCTTAAGTAGAACTTATGAGATTTTCATAGGAGGCTACACAAGAAATTTCTAACATTTTTTCACTCGACAAATATGTTACGAGAAATCAGCAAATTAATTAATAAAAATTCGTAAACACAGTTTTAAAGTCAACAAAAAAAATTAATTCAAAATTTGTTCAAAACTAGTATTTTCGTAAATTGAACTTAACTAAAAAAAGTAGTTAAAACGCTGATTTTAACTAAAAATTTGCTAAAAAGCCAGTAAACTCGAGTTAACAAAAAAAAATTTGTTAACTTTACAGTTTTATTTTTTTGAGTGTAGGCATGTGTGGTATCAGATTAAAGGTATTTAAAATACCTATCTTGTGGTGCTAACAACGGGCAAAAGAAGTTAATATTTTTCGACTTATTAACTAAAATGTCCAAAAATGTTGGTATTTTACTCAATATGACGAAAAGTTGTGCATGTTTGGACACGTTCTTAGCACACATAGATTATTTTTTCCAAAGACCTTTCTTTTGGTATGTAACATGACTAGGTTTCTTTGCATAATATAGGAGATAAACGAAAAAAACTGAAAAATGGCCTTGTCTTCCCCCCTCCTTTTTACCACCTAAATATGAATTTGGGCCGCTAAAAAAAAATAGGTGTCCCCTTATTTTTTCTGCTCTACAAAATACAAACAATTCCACAAAGATCCGCGGGTGACACTAGGCAGACTTCCCTTGTTAGATGTCTCTACACTCAAAAAAAACCTTGTAAAATTACAAGAAAAGTTTGTAACTTTTTTTTGCTACCTCCTATTTGACAAGAATTCTTTATTATTTTACAAGCTTTTTACATATAATTTTGTAATTTTACAAGCTTTTTACCAAAAAAAAAACTGTAAATTTACAATTTTTTTGAAGTGATAAAACTTACAAGGAGGTTTCGTGATTTTACTAGATTTTTTGCTACCTCCTATTTTACGAGAATTCCTAGTAAAAATTACGAGCTTTTTTGTAATTTTACATGGTTTTTACCAAAAAATCTTAAATTTAAAATTTTTTGTCAAAATAATACTTACAAGAAATTCTTGTAAATTTCCAAGATTTTTTTTATAAAAAATCATGGAAATTTATAAAATTACAAGAAAAACTGTAAAATTATAAAAAAAAAAATGTAAATTTCGATCGAAAATCAAATTTCACTAGAAGTTGTCAAAGGCCAATAGTGTGTGCGATGTTAGCAAAATGCTCAAAAAAGTAAAATTGTAAAGTATATTTGGTGTAACATAATTGATTAAAATATGATACATTACAATTTTACTTTTTTAAGCATTTTGCTCACATCTTAAGAGCTTTGACCTTTGACAACCCCTAGTGAAATTTGATGCAAAACATTTTTGTGAAGCAGTTTAACCCTTTAAACGCATATATGTTTTCATATGGGAAGAAAGATTTTAATACCTATCCAACGGTGGCATTACCTTGTAAAAATGTGGCTTCGTTTAATACTTTTTTCACGAAAATATGTAAATTTTGGGGGGTATTTGTGTGAAGACCTATGATCAGGGCCGCTTAAAGGTATGGCGGGCCTTGGGCACTGAAGAATTTAGGGCTCCGCTGAAAAGTAAAAAGTTTAATGACAAAAAAAATATTTTTTTGATACAAATTAAACTCATGTTATTACCTGTTTTAAGGCAATGAAACTAAAAAAAAAAAATATTTTGAGTAGGGATATTCTAGCTCGAGGTAATTTTTCTGTGCTAATTAAAACCATAATATTTGTGTGGAATAATTTGGTTTTAATGAGGCCTTTTATATCTCAGAATCTGAGACTTTTCCTGTACGAAAAATGTTTCAGAAACTGAGACAATTTCTTTACGAAAAATGTTTTAGAATCTGAGAATATTTTTGTACGAAAAATGTCTTAATATTTAATATTTTAAATACGAAAAACGTTTCAGAAATGAGACTTCTTCAATTCGAAAAATGTCTCAGAGTCTGAGACTTCACTAGACGAATAATGTTGCAGAATCTAAGACATTTTTCTATACGAAAAATTTCTCAGAGTCTGAGACTTTTTTATACGAAAAATGTTTCAGCGTCAGAGACTTTTTCTATACGAACCAGCCGTCAGAATCTGAGACTTTATCTATGCGAAAACGTCTCAGAATGTGATACTTTTTCATACGAAAAATGTCTCGGAATCTGAGACTTTTTCTATCCGAAAAATGTCTCAGAGTCTAAAACTTTTTCTATACGAAAAATGTCTCAGAATCTAAGTCGTCTTCTATATCAAGAAGAGAGAAATGTCTCATAATGTGAAATTTTTCCTATACGAAAAATGTCTCAGAATCTGAGACTTTGCCTAAAATAAGTGTCTCAAAATCTGAGACTTTTAATTTTGGCAAAACTTCTATGAACTTTAGATTTTTAAAATCTCAGAATCCGAAACTTTTTCTGTACAAAAAATATTACACAATCTGAACATTTTATGTACACTCAAAATAATACATTAGTAGATTTACTAATTTTTTTTTGCTAATGCTGGTTAGCTAACTTTTAGCAAATTTTTAGTTGAAATTAGCATGTTAGCAAAAATATCTTGTAAACTTCATTTAGCGCATTAGCAATTTTAAACAAAATTTGAACTAATTTTTTTTGCTAAATTTAAAATTGAGTTGACCAATTTTTTACAAGCTTTTTTGCTAATATTAGCAAAAATAAATGGAAAATTTTTTTTTATTTTCAGAAAACTTAAAATGGCGCTATCTCGGAAACTAAGCCAGATAGAGCAAAATTGATGCCATTTTTGGCTCTCGGGCTCTAGTATCGCCGGTCCTCTTCACATGTGTGGACCCTAATGGGTCCAAACTTTGGATCCGAAAAAGTTAGCATTCCCGAAAATTTTAAAATGCTCATATCTCGGTAAATATTGCCGACACAACAAAAAGTCCAAAAGCATTTTTGTAGCTCCCAACACGTAGAACAAGACCGCAAAATAATCAAAAGCTCTCCGAGTAATATTTTTGAAGTTATCGAGTTTTGTAATTCTCAAAACCCCGGTGGTCCCCTAAAATCACGTATCTCAAAAACTAAGCAAGGTAGATCAAAAACTATGACGATTTTTAAGGAACCCAACTAGGCCCATCGGGGTCTGGACCTATCGGGTCCGAACCCAATGGGGTCCTCAAATGTGTATGAACTAAGTTGAGATAAAAAAAAATTGGCAAAACATTTTTGCTAACTTTACCAAAAAAATTGTAGGTTCAAAATCAGCAAATTTTCTTATAGGTTTACAAGCTTTTTTGCTAACATTACAGATTTTTTTTTGAGTGTAGGTAAAATTTCTATGAATTTGAGACTTGATATAGGACAAATTTCTCCTATATATAAAGTCTCAGATGTATTCGAAAAATATGTTAGATTATGAGAATTTTTCTGTAGGAAATGAGAAACTTTCTTTAAAAAAAAATTTTAAAAATGTTGCTCCATTTTCGTACCAGCGAAGTTATTCAAATTTTATTGTTTAAATTAATCATTGAAAGACTTTAACGTCTATTATTAAATAAAACAAAGACAACGTAGGGGAAATTTTTTTATTCGGTAGGGTAATTCTGATCCTTTTATTATCCGGTATTTAACATAACCGGTAACGAAGTTCCGGCGGGTGAGCTAGTGTATCAATATTTTAGTTTAGACATTAGCGATTTGTCATTTAAATTTCCTTTGCTGCCTGTAGTATAGGGTTTTTATATTTGCTAAATAATCTTGACAATGAAATCTGACAAATTTCAAAAAACGTGTCAATTAAGTATTGCAAAAATTACTAACATAAATAAATTTAAAACAGACAAATATTTTTTTTTTTTTAAATTATTCCATGAGAATTTTATTTTTTTAATTAGTAAAGAAAATAATGGCCTCGAGCTAAAATAAACCTACTCAAAATATATTATTTTAAAGGTCAAATAAAATTATTTATTTGTTAATAAAAATTAATCAGAATTTGTATAGTCCTGCTTTTGACCAAGGGTGAAATAATTATTTTTCGGTCAACAACTTTTGTAGAAGTGGCTGTAAAAAATAATATAAAATATGATAAAATTACAAATATATGCAACAAGTTATTCGTAGTCCAGCAAATGTAAATTTCATTCGGTCCGCCCCCTTTGTAGGCGTATGAATCAACTTGTTGAGGGGAAAGTGTCTGCCGCCAAATTTTAAAATCGTTGATTACCTGAGGAGACTTGCCTTGTTAATAAAAATAGTTAAAAATCGATTATAATGTATTAAATAAATACTATTTATAAAACATCGCATACATTTATGTAAAAAAATGTATCAATGATTCGTATTTAAATAACAAATAAACTTCTTATTAAAATTTCATACAGTATGCTGCAGTCACACCTGAAGTTATGAGTCATAATATTTCATGATTGTAAAATACATTGACAAGACAAGGATTACGAACATCATTGGTAACACTAGTTTACAAATAAATAAAAAATGCGATTTTACATGTAAAATCTTGCGCTGGATCCAATAATAAAATCTAAGAGTTCAAGAGAGTAACAGTTTTCGAGATTTTGCTAACTTTTAAAATGTTCAACTTTTTTAAAAAGTGGTTTTACTTAAATGAAAATATCTCCAGTAAAAATGGATAGATTTTATATTTTTGTATTTAAAGAAGCTATTAATCAATATATGGACAATTTTGCTTCAACTTTAACGAAATTTAAGGAAAAGAGTATATTCAATTGTAAATTTAAGATTGAAACAAAATTGTTAAGTTCATTTCTCTCTCTAAAGTTCACGTCTGATTCATTATGAAGAAAATCAGAGTTTTTATTTTTTTAAATTCGTTGAAAATTGCAGTTACATGCATTCAAGTAAAATTGCAGAAATTTAGTGTTCATACAAAAACAGTTATGTTTGTGTGGTTTACATTCGGCACGCCCAAAGTTAAGAAATACTACTGTTTTTCTATAAAACTAAATTTATTAATTTTTGATCAAATGCTTGTAACTTCTATTATTTTATTAAAAATCCTCTTTTTTCTTGTTATAAATTAGACTAAAACCGGTATGGAAATTTCGGTAAACTTTAAGAAAAATTGTCGATATATCAATTAATAGCTTCTTCAAGAATTGATGAAAAATTAAATTACTTAATTAAATTAATTTAAAACCAAAAAAAGTTAATCCACCTGTTTGGTCCGGAGTAAAACCACTTTTTTTAAAAAGTTGTAAATTTAAAAAAGTTAGCAATATCTCGAAAAAAGTTCTACTTTTGAAACTTTGAACTTCATTTTTGGATTCAGCGCGAGATTTTACATGGAACATAAATGCAAAATGTCTTTGGTCAAAATCTCTGTAAACTAGTGTAATAATCGTAATTTTAAAACATATGCTGAAATACAAGTTAAGCAAAGATTTTAAAGCAAATAAATAAGTGTATCATTGAGTCATAAAAAGATTTACATATATTACGAATTAATTATCTGAAAAGAAATGAAATGAACAATATATTAAATTAATAATGAAATATTTACATAAAGGTAAAAGATTTTAAGAGAAATTTAGTAAAAATTTAATGCAGACATTTTGAAATCACTCAACAACAAAAAATTAAAATTTGTACCTTTTTCAACTTTGACTGAAACTTTTGGCATTTTTTACTATCCTAAATTTTTGTATTTTTTTATAATTTTACATGGAATCTGGGACCAGTGCGACCTCCATGATAACACGTAGGACGAAGCCAATATTACGGTGGTGGAAAGGATGGTGGAGGAAATACAAAATGTTGCGTAGCGTATGAGTAATATTTATGCAAATATTTAGTGCTCATTCGCTCCGTTGAAACAAGAAAATACAAGCAAATTACAAAATTGTTATGAAATTTAAAATTCAAATGCGATTTTCTCGAGAAAAAAAGGAAAAACAAATGTCTGAATTTTTTGTGTGGACAGACAAACATCTAGATTTTTTTACAAAATGGGAAAATTTTAATTCTGTTTTATATATTGTTGGACTTTATATCTTATAACTGAAGTTTTTATTTATTTCGGTTTGAGTCCATATTAATTATTTCTGAGAAATAATTATTTTTGTTGTACAATGAGAAAATCTGAAAAAAATTAATTGACAACACAGGCTAAGTGGAGATATCGACAGCTTTCGGAAGAAGCCACCCTTCCTTAGTCAGCACTCTTCGATTGTCACTGAAGGTGTGTAAGATTAAGATCAGCTATTTAAACGTACATTATTTCTCAGAAATAATTAATATGGACTCAAACCGAAATAAATAAAAACTTCAGTTATAAGATATAAAGTCCAACAATATATAAAACAGAATTAAAAACTCAACTCATAAGGTACAATGCAATTTAGTAATATTTCTAAGAATTAGAAATACGAAATATAAATTCAAACCTAACGGACATTTTTCAAGACTTGAAAAGTCCTACTAAGGGTTGCAACTCTGAGAAAATCTACTACAGTGTAAGAAATTACAACTGTGTTGGAAAAAGTTAAAAATAGATTCATTAAGTTCGTGCTAAACGTAACATATGGGTAATGAAATGTGATATAATTCCCGTCCGCTTTTTCACCTTAATGTACGTTTAAATAGCTGATCTTAATCTTACACACCTAAGTACAGTGACAATCGAAGAGTGCTGACGAAGGAAGGGTGGCTTCTTCCGAAAGCTGTCGACATCTCCACTTAGCCTGTGTTGTCAATTAATTTTTTTCAGATTTTCTCATTGTACAACAAAAATAATTATTTCTCAGAAATAATTAATATGGACTCAAACCGAAATAAATAAAAACTTCAGTTAAATGGAAAAATTTAGAACGGGTTCTGAAAATTTCCCAAAAAAAAAAAAACTCCATACAAATTTGACCATTTTTCCAATATTTGACAACGTCTCCTAAGCCCATTCTTAGTTACATATAGGGCTATTCATACAACCTATTCAGAAATTCACGGGACACATTTTTTTCATTTGGCGTGGAATGCCTCATATTTTTAACAGGGGTTTTAAAAATCTGTTGAAATACACCCATTTTGAGTTATATGAGAATTCTGCTGATTTTAGCAGACGCGGTTTGCTAAATTTCTGATTCCAGCAGAAATATTTGCTAATTTCGGCTAAGAAAACTGTTGATATAAGCACAAAAATTTAAATTTACAGTTAGTTTGAGCCAAGGAGTCGCCGATCGATTACTGGTCAGATAAGCTTTAATACTTTGGAGGATATAACGCGAATAGATCTTAGAATATCAAAGAGGTCTATGCGAGGTGTAAATCGTACACAACCACCTAACCTTAGCTTAAGTCAAATGATATGTTTTCTGTAAAAATATATATTTTTTAAAAAATAAACAATTTTGCATGAAATTGGAAAAATATATCACGAATTCCACAACAGATTTGATAAAATCTGACCAAGGGTCTTCAAATCTGTCTAATTTTTTGTACACATTTGCACTATGGAGCCAACAAAACATATCCATTTTCAGTTTTTTAAATTTAAAAAAAAATCACGATTTTTTCGAGAATATTGGTTCCTTCAAAAATTTAAAAAATCAAAAAAGCACGATACTTTCAAGAGCCATGTAATCGAAAGTATTTATCCGAATTCTACCATTCAAAAAGCATTCGACTCTAACAATCGACCTTTTGTGCTTTTTTGATGCAAACGCAATTTTAAGATGCATTTTTCAAAACTTTATCCCCCTTTTTCTTAAACCCGCATAAATCAAAAGAATGACACTTTTTACATAAAACTAAGTGCAGCTTTTTTTGGGCCTTCGGTTTTTCCACCTTTCGTATTTTTTTTTAAACTACTTCTAAGATTTTTGCATACAAAAATAAATTTTATGTTTATTCTGTAAAAAAATATTTTTTTGAGTGCATTCATATACAAAAGGACAATTGTAAGAGTCAAATGTTTTTTGAACAAATAAATACTTTCAAAGATATGGCTCTTCAAAGTAACATACTTTTTTGAGAAAATTACAGAACAAACATAAAATTTATTTTCTGTATGGATAAATCTCATAAGTATTTAAAAAAAAATACGAAAGGTGGAAAAACCCGAAGGCCCAAAAAAAGCTGCACTTACAATGAATGTCTCCCTGGTGTCCCCCGCCGATCTTTATAGAATTGGTTTTATTTTGTAGAGCAGGAAAAATAAAGGGACACGTATTTTTTAATTTTTTAAAAAATAAAAATTTTATTGCAATTTTCTAATCTTTAAATCATTTCTACTGCTCCAATAGTGCGTCATAGAGGGGTCCTTTATAAGACCGACCCCCATTAATTTTTACGTCTTAACATTTCTTTGGAACAAACTAACACCATATCTTCAATTTCTAAGGGGGTTCCCACACAAAACGACATTTTTTAAAATTTGCTCCAACCGCTCTAACTGCCCTCAGAGCAACAAAATGTATGACCGACCCACAATATTTTTTTAGTCCAAACATTTTCTCTGAACACACCTACCCTCTTTCTCTAACTGTTAAGGCGGTCCCATACAATTTTTTTTTATTTTTTTGTAAATTTGTTTTATTTAATCAGCTTCTACCGATCCAATGGTGCGTCCGAGAGGGTTCATTAGTGAGACCGACCCCCATTTATTTTTACCCTACAAAATTTTTTTAAAACATACCTACGCCCTATCTCCACTCCCTAAGTAGGCCCATACAAAATTACATTTTTATTAAATTTGCTCCAACTGTTATTTGTATATGGAGCCTACTTAGGGAGTGTAGATAGGGCGTAGGTATGTTTTAAAAAAATGTTGTAGGGTAAAAATAAATGCGGGTCAGTCTCACTAATGACCCCTCTCGGACGCACCATTGGACCGGTAGAAGCTAATTAAATAAAACAAATTTACTAAAAATAAAAAAAAATGTATGGGGACCGCCTTAACAGTTAAAGATAGAGGGTAGGTGAAGGTCAGAGAAAATGTTTAAACTAAAAAAATATTGTGGGTCGGTCATATATTTTGTTGCTCTAAGGGCACTATTAGGGCAGTAAAAGCGGTAGGAGCAAATTTTAAGAAATGTCGTTTTGTGTGGGAGCCCCTTAGAAATTGGAGATAGGGTATTAGTTTGTTCCTAAGAAATGTTAAGACGTAAAAATTAATGGGGGTCGGTCTTATAAAGGACCCCTCTATGACGCACCATTGGAGCAGTAGACATGATTTTAAGATTAGAAAATTACAATAAAATTTTTTCAAAAATTTTTAAAAAATAGTAATAATCGATATCCACGATCTTCCTGGGCAAAAAATTTGTAGAATCGATAGAAGTTTTACACAAAAAAATTTCAAAAAAAATCGAAGAGTACAAACTTTTTCAAAAATGAGATTAAAAATTTTTAAACTTAAAAATCTCTTACTAGAGAGCTTTTAATAATTTTTTGGGCTTTTTTTAAAGTACGTAAAAAACCAAAAATTTTGAAAAAAAAAAAATTAAATTTGGACAATTATTGAAGAAGTTATGAGTAAAAGAAGTTTGAGTAAAGGAACAAACTACCAATTTTTAAAAATTCGATATCTTTTGAACGGGTTATCAAAAAAAATCTGAAAATTTACCACGAAGGAGTTTTCGAAGGATACTAAAAACTGTAAACAAATTGGGAAAATCTAAAAAAAAAAAATTCAAAGTGTCCGATTTGACATGGAATGCCCCATATGTAGGTTACAATCTTTTTTACCAATAATTTTGTAATTTTACAAGGTTTTTACCAATAAAATTGTAAATTTATAAATTTTTTGACACTATAAAATTTACAAGGAGGTTTCGTTACTTTACTAGATTCTTTGCTACCTCCTATTTTACGAGAATTCCTAGTAATTTTACAAGCTTTTTACCAATAATTTTGTAACTTTACAAGCTTTTTACCAATAAAATTGTAAATTTACAGTTTTTTTGGCGCAATTAAAATTACAAGGAATTCTCGTGAATTTACTAGATTTTTTTGTAAAATTATATTGGAAATTTGTAAAATTACAAAAAAAAATGTTACGTATCAAAAAAAAAAGTTAAATTTCGATCCAAATTTGTTTGTTAAAAAGCAAGGAAAACTGTTAAAAATTGGTAAAATGGGATTACGAGACTTTTCGTAGTAATTTGGATATATGTGAAATTTCTTATGGGATATATCTTTTTATTTTGCATTAAATATTATTATTATAAGCTTACGGCTGTAATTCATAATACTTATAGTACACTCAAAAAAAAAGTTTGTAAAATTACAAGTAAAAGGTCTTGTAATTCTATTTTACTAATATTTTTGTCTTTTTACAAAAATTGTTGTATATTTAATAAAACGGAAACTACAGTTTGCTTTGTAATTTTACTATTATATGTTGGTAAATTTATTTTACAAATTTTTTAGGTAAATTTACAAAAAAGTGAATTATTTTACAAATTAAAAAAATATTACAAGGTGTTTAGTTTTTTTACACAAGAAAACTGTAATTGTACAACAAAATTTTACTTGATGTTATTTAGTATTTCTACCAAAAAAATGTTTTTTGACAAATTTTTTTTGTTTAAGATCGTTTAAAAGGTTTTCAGTTTTTTAACACAAAAAAAATGTAATTAAACAAAAAAGTTCAGATTTTTTTTGCGTTTTGGAGTAAAAAACTTAGTTAAAAATAATTTTTTATAAATATAAAATTTCATGAAAAAAAAAATGGAAATTTTTTAAGTTCCGGACACAAACATTTTTCAATAAATTTTTACACAATTTTTTGGTATTTTACGTTAAGTAAAATACCACAATTTTTATGTGTTTCTACTACATAATTGTTCTAGTTTTTTTTTTGTATTTTTACCATTTTTTGGTCATTTTACAATATTTTTTTTGTATTTTTTTTTTATAATTTTGCACCTAAAATATCAATAAAAAGCTGCCAATTATGAAAACTTAAGTTTTTCTTATTTTAACAGGTACTTAAACATCCAATCTACAATATCCAAAAATTTTCCGATTTTTTAAAAATACTTGTGAAAATAATTAAAAATTCAAAAAAAAAAAATTTTGACTAATTTTTCCTGAAAATATAAGAAATTTCTTGTGTAGCCTTCTTTGCAATTCTCATATGTTCTACTTAAGAAAAACGAAATGCCGAAAAAAATAAAAAAGTGCAGTGTTATACTTTAAAAATTTTGCTAAAAGTGTTCAAGTGAAAAAAAAAAATCATTTCAGGTTGTTGAAGTGCTAATCCAACTGTCGAAGAAGGAATAATAAGATGCAACAATGGAAAAAAACCTTTAAATTTACAAAACAAATATGTAAATAAGCCAAATTTTTTTGTAAATTTACAAAACAAATATGAAAATTTAAAAAACAAAATTGTATACTTCCAGAAAAAAGTTGTAATTTTACAAAAATTAAGTAGAAAATACCAAAATAATATTGTAAATTTACAAATTATTTGGTTAAACTACTGTTTTTTCGGCAAAAAAATAAGAAAAATGATATATTTACAATAAAAATTGTAAACTTACCTTTTTTATTGTAAATATACAAGTTTTTTTGCCATAAAAAACAGTAGTTTAACCAAACAATTTGTAAATTTAGAATTTTGTTTTTTGATTTTCTACTTTTATTTTGTAAGTTTGTTTTGCAAATTTGATTTTTTTTTTTTTGCAAATTTACAATTTGTATTGTAAAAATACGTGTTTTTCAATATTTTTTTGCAGTAAAAACTGTTGTTTAACAAAATAATTTGTTAATCTACAACTTATTTTTTTCATTTTCTATTTTTTCTTTGTAAAATAACAACCTTTTTCTGTAAGTTTACAATTTTGTTTTGTAAATTTACCAAATTTTTTGTAAATTTCCAAAAAAAAATGTTCATCTCGAAATTAATATTTTACAAAAAAATTGTAAATTTACATTTTCTTTTGTTAAATCAATTTACAAATTATCCCCGTAACATTACGGGGATTCTTGCTAGTACATATTTTACAAAACCTGCCCCGTAAAATCACGGGGATTTTATGTCATTTTACAAACTTTTTTTTTTGAGTGTAGACTTATTGTAGGTTTATTTGACAAGTATTTCTGCAATATCAGTCAAATAAAACTACTTTAGTTATATTCCAGTTTTTATGATTAACCGCCTACATATTTAGTGACGTATTTAAGCGGAAGCAATTTATATTCGTCCACTTTAATTTTCAGATAGTGACATTTAACATTCTCAAAAAAGTGACATTTAATTTTATTTTTGCGAGGCATTTAAAAAATTCTTGAAAAAAATTACAAAAATATCTCTTAAATTAGCTAAATAATCTGCTAACAAAACTGCACAAAAACTTTGTGAAACTTAACAAACAGAATCAGTAAAAGCTCTGCAAAATTTCTGTTGTTTTCAAAAATTGAATGGCAGAGAATTCTGCAAAAATATTAATTTCAGCAGACGCACCCATTCAAACAAAACTTTAAGCTGAAACTAAATGAAAATTTGAGTAAATATTGAAGAAAATTTAATGTGTGAACAAATAAAACGTTCCTTAGCATAATATAATGTTATTTGCAGTAAAAGACTTGGCTTTTATTATTGCAAATAAGTATTCAAAGATACTTAGTCATATCATATTATAACTGCTACGCGTACTTAAGGCCAATATAAATGACATTTTGATTAATACGATTTTGACATACGTACATACATACATGTTCACATACAAACAAAAGCGAAAATGAATTGAATAGAATCGAAACAAACGTCTACGTTTACACAGAGACAAGCTCAGTAGGGTTGAGCAATTGCTTACTCAAAAAATTGCTCTGTCAAAAATTTTCTAAAATGACTTTCAGTTTTAATTAGCAAATTTTTAGCAGAATTTTCTGCTGAAATAGATATTTTAAGTAAATTCTCTGTCACTTAGTTTTAGAAAGTAACAGAAAGTTTTCAGTACTTTTACTAATTCTGTTTGCTGATTTTTAAAATATTATTGTGGAGATTTATAGCAGATTATTTCGTTATTTTACGGAAAAAGTCTGTTATTTTTTTTAAAGATCTGTTTTTTTTTTTTTAATTTTTGTTAAGTTTAAAATTCTAAAATTAAAATATATTAAAATTAAAAAAAATAGCCGATTGTTTTCTTAATTTTACAGAAATATTTAGATATTCCTTTTTGAAAAAAAAAATATATTTTTTTTTTATCTTAAAAAAATTGGAAATTTTATTGCTGGACAACAGTTTAACTTAAAAAAAAAAATTAACACTTAAAAAAAAACAAATAAACAAAATTTGAGATCAGCAGATTTTTTTGCTGTCTCGACATATTTCTCAGCTGATAAATGATCAAGACTGATAGATTATCAAGACAGTTATTTAGCAAACCGGTTCTGCTAAAATCAGCAGATTTCTCATATGGCTCAAAATGGGTGTATTTTCAGCAAATTTGTCTGATGATTAGACAGAGTGTTTGATTTAAGTGTGTAAACAAAAGCTATGTTATTATTGCACTCGGTTATAAAATTTTCCATTTTCAAAATGGAGCCCAAAAATACCACAATACAAATTTTTATATTTTAATAAACTAAATTTTTAGATTACAAGGCCAAGTCATTCCAAAAAAATTTGCTCCGCCCTAATGTACAACACGGCTAAAGTTTGAATGCCACAAATTACGATGCATTATGTTTCACAAAACTTAGCAAGTATGTGTGTGTGTGTTTGCGTGTGTGTTTAGTTAGCATTCTCTAAGGTATGGCATGCATATGCATGCCATTTACCCAAAACCAAACACTAATTCAAAAGTTACCCACCGCTATAAGGGCAATTGAAAATGCCGCAACACTATACTATACGACATGCATAACAATTTGGTAAATTCGGTGTTTATGTATTGGTATGTATGTGCGTGTGCACACATACACACGCGTACACGTGTGTGTTTGTGTGTTTGTATATATTTACCACTTTTAAGAAAACAAACATCAATTCAAACGCACGCACCATATACAGGCATAGTTATATTTGTATGAAGGTTATACTAAATATTCATGCTTTAAAGTACCCAAGTAGAAATTCATGACGGTTATAAAAAAAAGCGTTTTTAAAACACTTCAAAGTAGAAACTCATGACGGTAATAAAAAAATTGCATTTTTAAAGCACTTCCAAGTATAAATTCATGACGGTAAAAAAAAAAGTCATGACTTATCAAAAATAAAGCATTTTTAAAGCATTATTTCATAACGCTTTATGAACGTTTTGAAAAAGCTTTTTGAGATTACTTTTTCGCCAAATTTATGTTGGTTTAGGAATACAATTTTTTTTACAACATTTTTTTTCACTACTTTTTAAATATGGTTTACGACGACCAAAAAGCCGACATTAAAAGCGAATTAACTCTAGACGACCCCATAACAGATTTAGTTAAGTTTGAGGAGTTTGACAACAAGGTTAAAACTGATCAGCAATTTTGCAATTCACTGGTATGTATTTATCTATACTTACATTTGAATCAAAATTACTAATTTTTATTTTGTTATTCAGCGTGACCTGATGCGGTTAAAATGTAAGGCCGACTCATTATATGAGGCACACATGGGACTATTTAAATAAATGGACTAATTAATTGACGATTTCATTGGCATTATATTGAAACAATGCTAATGCCAATGAAATTTTTAGCATTAGCATTGTTTCAATCAATGCCAATGCCCGTTAAGGAATTAGTAGCATTAGTAATGCCAATTATGAAAAATTTCATTGGCATTAATAAATGTCTTAATGAAAACAAAGCATTAGCAATATTAAAAGTCGTATTTCCGTCAGCCAGTTGTGAAAAAATTTTTTTGGTTAAAACTTAAAATGGCTTTAGGTCTGTTTGTTTACCCAAATTTCTTACTTTTTTTACTACAACTGGAAAGTTTTGTTTACTTTTTGTATTACAAATTTCCAGCTTTATTAAAAGTAGTAAAAATGAGATGATTGTAGTTAGGTAAACGAACAGGCATAATATCTCGAAAACTAAGTTAGATAGAGCAAAATGGAGGGCATTTTTGGTTCTTAGAATCTCCATAGTTTCGCCGGTCCTCTTCACATGTGTGGACCCTAATAGGTCAAAATTTAGAATCTAAAAAATTGGCAGTCCTGAAAGTTTAAAAATTCACATACCTTTAGCATTATCTTGCTTATTTTTCCAGGTACTGCAATTTAGGGTCTTGAGAATTTTAGAAACTGAATAACTAAAAAACTATTGCTCTGAGGGTTTTCTAGTATTGGCAGACGAGTTCTAGAAACCAAGAGCTACAAAAATGCTTTTGGACTTTTTGTTGTGTCACCAATATTTACCAAGACATAAGCATTTTTAAATTTTCCGGAATCCCAAATTTTTTGGATTCTAAGTTGGGACCCAATGGGGTAAACATATGTGAAGAGGACCCGCGAAAGTATGGAGATTCAAAGAACCAAAAATGCCCTCCATTTTGCCCTATCTGGCTTAGTTATCGATATATCGCCATTTTTAGTTTTTAAAAAAAATATATATTTATTGTAAAAAAATGCTTTTTTTTATCAATTGTAAATAGTTTTTTTAGGCATTTGTGCCGTTTCATTGGCATTAGTACAAATAATGCAAATGCCAAAAAATTTCATTGGTAATAAATTTTAATGCTTTTTTTTGGCCAATGAAAATTCAATGCCAACTAAAAATTCCCATGTATGATATAAGGCCATTGGAAGTATCCTTTCCGTTATAATGTCCCCAGGTTTACAGCAAATGTTTAGCGGCGTTGGAAAACCGACTAAAGGAGTTTCGAAAAAAAATTTTAGCACCATTAAAGTTTTTAATGAATTGAAAGGTAATATTATGCTGGCCAACAACTATATATCTTTGACCAAAAGATGTATGTGTTTTTCACAAAACAATTTTAGTTTCAACCTAATTTCGTCCCTTCGCGTTATATATTTAAAGTAAAATTTATGTTAATAGAAACTTTTCAATTTCTTTTTGATATTTGTGAAGTTTGCCTTACCGCGAAAGCATCAAATTAAGCAAATTTCTAGATTTTTTTTAAAAGATTTAAAAAAAAACACATCGCAGTTTTCGTCAGATCAGAAATGCTTTATACCTATTATATTAATAAACTCATTTTGTTTTCCCGTTGCAGAACACCTTCTACAATTTGAAAATGAGTCCGACAAGTCTATCGTGACCAAAACAAGCCACTGGCTAACGGCAGCAGAAGAGAGAATAACTTAACGAAATTCTATTTAGTTTTTGGTATAAAAAACAGTTATTTTTTATAAAAAAAATAATATATTTATCTTTTCTTAAAACAACAAAAATTAAAACAAAAATAAACTTTCATTTGGTTTTTAAATTGATGGAAAATTACTTTAGGTTTTGTATCTGAAAAGCTTGTAAATTGCTTTTTTTTGCATATAAAGCACTTTAAAATTGCTTTACATACCGTTTCAAAAGTGATACATTTTTGGTTTTTGCAATGCTTTAAAAGCGCTATAACGAAGCGTTCTAAAATCATTATTATAAATGTCTTTAAAAACGCTTCAAATAAACCGTCTAACGGTGTTATCATTAGGACAGTCTGAAAGCGCTCTGATGATGGTTTTCAGTATGGTCTGAGAGCATTCGTACTACCATACAAAGCGCTTTTAAAGCGTTTTAACGGTTGTATTTTTCTACCTGGGTATGCATTCGTTCGTTCATTCATTCGAAACAAAACGGAAATCACAAAATCGGAACTAAACAAAACACGTTCATTCAGACCCATGTGCAACATATTCTATACTAAAACAGATAATGAATGGCCAGGAAAGGAATACTATCTTTGGGGAAAACACGTTTGAAGGATAAGGAACTTCGATTTAAACTCCAAATTTGTTGCCCAATTTGGGCGAAATCGTAAATTTTTCTTGAAGATTTTCGTAAATTTGAATTGGAATTTCGAGGAGTGGCGGGAGGAATTTTGTGCTATTGGATCTAAAAATAATTGTGTAACAATTTGAGGTAGATCGGATTTAACACAGAAAAAATTTAACACGGATCTCAATTACCAACAACGCGGATTCAAATAATTTTTTTCCTTGAAACTCCTCCGATGAAGAAAATTGTTGTACAAATCATCAAATTGTAGGTGATTAATTGATTTTCATTTTTGAATCAAACACTTTTTTGATTTTGATCACAAATTTAATTATTTTTTTATTTAAAGTCAATTAAAATAATGATTGATTTAAAGATTGGCAAAATTATGAAGAAATTCATATTTTTTGCTTTCCAAAATGTTATCAACAATAAAAAAAGTAAACCCCGATTATATTGTATATTTTTGAATTAATGTATTCAAATAAATTAAAACGAAATAAAATCTGGTATGTTAAAAATTTGTAATTTGATAGTTAAAGAAAATAATAAATATGTTGATCAAAACAATAATGGATTCATTTAAATTTTGTTGATTAATAGATTTAATTGAAATTTTTAAGCCGCAACGAGGTCAAAGTATCGAGAAAAATCCAAAATTATTAAAATTTGAACAAAATAAACAAAATGTAAATCACTTTACGTTGGTTTATTTTTTTTTTTTTCAAAACAGATGTATTGGTAACCTGACCAACTGTTTTTGGCTGAAAAGCGGGATTAAAAGGTTGAAAAAGCGGGATTTTGACCGAGAAAGCGGGAATTTTTTTATACCCTCCAATTATCGATAGAGGATACATAATAGTTTGTCATTCCATTGGTAACTAATAGGAATTAGGTCATAAAAACCCATAGAGTATATAAATTAGTGATTTTCAATCGAATTTAAATTGACATAGCGATATCGATATCCGTCTTTCTAACTTTATGTCTGTTGAAAACACCCTTGCTTTCGAAATATAACTCTGAACCATGTGGAGCTTTTTATTTCAAACGTACCACGAAAAAAAAAAATTGTGGATCAAAGTCATTCTTAGGGTGCTTATTTCGCTATATGGAACTAAAAAAATCGTGGAACAAAAGCTTTAGCTTTTCGGAGCGTGGTCAAACATGGTAAAATTAATCAAGTCGCTTAACGATTGGCATTATTTGTTTTTGGACAAATCTCAGAACTATGTCTGAATTTTCCATATTTATCATAAAAATCGATGTAACAAAAAATACGCCATTGTTATTTGCTTTATTTAAATTAAAATCCAATAAATTCTGTAAAAAAGGTCAAATTTTTAGAGAACAGTTATTTTTTGTTTTCGAAAAAAAATTATTTTGAACATGGTAAAATTGATAAATTTTTGCATGACATCGCTTTATGTTTTATTTTTTCTACTGTAATACCATATTCGCATTCATTAAAACTAGTTTAGTTATGTGTTTTCCCCGTACAATTTTAAACACTATCTGTCAAAATAAAACACCGTTTAATTTTGACGTTTAAATTGTATGGAAAAACCCAATAATTAAACTAGTTAGAAATGGATGCGAACACCGTTTAACTCAACAATTCTGAAGTTTCCGAAACAAATCTATTTAATAGAGTTTAATATCGACTGGCATTATATGTTTTTGGAAAAAATTCAGAGCTGGTTTTGAATTTTTCATATATTGAATATTTTTTTTTTTTCAAAACACGCCAATTTGGACTTTTTTATATATATTTAAATAAAAGTTCATTAAGTTCTTTACAAGATGTCGGATTTTCCGAGAGCAGTTACTTTTTGTTTTTGAGAAAAATGATTTCGAAGATTAAACTCATTTTCTCGACAACAAAAAATAACTGCTTTCTGAAAATTTGAAATTTTATTTAAAAATAAAATGAAACTCGCGCGTTTTAACAAAAAAATATTTTTATCCAAAATTTTAAAGATTTAAGTTCAGTGTTCATTTTTCTCGAAAACAAAAATTAATTGCTTTCTGAAAATTTTACATTTTCTAGAGAATTTAATGAACTTTCAGTTAAAATTAAAAATGTCTTGTTTTAGCTACATCAATTTTAAGGCTAAATTTGGAATATTCAGACATAGTTCCGAATTTTTTAGAAATTTTTTTGAGTTCCAACACAATTTTTGAAGTAAGTTCCTTTACATTTTTTAACAAGTTAAGAAATTCTAAATGTTACCATATTTATATGATAAAAAAAACTACAGAACAATCATACTCAAAATATTTGAAAAATTATAAATTGTACTTTACTCTTCTAAAAGTCAAAAAGCGGGATAAAGCGGGATGAAGCGGAACTTTTGTTTAAAAAGCGGAATGGAAAATAAAGGCGGGATGAGACTTCAAAAACCGGGATAATCCCGCTAAAAGCGGGATTATTGGCCAGGTTATGTATGGGTAATTTTTCTAGCTATTTTGGGTTAACAAAGTCTTAAGTAAGTATATATGTTATTTCCAAATTATTATTACACAATGAAACACCAAAAATATTTTTGAAGGATAAATTTCTTAAAAATTCAAACAAAATAATATATTCGTTGTCTGGGTTATATTTGACCCCTATCAAACTGGGTTAAAACAAGTAAAAAAGTTAAATTCGGCCTTGCCGAATGTAGTGATACCCTCCACAATTTCAAAAAGATTATTACAAAGAACTTTATTTAAAAGAAAATTACTTTTGAAAAAAAAAATTTTGAAAAAAAATTTCCGCGAAAAAAATTTTTGGTAAAAAAAATCCGCGATTTTTTTCTTTTTTTGTCAAAAAATATGTTCGTACTTGTTTAAATACCATTTGGTGTTCAATTATGTTCACATATGTCAACCAGAAGCCGAATTAAACCATTTTGTATTTTTAGGTTATGTTGAATGGACTGAAATTTTTGAGGTGTGCGTACATTTTCGTTCATAACTTTTGAACCGCTGAACCGATATCGCTCAAATGCAATACCAAACTTCTCGGGAGAACTTCCAATAAATATGTTAAGTTTCAGTCATCTCTGTGTAATATTTTGTCCGCGACAGCATTTTCCACAGACAGACAGACAGACGGACAGACGGACATCGCTAGAATGTCTTAAAATCGATCGGGCATCATGAATATATATACTTTATGGGGTCCCAGATCGATATTTCGATGAGTTACAAACGGAATGACAAACTTATATATACCCTCTATCACTAAGTGGAGGGTATAAAAATATATATAAAGTGACACAGCTATTTTTGTCGAATGAAATAATATACACAACAAGTTTTGTAAATTTTTACTAAAATCTAATTTATATCCTTGACATCCGCAAAACTCAAATGACTCCCAAAAAGAATTGAGTCGATGGATATCTTTAGAATGTATTTATTAATGTATTGCAATAGAATAGCAAAATTTATATTTTTTGTTTAATAAAATTTTCAAAAAATCAAAAATACTCATTTCAGGTATTTTTTACAAGGTTAAAAGTGTTGGCGATGTCATAAAAAGTTATTAATTATATTTTATTTATGTATTATTGGGTAACACACCCCTCTAATGGCATTTCCCTCCTCTTCATTTTGAACTTTAAAAATCGTTAACACATAAATCCAAGTTATTGCTAAATAATTACTCTTTTCGACAACAAAAAACCTACCAGTAAAATATTCAACTGATTCTTATATTGATTTTGATCTCCTGATTCCAAATCTGCCACCCAGATTTTTCTACCACATACCGTTTTTAAGATATTCGCTGTTAAAAAGTAAAAAAAACTAAATTTGGCCACTGATAAGTATTCTTGCGTAGCTTCTAAAAAAAGGACTTGATTTCATACAAAATTGACCTCCAGATTCCAAAACTGCAATCCAAATTTTTCTAGATATTCGCGTGAACAAATTTTCAAACATGCATGCTAGAAAAATTTGGATTGCAGTTTTGGAATAACACAGAAAAAAATATGAAGGAAACAAATTTGAGTAATCACTTGTTTAAATTTAAAAACAAAAATTGAGTAATTTTTTAATTGACACAATTAAAAATTTACTCAAAAATTTTAAAAATAATTTAAGTAAATAATTTAATAAAAATTTAATAGCTTTTTTATTTTTTTTTTAACTCTCATAGTTTTTTGAATTCTCGTTTAGTTTATAGTTTTTTGTGTATGTATATGAAAGTTTGTAATCGTCTTCATTAAATTTTCCTATGTTTTTGAGACATAAATATGTTTGGTAAAGTTTGAAAAAACAAGTTTTTTGTTTTTTTTTGTAAAAAAATTTAAAACTTTTTTAAACTTTTAAAAAAAATAAATAGATAAATTTTGAGTAAATTTTTAATTGTGTCAAATAAAAACTTACTCAAATTTTTTTTAAATATTTAATAAATTTTTATTAAAAATTTACTCAATACTATTAAATCGTTTACTGGTGCAAAATTTAGTAATTTTTTACTCAATAGTATTAAAAATTTACTCAAATATTTTTTTTATTTTTTTCTGTGAAGGAGATCTATTTTATATGAAATCAAGTCATATTTTTTGGAAGCAAAGTAAGAATATGTAACAGTGGACCCCCAATTATTGGTATTTTAAAAATATGGTATCAGTAGAGCAAAATCTATAAGAATCAGTTGGATTTTTCACTGGTAGGTTTTTGTTGTCGAACAGTGTAATTATTTAGCAATAACTCGAAAACAGGATCAGCTTGGATTTTCGTGTTAACGATTTTTTAAAACTCTAAATAAAGAGGAATGAAATGTCATTACCCAATTTTGTCACAATTTTTACAAAACCTAATTTTGCTTGAAGAGGGGTGTGGTAAAAGTAAAACAAAAAAAAATAATTTTGGTTATTTTCACAAAATTTAAATTTTTTTTATTTTGTTAAAATTATGGCCATTTTGGATTTTTTACGAAACTTTGACCTCACAGCGGCACAGGCTAATTAAATCCGATCTACCTCAAATTTTTACACAATTATTTTTAGATCCAATAGCACAAAATTCCGCACGGCACTTCTCGGAATTAAAAAATAAAAAAAAAATCATACAAGAAAACCCACTCTTAATTAATACCCTCCACAATACCTTTTAAAAGTGATATGTAAAACAAAAAAACTTTCTTATGTGAAAAAAAATAAAAATGTTGATAAGAAATATTTTATTTTGAGTACAGAACTTTTTTTAGTCATTTTTGTAAAAAAAAATATTGACTATATTTTTTTAAATATTTTTTTTTTTAATTTTTTCCGAATCTCAAATTTTTTCTAAAGAAAAAACAAACTCAGAATCTGAGAGTTTTTCTAAATAAAAAAGTGTGTAAGATATTTTCCTACAGAGAAAAATTTTTCAGAATCTTAAACTTTTCCTCTTTAAAAATGTTTCAGAATCGGAGAATTTTACTAAATGAAAAATGTCTTAGAATCTGAGAATTTTTCTAAAGAAAAATGTTCTATAGGAAAAATATTTTAGAAATTGTTTCAGAATCTTACAAGAGAAGTATTCAAACCCTTGTTAACCGATTTGCCTAAAAATTAACATATGTATATAATTTTAAAGGTTGGTATTTGGGGGTTCAAAAAATGAGTAAAAAAAATGGCGAAAAAATTGTTTGTTTTTTTATTTTCAGCCATTTTTTAAGTTATTCTATGATGTCTTAATAAAAGAAGAAAAGCTTCGTTAAATATTTTTTTCAAGAAAACGTGTAAACTTAGGGGAGTATATGTGTGAAGACATAGACCTATGATATCCATATAAATATGAAATAATCTTTATTAAAATTAAGTCTACACTTTTTTTGCTCAAGACGATGTTCCTGTTAGTTCAAGAGTAATTGGGATTTTCCCGAAGGTCAACATTGTTTCATATTGGAGCAACGAAATCTATATTTTTTGACTTTGACAGCACACAGACAAAAAAGTATTTGATTTTAGATAATGATTCACAATTTTATCCGCATATCAAAAATTTGTATAAAAAAAATGAAATGAAATTTGAATTAAGCGCGACTTTTAAAGCAAACCAATCCAACGTGCACTAGTTTAAATGTACAAAACTATTTTCTGATCCGTCTTTAAATATATAGTACCAAATTGTAGCAGTCAAATTTTTGTTTCGTAAGTAAGTAGACATGCAGGCAGAAATATGCATGCGGTGAGGCATTTTTAAGGAAGACAGAGAAACAGACAAAATAAAAAAAAAAAACAAAACGTAAATGTAATCATAATGCCAAAAGGGTTTAATAACCATACATCACTTTAATATATGTGTGTGTTTGTATCTAGGCAATTTACACACACGCACACATACACTAACACGAACTAGACCTAAATACTCGTATATTATTGTTGTTGTTGCCAATACCTAAGAGTCAATGCGCAATCATTTATTTGGGGGCTTCTTAAAAAATCAAAACAATTTTTATTGAACTAAACAAAATTTCCAATAATTTCCAAAATTGAAATTGCAATTGCGGTTTGTGTTAAATAAAGAAATGAAGAGTTGCAACAATGAAAATAAAAATCGGGCAATAGGAAATGGAATATTTAATGTATGAATGTTTGTAATGTATACAAAACACGTATAGGTATAAAAAAAAATATTTGAATGTGTGGAGTGAATATGTTTGAATGTTTGTTACAAAAAAAAAAAAAAAAACAATAGAATTTTGATAGAGTTAAAAATTTTGTAAATTTTTAATAGTATTGATTAAAAAATATACTTAATTTTTCACCACTCAGAAAAAAAAATAATAATTAAAAAATTCGTAGATTTAAATAAAAAATTAATTAAATCCGGACCAATCACTAAAATGTGCATATAAATTAAAAATATTTGTATGATGTTTATAAACATAAATGGATGTTTAGTTGATTAAATACTTAATACTATTAATTAAACAAATTAATTAAAATTATAAAAAAATATTAAAATTTCATTTTTGAGGTTTATTCTAGATTGAGGCCATTATAATTAACATTTCATTACATGACTTAATTTCCTTATAGAAAACATTTTTTTTGGGTTTTATTCTTGTTTTAACAAATGTTTTACAAACTACGCAAATTTTCGAAAAAAAAATTGATTGTTTTTACATAAAAGAGATCAACGAAAAAAAAAAAATAGCGGTAAATGGGGAATAGCGGAGTTGCTAGATACGCGCGAAGTCAACATTGCATATGCAATGCCATGCAACGAAGGATATTCTCATAGAATAATATTCAAGATTTTTTTTTCTGTTTTAGGATTATTTTAGCTACAGTTAATTATTTTCTTTACTAATTAAAACTATGACATTCTCATAGAATAATTTTCAAGAAAATTATTTTTTCTGTTTTAGCTTTATTTATTCGAGCGTATGAAAATGTCTCGGAATCTTAGACGTTTTCTGAGACTTTTTTATGGAACAATTTCTCAGAATCTGAGACTTTATGAAAAATGTATGAGAATCTGAGACCTTTTCTATAGGAAAATTATCTCAGAATTTAAGACTTTTTCTATAAGGAAATTGTCTCAGAATATAAATTTGTTTAATAAGAAAAATATCTTAAAATCTAAGACTTTTTCTATAAAAAAATTGCTCTGATTCTAAAACCTTTTTAATAGGAAACATTTCTCAGAATTTGAGACTTTTTCAGCAGGAAAAATGTCTATGCATATTAGGGTGGTTTTTTATTTTATTGTTTTGGAATTTCGAGGAGCGCGCAGCGGATTTTTGTGACATTTGATGTTAAAATAATTGTGTAAAAATTTGAGCTAAATCGGATAAAATTACCCCAAGGCGCAAGAAGGTCAATGTTTCGAGAAAAAGCCAAAATGGCCAAATTTTGAAAAAACTTAAAAAAATGTAAATTTTGGTGAAATAAAAAAAATAAAATATTTTTTATTTAACTTTCTTGCAATAATACTCAGAAAAAATTATCTTTACTTTTTATGACGGCAGTATCACTTTCAAACATGAAATACAAAAATGACCATGCATTTTGGGGGGTACCTGAAATGAGTGTTTTCGATTTTTTGAAAATTTTATTAAACAAAAAAATTAAATCTTACTATTTTATAGCAATGGATTATTAAATACATCCTAAGGCTTAAATATTTAAAAAATTTGGGATATCCATCGACTCAATTTTTTTTGGAGTCATTTGAGTTTTGCGGATTTCAAGGAGTCAAATGACTCCAAAAAAAAATTGAGTCGATGGATATCCCCAATTTTTTAAATATTTAAGCCTTAGGATGTATTTAATAATCCATTGCTATAGAATAGTAAGATTTAATTTTTTTGTTTAATAAAATTTTCAAAAAATCGAAAACACTCATATCAGGTACCCCCCAAAATGTATGGTAATTTTTGTATTTCATGTTTGAAAGTGTTACTGCCGTCATAAAAAGTAAAGATAATTTTTTCTGAGTATTATTGCAAGAAAGTTAAATAAAAAATATTTTATTTTTTTTATTTCTACAAAATTTACATTTTTTAAAGTTTTTTCAAAATTTGGCCATTTTGGCTTTTTCTCGAAACTTTGACCTCCTTGCGCCTCGGGTTAATTTTATCCGATTTAGCTCAAATTTTTACAGAATTATTTTAACATCAAATGAAACAAAAATCCGCTGCGCGCTCCTCGAAATTCCAAAAAAAATAAAATAAAAAACCACCCTAATGCATATGTATCAATATTTTAGGTTGAACATTAGCAATTTGTCATTTATATTCCCTTTGCTATTTGTAGTATAGAATTTCTATATAATCTTGACAATGGAATCTGACAAATTTCGAAACACGTGTCGATTAAATCTTGCAACAATGAACAATTTAATCGACACGTGTTTCGGAATTTGTCAGATTCCATTGTCAAGAAATATTGGTCTAAGACCCCATAAAATATATATATTCATGATCTTCGATCGATTTTAAGACGATCTAGCAATGTCCATCTGTCTGCCTGTCTGTTGAAAACACGCTAACTTTTGTAAGACTTCACGGAGGCTCCTGAAGTTTGGCATATATGTTAAGCATTTATCTGGTCAGGTTGGTATTGCAATCCAGTGAAATCGATCCAGTGGTTCAAAAGTTATGAGCAAAAGATTAATTTCGGCAAGGGTTTTTCGCAAATGTACGAGATAAATCACACGCTTACTTATGAAAAGTAATTCTGAGGATGCTGAAGCTTGGCATATATATTTGCCGTTCCCCTGGCCTTAGTTCGTTTTAAATTTCAGCCAGATCGGTCAAGTGGTTTAAAAGTTGTTAGCAGATTAGATTAGTTTCACCTTAAATTCAAGAGTTGAAAACCCGTTAAACATGTTTTAAAAGCGTTGGTAAGTCACAAAAAAATTTCACAACGTATTTTTGTCACTCAAAAATATTTTTACACTAAAGAAAAAAAAATAAACTCGAAAAAAATTTTACACTCAAAAAAAATTTTAGTAAATTATTTTTTTTTTTTTCAAAAATTACTTTAAAAAAATAGTTTTTTTACACAAAGTAAAAACTAATCAAAAATTTTATTTTTTCACGTTAGAAAATTTACTATTACTTAAAAGGAAATTGTGGAGGGTATTCATAGATTCGGCCAAGTCGAATTTAACTTTTCTACTTGTTTATAATGGAAATGTGTCAGATACTAAGTCTTAGATTCTGAGGCATTTTTTTCTATAGAAAAAGTCTTAGATTCTAAGAAAATTTTCATATAGAAAAAGTCTCAGATTCTGAGACATTTTTCCTACAGAAAAAGTCTCAGGTTCTGAGACATTTTTCCTATAGAAAAATGTCAGATTCTGATTAATTTTTCCTATAAAACAAGTCTCAGATTCCGACACATTTTTCCTATAGAAAAAGTATTAGCTTATGAGCAGTGGCGGGTACAGCTTTTGGGTTTGGGGGGGGAAAATTTTTTTTACTTCAAAAAAAAAAAATCATAAATTCACCTTTGTTGACGAGCAAAAAAAAAGGGAAACGTTTTTTTTACAAAAAAAAGTGATGGAATAGCTATAAAATCATCAAATTTATCAGTTTTTGCCGAAGGAGGTCTGTTTTTCATGATCATATTTCGTTAGATCAATTTTTTTTTAAATTTGTTTTAAAAGAAATTTGTATAATGAAATAATTAGATTTTTTGAGCTCAAGGCCAGTGTTATTTTAAATAAATCTTCCTTTATTTTCTTCCAATATTTCAAAAAATCTAATTATTTCATTAAAATTTGAAAGGTCGAATATTAACAACTATAATTAGAAATTTGTATATTTTTCGTATGCATAAGAAGAGAATTTTTTAATAGAAGAAATTCTCCCTTTATAGAAAACATCAGATGTTGGGACATTTTTCGTGAAAAAATTATTTTTTGTAGGGAAAATGTCTCAGAATATAAGACTTTTCTTTTCGAAAAATGTCTCAGAATCTGAGACTATTTTCGCATAGAAAAATTTTCAGATTTTTAAAAGAAATTTAAAAGAAAATACATAAGACGAGTCAAAATCTGAGAATTTTTTAATAGAAGAAATTCTTCCTACATAGAAAATATCAGATTTTGAATATTTTTAGTGATTTTTTTTATAGGGAAAATGTCTCAGAATATAAGACTTCTTCTTCTTTACGAACAATGTCTCAGAATCTGACACTTTTTTCGTATAGAAAAATTTTCAGATCCTAAAAATTTTTTCCACAGAAAAAGTCTCAAATTCTGAGACATTTTACTATAGAAAAAATCTCATATTTTAAAGAATTATTGAGACATTTTTCCTATAGAGAGGTCTCTGATTATTAGATTTGTTTCGTACTATAAAAAATTTTAGATTCTGAGAAAAAGTCTTAGATCCTTTAACCTTTTTTCCAATTGAAAAAGTCTCAGATTCTAAGACTTTTTCCTAAAGAAAAAGTTTCAAATTCTGAGATCTTATTTCTAAAGGCTCAGATTCTCAGACCTTTTTCCTATAGAACAAGTTTAAAGTTTAAAATTCTGGCACTTTTTCTCTAAAGAAGAAGTGACAGATTCTGAGACCTTTTTCTGATTCTGAAATATTTTCCTAAGACACTTTTCCTATAGAAAAAGTCGGAGATTCTGTGACCCTTTCCTAAAGAAAAAGTCCCAGATGTTTTTCCTATAGAAAACATGTCAGACTTTAAGACCTTTTTCCTATAGAAAGGTCATACTGAGACCTGTTTTCTATAAAAAAAGTGAGAGATTCTGAGACATTTTTCTGAGATTCTGAGACCTTATTCCTATAAAAAAGTCTTAGATTCTAAGACCTTTTTCCCATTGAAAAAGTCTCAGATTCTGCGACCTTCTACCAATTCAGTAAGTTTCAACTTCTGAGACTATTGTTCGACAATAAAAAGTCTCAGACTTTGAGGATTTTTCTTTTTAAAAAAAAACTCAGATTCTGAGAACTTTTTCCTTGAAATAAGTCCCATATTCAGAAGTTCTGAGACTTTTTTCCCAGAAAAATTCTTCTGCTACCTTTTTCCTATAAATAAGATTTGAGACATTTTTCACATAAAATAGTTTCAGATTCTGAGAATTTTTTCTTTAGAAAAAGTTTATTCTTTAGAAAAAAAAAATTAAAATAGTTTTACATATGTAAGTTCTATCAACATTTTTAAGATTTTAAAATATTTTTCCTATTGCTATGTAGAAGACAAACAATTTTTATATAAACCAAATTAAGATCCTGTAACATTTTTCTATACAAAAAAAGTATATTCTATGTAATTTGTTTATGCCAAAATTCATAATAAGATTTTTCACAGACAATTTTCAGATTAATTCACTTTTCCTTAAAAAATTTAAAAATTTTCCCCCTTAAAATTTTTTCTATGAAAAATTTTTGGACTTCGAGATTTTTTTAGAAAATTTCCGTCTTTCTTTTTTTCTTCTTTTTCTTTCTTTCCTTTTCTTTCTTTTTTTTTTTCTTTTTTTCTTTTTTTTTCTTTTTTTTTCCTTTTTTTTTCTTTTCGAAATTTGGTCTGGGGGGGGAAATTTCCCCTTTCCCCCCCCCCCCTTGTACCCGCGCATGCTTATGAGGTATTTTTCCTTAGGAAAAAGTCTGAGATTCTACGAAATTTTTTCTATAGAAAAAGTGTCAGATTCTGAGACATTTTTGCTATAGAAAATGTCTCAGATACCTGAGATATTTTCGTTATAGAAAAGTGTCAGATTCTGAGATATGTTTCCTACAGAAAACGTCTCAGATTCTGAGATATTTTTCCTATATCAATAGTCTTATTAGATTCTCAAACATTTTACTTATAGAAAAAGTCTCAGATTCTAAGACAATTATTCTACAGAAAAAGTCTCAGATTTTGAGAAATTTTTCCAATAGAATAAGTCTCAGATTTTAAAATAATTTTCCTATAGATAGCCTCAGATTGTGAGAAAATTTTCCAATAGAAAAATTTTAGAATCTTAGAAATTTTTTCTATAGAAAAAGTCTCAGATTCTTAGACATTTTTCCTATAGACAACGTCGCAGATTCCAAGACATTTTTCTTATTGACAAAGTCTTAGATTCTGTTACATTTTTCCTATGGAAAAAGTGTCAGATTCTGACAAATTTTCCTATTGAAAAAGTCTCATATTCTGAGATATTTTTCCTTCAGAAAAAGTTTCAGATTCTGAGATATTTTTCCTAAAGCAAAAGTCTTAGATTCTTAAAAAAATTTCCTATAGAAAAAGTCCCAGATTCTAACACATTTTTCCTATAGAAAAAGTCTCAGATTGTAAGACAGTTTTCCTATAAAAAAACGTCTCGGATTCGGAGACATTTGTCCTACAGAAAAAGTTTCAGATTAAACTTTAACATGGGTTAAAATTGTCTAATTTATATAGAGTTCTTATTTCAAAAGAAACCATAATTTACAGGAAACAAACAAAATTTGACATAAGACTTTTGTCTGCCACCCTAACATTGCATATAGTGGCGGATGAGTGATATTAACTTCTTTGCTTTAATAAGATATTAATCATACTCATGCAAAGTTTATTTCGATCATTCTCATGCAAAGTTTATTTATTGATAGAGGAATACTACACCATTCAGTTGTAATTCGAGAATTCTATTTGTAATTTAAAGATTCCATTTGTAATTCGAAAATTCCATTTGTAATTTGAAGATTACATTTGTAATTCGAAAATTTCATTTGTTATTCAAAAAAGATCAGTTGTAATTCGTAACAAATCAATTGTAATTCCTAAAAGATATATTTTAATTCGAAAAAGACACATTTTAATTCGAAATAGCTCAATTGTAATTCATAAAAGATAAATTGTTATTCAAAAAAGATCAATTGTAATTCAAAAAAGATCAATTGTTATTCGAAAAAGATAAATTTTAATTCGCAAAAGATCAATTGTAATTCGAAAAACATCAATTGTAATTGAAAAAGATCAGTTGTAATTTTAAAAAGATCAATTGTAATTCAAAATATGCAATTGTAATTTGAAATAGATCAATTGTAATTCGTAAAAGATCAGTTGAAATTCGAAAAAGATCAATTGTTATTCGAAGAATCCAATTGTAATTTAAAATAGATGAATTATAACTCGAAAAATGTTAATTGTAATTCAAAAAAGATCAATTGTTATTCGAAAAAGATCAATTGTAACTTTAAAAAAATCCATTTAATGGATTAATGCACTATGCAAAAATGTTGAAAAAAATATTAATTTTTAACCGTTTTCTGCGTTTTTATCTTCATTTGTAAAATTATACAAATGGTCTATCCGTCCTTATTCGCATGAACTGTTCAATTGTTTTTCGAAAAAGATCAGTTGTAATTCGAAAAAGATCAATTGTTTTTCGAAGAATCCAATTGTAATTCAAAATAAATCAATTGTAGTTTAAAGAAGATCAATTCTAATTCGAAAAATATCAATTGTTATCAGAAAAATTTCATTTGTAATTCAAAAAATTTTAATTCAAAAAAAATCAATTATAATTCGCAAAAGATAAGTTGAAATTCGAAAAATATCAATTGAAATTCAAAATAGATCAATTGTAATTCAATAATTATCAATTATAAGTCGAAATAGATCAACTGTAATCCAAAAATGATAAATTTTTATTCGAAAAGGATCAATTGTTATTCGAAGATTCTAATTGTAATTTGAAAAATATCAAGGAAAATTCAGTTCATATTTTTAGAATTACAATTGGAATATTTCGAATTACAATTAATGTTTTTCGAATAATAATTGATCTCTTTCGAGTTATCTTTTTCGAACTACGACTGCAATTTTTGAATTTTAAAAGGTATTTTCGAATTACAAGTAGAATCTTCGAATTACAAATGGAATTTTGGAATTACAATTGATCATTTACGAATTACATCTGTAAATGGTGTAGTTAAACGACACCATAACTTACTTGTAAATGATCGTAATTTTAGAATGATTTTAGTCGATTTCGAGAATTTTGGTTTTTGTGTATTTTTTTGGTAGATCGTTTTAAAATCGATCGAATATCATGAATATTTATACTGTGTTGGATGTTTTAAAGGACACACGGACGGACATATCGAGATCGTCTTAAAACCTTTCGGGTATCATGAATATAATACACACTTTGTTGGGTTCTAGACCGATATTTCGAAATGTTACAAACTGAAACACAAACATATTTTAACATATTTTATTTGACATCTGGGGTCTATAACCGGTATAAATTTCGCTGCAATCGGTCCAGTACCTACACACAAAGAAAAAGCTTCATTAATATAATGAAACTCGTCATAAAAATTCGTCCAATGAAACTGTTTCATTATATTTATGAAAATTTTCATAAATATTCATAGTATTTATGAAAGATTTCATTATATTTATGAAAATTTTCATAATATTTATGAGTATACTAACTTAATAGCTAAATTATTAAAAATAAACCACTATTCACCGTTGCGTATGATTGTTATTTAAAGGCAATTATAAAATTAAGCATACGCCTTTTATACAGTTTTGAAGCAATTATTATTATAATTATAAAGTTTCATCAACTTCAAATGCATGTAAAAAACCCCCTTGAGGGTTTTGTTATGGAACATGCAAACTTTAATTTTCTTTTGGTTTCATCGCATTCCATTGATACAAAAACAGGACAAATTCAAGGAAGTACTGAAGGTATTTTTCTTAATTTTTTCTCAACAAAATGTTAAATATTCTTCTTGTACCTAACAAAATCATTTCATGCATAGCTAAATATATGTATATCTTAATTTACAGAGCAGTTAATTCTAATTCGTATAATAAGTAATAAGGACCTGGATAATTGCAAAACATAATTGCTACAAATTTGATCTACAAACTGCACACAAGAACACACTTGTATGATAACAATTTGTTGAACACTAAAAAAAAACTTTGTAAAATTACAAGAAAAACTTGTAACTTTTTTTTTGTTTGCTACCTCCTATTTGACAAAAAATTCCTAGTAATTTTACAAGATTTTTACCAATAATTTTGTAATTTTACAAGGTTCTTACCAATAAAATTGTAAATTTACAAATTTTTTGACACGATAAAATTTACAAAGAGGTTTCGTAATTTTACTAGATTTTTTGCTACCTCCTATTTTACGAGAATTCCTAGTAATTTTACAAGCTTTTTACCAATAATTTTGTAAGCTTTTTACCAATAAAATTGTAAATTTACAGTTTTTTGGCGCAAATAAAATTACAAGGAATTCTTGTGAATTTACTAGATTTTTTTTTGTAAAATTATCTTGAAAATTCGTAAAATTGCAAAAAAAAATTGTAAAATTACAAAAAAAAATGTAAATTTCGATTTGTTAAAAAACAAGGAAAACGGTCAAATATTGGTAAAATAGGATTACGAGACTTTTCCTAGTAATTTGACAAAGTTTTTTTTTTGTGTGTAAGGAAAACTTGAAAATGGATGCATAATGACATAGAATAAGTTGTAGTCTACCTATCGAACGACCGACTGGAGCTTGTCGCTATATTTTAACATGTACTTACAAACCCATATGAACGCACAAAATTATACTACAACATGCATAAAGATTAATATAACATGGCAATTATACGGTTTAATGAGAGCTCAAATATATATGGGGCATTCCATGTGAAATCGGACAACTTTTTTTTTAGATTTTCCCAATTTGTTTACAGTTTTTAGTACCCTTCGAAAACTCCTTCGTGGTAAATTTTCAGAATCTTTTGATGACCCGTTCAAAAGATATCGAATTTTTTAAAATTGGTAGTTTGTTCCTTTACTCAAACTTCTTTTAATCATAACTTCTTCAATGATGGTCCAAATTTAAATTTTTTTTTTCAAAATTTTTGTTTTTTTGCGCACTTTCTAAAAAAAAATCCCAAAAAATTCTTAAAAGCGCTCTAGTATGCGATTTTTAAGTTTTAAAATTTAAATCTCATTTTTGAAAATGTTTGTACTCTTCGATTTTTTTGAAATTTTTTGGTGTAAAACTTCTATCAATTCTACAAATTTTTTGCCCAGGAAGATCGTGGGATAACGATTATTACTATTTTTAAAAATTTTTTGAAAAAATGTTATTGTAATTTTCCAATCTTAAAATCATTTCTACTGCTCTAATGGTGCGTCATAGAGGGGTCCTTTATAAGACCGACCCCCATTAATTTTTACGTCTTAACATTTCTTTGGAACAAACTAATACCCTATCTCCAATTTCTAAGGGGGCTCCCACACAAAACGACTTTTTTTAAAATTTGTTCTAACCGCTATAACTGCCCTAATAGTGCCCTTAGAGCAACAAAATGTATGACCGACCCACAATATTTTTTTAGTCTAAACATTTTCTCTGAACACACCTACCCTCTATCTTTAACTGTTAAGGCGGTCCCCATACAATTTTTTTTATTTTTTGTAAATTTGTTTTATTTAATCAGCTTCTACCGGTCCAATAGTGCGTCCGAGAGGGGTCATTAGTGAGACCGACCCCCATTTATTTTTACCCTACAACATTTTTTAAAAACATACCTACGCCCTAACTCCACTCCCTAAGTAGGCTCCCATACAAATAACAGTTGAAGCAAATTTTATAAAAATGTAATTTTGTATGGGAGCCTACTTAGGAAGTGGAGATAGGGCGTAGGTATGCTTTGAAAAAATGTTGTAGGGTAAAAATAAATGGTGGTCGGTCTCACTAATGACCCCTCTCGGACGCACCATTGGACCGGTAGAAGCTGATTAAATAAAACAAATTTACAAAAAATAAAAAAAAATTGTATGGGGACCGCCTTAACAGTTAAAGATAGAGGGTAGGTGTGTTCAGAGAAAATGTTTAGACTAAAAAAATATTGTGGAATGGTCATACATTTTGTTGCTCTAAGGGCACTATTAGGGCAGTTAGAGCGGTTGGAACAAATTTTAAAAAATGTCGTTTTGTGTGGGAGCCCCCTTAGAAATTGGAGATAGGGTATTAGTTTGTTCCAAAGAAATGTTAAGACGTAAAAATTAATGGGGGTCGGTCTTATAAAGGACCCCTCTATGACGCACCATTGGAGCAGTAGAAATGATTTTAAGATTGGAAAATTACAATAAAATTTTTTCAAAAAATTTTTAAAAATAGTAATAATCGTTATCCCACGATCTTCCTGGGCAAAAAATTTGCAGAATTGATAGAAGTTTTACACCAAAAAATTTCGAAAAAATCGAAGAGTACAAACATTTTCAAAAATGAGATTTAAATTTTAAAACTTAAAAATCGAATACTAGAGCGCTTTTAAGAATTTTTTGGGATTTTTTTTTAGAAAGTACGTAAAAAAACAAAAATTTTGAAAAAAAAAAATTTGAAATTTGGACCATTATTGAAGAAGTTATGATTAAAAGAATTTTGAGTAAAGGAACAAACTACCAATTTTTAAAAATTCGTTATCTTTTGAACGGATCATCAAAAAAATCTGAAAATTTACCACGAAGGAGTTTTCGAAGGGTACTAAAAACTGAAAAAAAATTGGGAAAATCTAAAAAAAAGTTTTTCAAAGTGTCCGATTTCGCATGGAATGCCCCATATATAACACTATATACGCATTTAAAACTGCAAAAATGTGTATTTGAGTGGCATTTTGCTTCAACTTCTTAAAACCTTAAAATTATTTGGTACAAATTTGAAGCCAATTGAGTAAAATTAACCAGTGGCGGTCGGCAATCAATGATTTTCATTTTTGAAAATTTAAAAAAAGTCGCAACATTTTTTTCCTTCAAGCTTTCACAGAGCAGAAGACAAAATTTCATTTAAAATTTATTCGAGCAATTTGATAAATTTTAACCCGAATCCGATCATTTTCACCCGTGGCGCACTTCAATAAAAGTTTTCGTTTTTTGAAAAATTTTACCAAAATCTCTAAATTTTGATCGAAGGGCGCCTTAGGTTAAAATAATAGGTTTAGGCTCAAATTTAGTTTTAAATATAAGTTATTCTCAATCTTTATGAAATAATCCATGAAAACATATTTGAGATTTTTTTTTAATTTCAAATGACGAAATCTCGAAAACCACTAGACCGATTTCAGAAATTTTTTTATATTCGTGTTCAGCATACAAAAATTATTAAAAACAAGTTAGATAGTTATAGTCGGTCAAGACCGACCATATGATAGCCTATACCAGTGTTTTCCGGAAAATGGGTCCCAAGTCCAAACATGAACCGATTGGATCTATCTTTTGTTAGAAATTTATTTAGTGTAGAAAACACACACAAATTTTAGTGGAATTGGTTTATTTTTTACCAATAGACCGATTTAACTGAATATCGGTCGAAATTTTTATTTGGGGACTAACAATAAGTCCAAAAATGGTCCAATTATATTCCAATTTGATGAGATTACTAAAGTACACGTTTAACACCTAAAAATAAAATTGTAATCAAATATTTCCATTTTCATGAATTTTGAGGGAATTATGTGAATATCAGGAGGGAGGTTTGTATGGGAACTACCAGAAGGACTGACCCAATTTCTTTGAAATTTGCAATGCTTATTCGTGCATACAAAATTTGATTACCTGTTAAATTTCAAAGCGATATCTATTTTAAAACGGTTATTAGAGTCATTTAAGCCTAATCCAAATGGGCGTTTGTATGAAAATTTATTGAAATCAATTTTCACAGACAGACGGACGGACGGACATCGCTAAATCGAATCAAAAAGTAATTCTGAGTCGATCGGTATACTTGAAGGTAGGTCTAGGACCAATATTTCGGGTAGTTACAAATATCAGCACAAACTCATTATACCCTGTACCACAGAGTGATGTAGGGTATAATAATACATAATATATTTATACCCTACACCACACTGTGGTAAAGGGTATAATGAGTTTGTGCTGAGGTTTGTAACTATCCGTAATATTGGTGCTACACCTACCATCAAGTATACCGATCGACTCCGAATTACTTTTTGAGTCGATTTAGCAGTGTCTGTCCGTCCCTCCGTCTGTCCGTCCGTCTGTCCATCTAACGGTTTAGGCACGAAATTTCAAGTCAATTTTCAATCAATTGACTTAAAATTTCAAACTTTAGCACCTTTTGGCCTAAGGACGAAATTGAAAATTGAAATTGGAAAAAATCTGTGCACGTTAAGACCTAGCCCCCATACAAACGCCCCATATTAATTTGGCTTAAATTTTTGTATGAACAAATCATTATTTCAAATTTTGCAGGAATCGGATAAGTCCTTCGTGTAGTCCCCATACAAACCACCCTTCCGATATTTACATAATTCTCGCGCGTGACTCACGCCAGATTCAATCACGCTCACGCGTGAGTCACGCAAAATCTACTCACGCAATAAAATTTTCTTACGAAAAAAAAAATCCAAAAAAAAAAAATTGTTTACAAAAAATTAAAAAAAAAATTGGGCAAATCATAAAATCTAATCACGCAAACTCACGCAAAAAATAAATGACTCACTCACTAATCACTCACTCAGATTTTTTTTTTTCAACTCACACTCA
This sequence comes from Pegoplata infirma, assembly GCA_963921195.1. Taxonomy (NCBI): domain Eukaryota; kingdom Metazoa; phylum Arthropoda; class Insecta; order Diptera; family Anthomyiidae; genus Pegoplata; species Pegoplata infirma. The sequence goes on along the minus strand of OY992540.1, from coordinate 129,371,456 downwards.
CTCACATTCACTCGTCATTCACGCGTGATTCACGTGAATCACGCAAATCACGTGACCAGTGCCCATCTCTAGTCTATTGACAACAAAAATAAACCAGTTCCATCAAAATTTGGTCTATGTGTGTTTTATACACTAATTAAAGATCTAACAAAAGATAGATCCAAGCGGTCCATGTTTCGACTTAGGACCCATTTTCCGGAAAACACTAGTGTAGGGTATCATATGGCCGGTCTAAACCGATTATAACTTTTTTACTTGTTTTTATATTTAATTCTATAAAAATCAAAATAGTTAGTGAAAATTTTCCAAAAATTTAACACTTTTCAAATTTGCCAAAAAATGGTGAAAATTTTTTAAAATAAAAAACTTTTTTGCCATACTAAAAAATGACGGTCTAATATTTATACAGACTGAGTTCAATATGTATACTGCAAACCACAAATTTTTCAGAAATAAAAATTTACAAAGTGTTTTAAACAGGCATAACTTTTCGTTTGATCGATTTTGAAAATATGGGTCCGTTTTTCGCATTCCCTCCCATACAATAATGCTAATTTTAATGAAAATCCGAAAATATTCTCAGGATATTTTCTTTGTAAGTGTAGGGTGTAAAAACAAATATTTAAAATTCCATATACTTTTCCTACATAGTGTACGGTGTCAAATATATTCCGTACATAAATTAATTCATAAAGATGTCCTTCTGTTTAATTATAAGTGCGAATTGGTTGTCTATACAAGATTCATATTAAAACATTTTACGCATATTAATAAAATAACTGAGATTGTGTGTGTGCCTGTGAGTTTACTGGATATTTTGAGTACCAGCCAGTTACAACCAATTTACAGTACTACATACTACACTTGCAAATTTAATGACAACCATGAAGAGTTAAAATTAAATGAAATTGTAAAATGTCTACATTTGAATTGAAAACACACAGATATACATACTAACACATACACTCCAAAAAAAACACGTTGTAAAATTACAAGAAAAACTTGTAACTTTTTTTTCTTTGCTACCTCCTATTTGACAAAAATTCCCAGTAATTTTACAAGCTTTTAACCAATAATTATGTAATTTTACAAGGTTTTTATCAATAAAATTGTAAATTTAAAAATTTTTTGACTTGATAAAATTTACAAAGAGGTTTCGTAATTTTACTAGATTTTTTTGCTACTTCCTATTTTACGATAATTCCTAGTAATTTTACAAGCTTTTTACCAATAATTTTGTAATTTTACAAGCTTTTTACCAATAAAATTGTACATTTACAGTTTTTTGGCGCAATTAAAATTACAAGGAATTCTCGGGAATTTACTAGATTTTTTTGTAAAATTATCTTGGAAATTTGTAAAATTACAAAAAAAAATTAAATTTCGATTTGTTAAAAAAACAAGGAAAACTGTCAAATATTGCTAAAATGGGATTACGAGACTTTTCCTAGTAATTTGAAAAAGTTTTTTTTTTGTGTGTACGCAGAGTACATTAATGAGAAAAATTGTGGTCATGTTTTAAATCAAGTAATGTCTCAAATGTCATTTCTTGCCGTATGTTCAACAGAGCAATAATACGAATACATTGTATAAAATGTATGTTAATCGAAAAATTACTACCGAATAAAAATGTAAAATTAACCAAAAATTAATGGGTTACATAAAGAGATGACCAAACTATAATTTAAGTTAAAATTAAAATTTTATATTATGCCGTTACGCCGACATTTTTTGTATGGAAAAAAAGTTTTATTCTCCGATTTCGGAAAATTTTTGTTTTCCTGGTACTAAGACTTTTCTGGTACAAATTGGAGAGTTTTTGGATCAAGTCTGATGCAGTTCTGGGGCAACCGGCTTCCCATCGGAGCATACGTGCTGGTAAAAAAACACAAAAATTCCCCCTCGGAGTCGTTTCTAGAGAATTGCAATGCAAGATAGCTTGCATACAAAAGTTACATTTTTAAAAAAATCGAGCAAAATTGAAAGAGTTAAAATTTTTATTATGATTCCATTCCTTAAGGAGGCTCCCATACAAATTGGCATTTTTATGAAATTAGCTCACATCGCTCTAACTATCCCAATAATGTCTCTAGAGGAGTCAAATATGTGACCGGCCCCCAATATTTTTTTAACACCAAAATTTTTTGCAAACATATCAACCTTCTATCTTTAACCCTTAAGGCGGTCCCCATACAATTTTTTTATAAACTTGTTTTATTTAATTAGCTTTTAACGCTCCAATAGTACCTTCTAGAAGGGCAAAATGTAAGACCGACCTTCATTAATTTTAGTCCCCCAACGTTTTTCTAGAAAAAACCTACCCCTTATATCCTCTCACCAGGCGCGGATCCAGCTCTTGGGTTTGGGGGGAGGGAAATTTTTTTTTACTCAATTTTTTTTTTGCAGGGATCCTCAGGGCAAACTCATTAGTCAAGGTTTTTCATTGGTTACCTCTTGTTTATTTTGATATTTTCTACAGAATCTATTCCAAATTTTAAAAATTTATCCTATATAAAATGTTTTTAAACTTAAGAAAATGTTCGATATTTTAAAAAATGCCTCGTCAACAATTTTTCAATAGAAAATATATCAGATTTTGAAATTTTTCTGAGTCATTTGCTTAAAGAGAAAGTTTATGATTCTGATATTCCAATAAAAAAATTATGAAGTTCTAAGGCATTTTGCTAAAGAAAAGGTTTTAGAATTTATAATATTCTTGCTGTAGAAAAATGCTCAGATTCTGATATACTTTTATATAGAAAGTTCTCAAATATTTAGGCAATTTTCCCACTTAAAAATTCCTATATTTAGAAAAATTCTTCGTATAGAAAATTTCTCAAATTTAGTAACATTTTCAACACGGAAAACTTCTTAGGTTCTGAAACATTTTTTTCTATTCTATTTCTCTGCAATTTTTTTTCGTTTTTTAACGTTTTTTAACTGTTTAATTGTGTCAAGTAAAAATTTATAAATTTATTTTTTAAGAATTTTAAAAAAGTTTTAAATTTTTTTTACAAAAAAATAACAAAAAACTTATTTTTTCTAACTTTACAAGACATATTTATGTCTCAAAGACATAGGAAAATTTTATAAAGACGGCTACAAACTTTCATATAAGTACATATCCAAAAAACTATAAATTAAAAAAAAAAATAAAAAAAAATATTTAATTTTTATTAAATTAAATTAAATTTTTAATTACGTCAATTAAAAAATTACTTAATCTTTTTTTTTTTTAATTTAAACAAGTGATAACTTAAATTTTGTTATCTCCCATATTTTTTTCTGTGTGAGATTAGAAAAAATAAAGGCTTTAATGCTTTTTAGAATTTTTTATTTCCTATATTCTGAGACATTTTCTGTGGAGAAGTATATTTTTCTGAGACACCTTTTCTTAGAAAAGTCTAAGATTCTCAAACAATTTTAGACACATATTTCCTATTAAAAATTCTGAGAATCTATGAAATTTTTTCTACAAAAAGTCTTAGATTCTTAAACATTTTTTCCTATAGAAAATGTCTCAGACCTTTTCTCTCGGACTCTGAGTCTCAGACATTTTCTATAGATTCCGAGACATTTTTAAAATAAAAAATCTCATAATCTAACACATTTTCTTAGATTCTGGGATATTTTTTATAAAAGTCACAGAAGCCTGAGAAAAGTCTCAGATTTAAAAAAAAGCCTCAGATTCTAGACATTGTTTCTAAATTCTGAGATATTTTTTCCTATCGAAAAAGACTGAGATTTGTTCTACGGTTCTTTGATTTTTTCCTATAGAAAATGTCCAGCTTTTCCTATTAAATAGACTTGGAATCTTTCAAACAGAAATAATCTCAGATTCTGGGATATTATCTCAGAATCTGAGATAATTTCGTAAAAAAAGTCTTAGTTAATAAGACATTTTTTAAAAGAAAAAGTCTCAGATTCCGAGACATTTTTTTTTTATAAAAAGTTCACAGGTTCTCTACAATTTTTTCTATAGAAAAAGTCTCAGATTCCAATAAATTTTTTATAGAAAAATTCTCAAATTTTTCCTTAAAATTTTTAAGATTCAAAACCATTTTTCCTAAAAAAAAATTGAGATTGATTTATTATATATTTGAGATTGATTTATTATAGAAAATAATTACCACATAATTTTCCTTTCTAGTTCATTTTCTTTTTTACCTATCTGGTAGTTCTTCCCTTTCCAAAGAAAAATCATCAGATTTTTTCCTAATAAAAAATTCTGAGATTTTTCCTATAAAAAAATTTTTCTTCTGCATTTTTTCAACTTGAACCCTTATAACAAATATAATTAGAGCCCGTGCTCGATCTGTACTTACAGAAAAAATCAAATAAAATTACTGACAAAATATGTCGCCATTAGGCACATTCCTTCATTTGTGTCTGCAATTCCAGATCATGTTGGTAACCCTTGTGAAATAATGTAAGAGACAAAAAAGTTGAAAGAAAGTATGAAGTGAGGTTGAGATTGCTAGTAGAGATGGGATCGTGAGTGACTTTTCAATCACGATCACGCACGCTCACGAAAAAAAAATTGTAATCACGCACGATCACGCACGAACATTTTTTTTCTGCTCACGCTCACGCACGCTCACGTGAGTAGAAAAAAAATTTAATCACGCTCACGATGTAATCACGATCACGAAATACTCACGAATTTAAATACGTCAAAAAAGTGTGTGTCATATTTTTTATGCATTACCTAGCTGGGAAAGTCCTTGAGCCATCCGTGGTGACGGCCCGCTGACACACCTGACATCCCCATGACATCTCTATATACCGAGTTGAGGACAGTTTCATAAAAAATTTCAAAATTTCCTCAATCATATTCAGCAGTTGTCAGGGGGTGCTAACATTCCCATGATATTTCCTCTAAGTCGTCTTTGTGGAAATGTCTGATATAGGTCATATGAAAATGCCAAAAATCTTCGTATTTCCAATAGTTTTTACTTCCATCCAATTTCCTTTATAAATTATCTTTATCATATCAAGAAATAACTTTTCGACTTTCCGATTTTTTTCTCAGAAATTGAAAAGTTCAAAGATTCAGGGTCGTCTTAAAGTATGGCGCTGGGCACACAAGAATGGGCACAAAGAATTTGGGGCCCGCTGGAAAGTAAAAAGTCGCACGACAAAAAAAACACATTCTTGTGGTACAAATTAAATTCATGTTATTACCTGTTTTAAGAAAAAGAAACTAAAAAAAAATATATTTTGGGTAGGGATATTTTAGCTTGAGTTAATTTTTCATTACTTCTTAAAACCATGTCTCAGAATCCGAGACATATGCTGTACGAAAAATGTCGCAGAATCTGAGAATATTTTTATACGAAAAGCGTCTCGGAATCTGAGAGTTTTCAATACGAAAAATGTCTCAGAATCTGAGACTTTCTATTTTGGAAAAACTTCTTTGAACTTTAGACTTTTAAAATCTCAGAATCTGAAACTTTTTGTGAACGAAAAATATTTCACATTCGGAAACTTTTTATGTAGCAAATATTTCAATGGATTTGAGACTTTTGATATATTACAAATTTCTCCTATAGAAAAAGTCTCAGTGTATACGAAAAATCTGTTAGATTCTGAGACTTTTCTGTAAGAAAATAAGAAATTTTCTTTTAAAAGAAATTAACCGTATAACCGAATTTATTGGCATTTCAGGCCCCTTAGGTCGAGGGCCCTGTGCACGTGCCTAGTGTGCCCTAATGGTTAAAACGGTACTGCCCAGATGTAAAAGTTTAGTTTGATTTACTGCTATTGTGAACACATTTCCTTAAAGATGTTTAGAGAATTTGTTCACACTCTTAAAACAAACATTCATTGATGACAATGTTAGGACATGTCCTCAAGAACTACCTCCCAGGAAAATTTTTCAGAACCGATTCTGACAACACTTGTTCTAGAACAGGTTCTTCGGTAATCATACACTATTACACTTTAGTTATTCGGAACAAGTTAAGTGAAAATTGTTGTGAAACATGTTCTCTGCAATCAAAGTTTCATTACATTTTGGTTCTCAGGAATTGAAAAAAAATTATGTCCCGAGTAAAAAGGAATTTATATAAATGTATATTATTTTATATGTTTTCATAAAACCATATACAACTATATGAGTCAAAGTTTAAAATTATATCTCACTTTGAAATTTTCCAATTTTTTTAAATGATGTCATATAAAATCATATCTAATTATATTGTTCATAATATATTAATATAAATGGTAGATGTAATCATACGTTGCACATAAAACTTAATCCGATTTCATACATTATTATACGTGACTTTATATCTAATTATGTATAGGACTTTACTAAGCAAAAAATCCAGTATCAATTTATGTATAATTATATATGACTAATATAATACCACCCGAGTAAAAAAGATCTGATATAATCATATATGCTATTATATAATTATTTATATTTATATATGGTTATGCATGAACATTGATATGGACATATAAGTTTATATATAGCATTGTATTTTTCCTTATTTTTTAAAATGATAACATACATATTCATATCTATTTACATACCGATCTATATGAAATTAGATATGACATATAATGTCGGGAATTTTTAGATATGGCAGATAAAAAGATATATGATTTTATTTATAATTATATCCCGAAAAAATTTTTCTAAATTTTCTAAGTCCCGGACAATTAAATAAAAATTAAAAAATTTTCAAGTCCTAAAAAATTTTATGAAAATTTTCCAAAGTCCCGGAGTAAAAAAGTCATTTGGAATAAAAAAATCATTGAAAATGTTTTTAGGAGAAATTTTATTTTTTTTGAAAAATTTTTAAGTTCCGAAAAAATGTTTTTAAATTTTCTAATACTCAAAAATTTTTTGGAATTTTTAAATCCCTTAAAAATGATTTTAGAAAAAAAATAAGTGAGAGTGTTAAATTCGGCTGTGCCGAATCTATAATACCCTCCAACATATAAAAAGAATTAAAAAAAAAAAAAAAAAATTGCAGGGGCGTTTTTTATGGGGGGGGGGGGGGTCAGAAGGGCTCATTAGGGGACACATAAACCCATGCGGTAAATTTTTACAAATTTATTTATTATGCTTTTTCAGATTAAGTAATACAATTTTATCATTATTTAAAAACATTTTTAATATCCACGCCCACAAAAGGGGGGCGGGCAAAAAAAACGATTTTGTTTATTTCCTTAGTCCAATTGCAGGACCTTGAACTTTTTCTGACATCAAATTGTTTCATTTGCTTAACAAAAATACAAAAAACCTGTGAAAATATGGCGTTTTTCAGAGGTCAGTTAAGTTCTATAAGGGGGAACTTTTTCCCCCCTGGTCCGATTTTGCCCATTTACGAACTTAAACTGCCTAGGACCAAAAGACATATTCCTGCCAAACTTAACGAGTCTATCTCTTTTATGTTGGACTGCATCGTGTCTTATACAGACGGACGGACGGACATACGGACATTCTAGAAAAGTCTTAGAATCGATCATAGATCAATAATATATATACTTTCCGGGGTCCGCGACCGATATTTCGATGCGTTACAAACGGAATGACAAAGTGAGTATACCCCCATACTGTAGTTGGAGGGTATAATTACAAATTTTTAATAATTTGCTAAGTCCCGAAAAAATTCCGAAGAATGCAATAAAAACTCTTCTAATTGATAATGTATCCAATCTGATAAAATAATTTCTAATTTCACGTTTAAAATTCCAAAAAAATTCACCACATTTCATCTAATTATATAAAAATTTATCTAATTTTAACAGATAAGATATGATTTAATACAATTAGATAGACCCATTTTTGGGATCAAACTTAATCAAATTTGATATTATTTTATCAAAAATAATAGAATTTGATACAATCGTATAATATTCGATCCGCCAATTTTCGGATCAAAATTAATATGGATTTACATAAAAGCATATCTGTTCATATATAATTAAATATTGCGTCATATAACTTTTTTTTATTCGGGCACCCGAGTAAAAAAAAGTTATATGACGCAATATTTAATTTTATATGAACAGATATGCTTTTATGTAAATCCATATTAATTTTGATCCGAAAATTGGCGGATCGAATATTATACGATTATATCTAGAGTTTTTCACGGGAATTCCCGGGACGGAAATTCCCGGGAATTCCCGTAAATTTTCGATCCCGAAATCCCGGGAAATAGAGCGGGAATTCCCGGGAATTTTAATTTCTTTGATATTGTTGTTTTTTCGACATCTATTGATTATTTTTTATGTGATTTTTTAGAGATTTTATTAAAATTGTTGATAATTGATGGCAGAAACGTACGCAGGGACCAGGAGGGCTTAAAAAGTATTCCAAGAGATACCTTCTAAATTAGATCTAAATCTTCGATAGGATATAATTATCGGAACCTGCTCCTTTTTTTAGAAGCTGAAAAATTTTCTTTTTGTTTCTATAGAAAATATTTATGTCTCTGGACATGATTCTTTTTAAATCGATAAATTGATATAAAATTTGTGCAAGGAATGACTCTGAAATTAACAAGTTTTTCTTTTAGAAAGCAGAATTTTTTATTTTTTTTTAATAACTTTTTGATGTAAATTTTCTTATAATTTCATTTTTCTGAAACAGTTACATTCAGTTTCAGAGACATAATTGAGAAATTCCTTTGAATCAGGAATCAGGAATACATGTACTTCTTTCTTTTGAAAGATAATTTTAAAAAGTGCTCTTTTACCACTAGTGCCAGTGCCAGGGCTGGCAAGTAAGACTCTGAATACTAATATTGTGTTTTAGAGGCAAAACTTTGAGAACCAATTGTAATAATTAACTGAGATGAATAAGAATAAATGATAAATTTTTATTATTAAAAGAGATAAAGTGAGGTGAAGGAACATATTCCCTTAAAAATACTTTTTAAAAGACTTTGATATATTTGGGCCGTTTTTTTTATAAAAACTGTGTAACAAAAATTTTTATTTTTTTCTCGAAACTTATTGTTTTTATACCCTCCAACCACAGTATGGGGGTATACTCACTTTGTCATTCCGTTTGTAACGCATAGAAATATCGGTCGGGGACCCCATAAAGTATATATATTATTGATCTATGATCGATTGTAAGTCATTCTATGAATGTCCGTCCGTCCGTCCGTTCGTCTGTATAAAACACGTTTCAGTCCAAAATAAAAGAGCTAGACTCCTGAAAATTGGCACGTATGTGTCTCATGGTCATAGGCCGGTCAAGTTCGGAAATGGGTAAAATCGGATCAGGGGGAAAAAAGTTCCCCCTTTAAGAACTTTAAGAACCTTTCTATGTCAGAAGGTGCTCAAAGTCCTGCACTTAGACCTCGGGGGCTACAAAATTTATTTTTTTTGGTCCGCCCCCTTTTGTGGGCGTGGATTTAAAAAAATCATACAAATTATGAGTAAATGGTATTACTAAAGTTCAAAGAGCATAATAAATAAATAAGTAAACATTTATCTCGATGGGGAAGGTATTCCCAACCACCCCCACAGAGCCCCCCCCCAAAAAAAAACGCCTCTGAATTTTTTTTAATATATTTTAACATGTTGGAGGGTATCAAAGATTCGGCACAGCCGAATTTAACACTCTCACTTGTTTTTGTTTTAGAGGTCCTAAATAAGATTTTTATGGTGGTAATAAACATTATAAATACTGTAATCGCATTCATAAGGTTTTTATACATTTTTTTGACAAAAAATTTGGGTTTTTACTTTTTGCGGGAATTCCCGGGATCCCGGGAAATTTAAAAATGAATCCCGCTTTCCCGGGAAATGAAAAAGTCCGGGAAAAGAAAAACTCTAATTATATCAAATTCTATTATTTCTGATAAAATAATATCAAATTTGATTAAGTTTGATCCCAAAAATGGGTCTATCTAATTGTATTAAATCATATCTTATCTGTTAAAATTAGATACATTTTTATATAATTAGATGAAATCTGGTAAAATTTTTTGGAATTTTAAACGTGAAATTAGAAATTATTTTATCAGATTGGATACATTATCAATTAGAAGAGTTTTTATTGCATTCTTCTGAATTTTTTCGGGAAATTATTAAAAATTTTTACTTTTTTTTTTTTAAATCAGTTATAAATAAGTGATTTAAAATTCTAAAAAATGTTTGTGGCTTAGAAAATTTAAAAACATTTTTTCGGAACTTAAAAATTTTTCAAAAAAAAAACAAAATTTTTCCTAAAAACATTTTCAATGATTTTTTTACTCCAAAAAAAAATTGCCAAAAAAATTTTGTGTCCGGAACTTTGGAAAATTTTCATAAAATTTTTTAGGACTTGAAATTTTTTTAATTGTCCGGGACTTAGAAAATTTTGAAAATTTTTTTTCGGGATATAATTATAAATAAAATCATATACCCGAATAAAAAAAGTTATATGACGCAATATTTAATTATATATGAACAGATATGCTTTTATGTAAATTCATATTAATTTTGATCCGAAAATTAGCGGATCGAATATTATACGATTATATCAAATTCTATTATTTTTGATAAAATAATATCAAATTTGATTAAGTTTGATCCCAAAAATGGGTCTATCTAATTGTATTAAATCATATCTTATCTGTTAAAATTAGATAAATTTTTATATAATTAGATGAAATCTGGTGAATTTTTTTGGAATTTTAAACGTGAAATTAGAAATTATTTTATCAGATTGGATACATTTTCAATTAGAAGAGTTTTTATTGCATTCTTCGGAATTTTTTCGGGACTTAGCAAATTATTAAAAATTTTTAATTTTTTTCTAAAATCATTTTTAAGGGATTTAAAAATTCCAAAAAATTTTTGTGTCTTAGAAAATTTAAAAACATTTTTTCGGAACTTAAAAATTTTTCAAAAAAAATAAAATTTCTCATAAAAACATTTTCAATGATTTTTTTACTCCAAATGACTTTTTTACTCCGGGACTTTAGAAAATTTTCATAAAATTTTTTAGGACTTAAAAATTTTTTAATTTTTATTTAATTGTCCGGGACTTAGAAAATTTTGAAAATTTTTTTCGGGATATAATTAAATTAGAAAATTTACGCACAAAAAACAAAATAATTCTAATTGTCCATCGTCTAATTATCAACAGTTGATATTATTATTTTCTTGATAAATATATTATTTTTTTTATAAAAAATTACTGTTTTTTATACCAAAATGATAACGTATGCCTACTTAGTAATGGGAAAATTATGATAGTAAATCAAATTTTTAGTACAAAAGGAGCTAAACACAAATCTGATAGTATATTTTTGAAAGGCAATGTTTTCAATGAAATGAACGAGTTTTTTGATTACCCAATTTCATCAAAAGATATAGGGCTGTATAAGCTTAAACATTTGGATAAAAATGTAATTGAAATAAACATTAATATGGTAGAAGTTAAGTGTATTCTTTCTAAATTTTGTAACGAAACAATTGCTATAACTCTTTTACATAAATGATAATAAAACTTAAAATTATTAAAAATAAAGAAAAATGTATGTGAATATTATTTTATAAAAGTTAATAATTACGACGGCGTTTTTGGTCGTCGTAAACCATATTTAAAAAGTAGTGTAAAAAAATGTTGTAAAAAAATGTTGTAAAAAAATGTATGTATTCCTAAACCAACATAAATTTGGCTAAAAAGTAATCTCAAAAGGCTTTTTCAAAACGTTCATAAAGCGTTATGAAATAATGCTTTAAAAATGCTTTATTTTTGATAAGTCACGACTTTTTTTTTACCGTCATGAATTTATACTTGGAAGTGCTTTAAAAATGCTATTTTTTTATTACCGTCATGAGTTTCTACTTTGGAGTGCTTTAAAAACGCTTTTTTTATAACCGTCATGAATTTCTACTTGGGTATAAATAAAATCATATATCTTTTTATCTGCCATATCTAAAAATTCCCGACATTATATGTCATATCTAATTTCATATAGATCGGTATGTAAATAGATATGAATATGTATGTTATCATATTAAAAAATAAGGAAACATACAATGCTATATATAAACTTATATGTCCATATCAATGTTCATGCATAACCATATATAAATATAAATAATTATATAATAGCATATATGATTATATCAGATCTTTTTTACTCGGGTATCTTTTTATCTGTCATATCTAAAAATTTCCGACCTTATATGCCATATCTAATTTCATATAGATCGGTATATAAATAGATAGGAAAATGTATGTTATCATATTAAAAAATAAGGAAAAATACAATGCTATATATAAACTTATATGCCCATATCAAAGTTCATGCATAACCATATATAAATATAAATAATTATATAATAGCATATATGATTATATCAGTTCGTTTTTACTCGGGCATTTAAAATTATATATGGTTCCATACTAAAAAAATTTTCAACAAAAATAATAGATATAATTATATGTGTCTTAAACGATAACACCCCCCGAATAAAAAAAAGTTATATGACGCAATATTTAATTATATATGAACAGATATGCTTTTATGTAAATCCATATTAATTTTGATCCGAAAATTGGCGGATCGAATATTATACGATTATATCAAATTCTATTATTTTTGATAAAATAATATCAAATTTGATTAAGTTTGATCCCAAAAATGGGTCTATCTAATTGTATTAAATCATATCTTATCTGTTAAAATTAGATAAATTTTTATATAATTAGATGAAATCTGGTGAATTTTTTTGGAATTTTAAACGAGAAATTAGAAATTATTTTATCAGATTGGATACATTATCAATTAGAAGAGTTTTTTTGCATTCTTCGGGACTTAGCAAATTATTAAAAATTTGTAATTTTTTTCTAAAAGCATTTTTAAGGGATTTAAAAATTCAAAAAAATTTTTGTCTTAGAAAATTTAAAAACATTTTTTCGAAATTTTTTAATTTTTATTTAATTGTCCGGGACTTAGAAAATTTTGAAAAATTTTTTCGGGATATAATTATGAATAAAATCATATATCTTTTTATCTGCCATATCTAAAAATTCCCGAGTAAAAAAGATCTGATATAATCATATATGCTATTACATAATTATTTATATTTATATATGGTTATGCATTAACTTTGATATGGACATATAAGTTTATATATAGCATTGTATTTTTCCTTATTTTTTAATATAATAACATACATATTCATATCTATTTACATACCGATCTATATGAAATTAGATATGACATATAATGTCGGGAATTTTTAGATATGGCAGATAAAAAGATATATGATTTTATTCATAATTATATCCCGAAAAAATTTTTCAAAATTTTCTAAGTCCCGGACAATTAAATAAAAATTAAAAAATTTTCAAGTCCTAAAAAATTTTATGAAAATTTTCCAAAGTCCCGGAGTAAAAAAGTCATTTGGAGTAAAAAAATCAATGAAAATGTTTTTAGGAGAAATTTTATTTTTTTGAAAAATTTTTAAGTTCCGAAAAAATGTTTTTAAATTTTCTAAGACAAAAATTTTTTTGAATTTTTAAATCCCTTAAAAATGCTTTTAGAAAAAAATTACAAATTTTTAATAATTTGCTAAGTCCCGAAGAATGCAAAAAAACTCTTCTAATTGATAATGTATCCAATCTGATAAAATAATTTCTAATTTCTCGTTTAAAATTCCAAAAAAATTCACCAGATTTCATCTAATTATATAAAAATTTATCTAATTTTAACAGATAAGATATGATTTAATACAATTAGATAGACCCATTTTTGGGATCAAACTTAATCAAATTTGATATTATTTTATCAAAAATAATAGAATTTGATATAATCGTATAATATTCGATCCGCCAATTTTCGGATCAAAATGAATATGGATTTACATAAAAGCATATCTGTTCATATATAATTAAATATTGCGTCATATAACTTTTTTTTATTCGGGTTCCCGACATTATATGTCATATCTAATTTCATATAGATCGGTATGTAAATAGATATGAATATGTATGTTATTATATTAAAAAATAAGGAAAAATACAATGCTATATATAAACTTATATGTCCATATCAAAGTTAATGCATAACCATATATAAATATAAATAATTATGTAATAGCATATATGATTATATCAGATCTTTTTTACTCGGGCCGAGTAAAAAAGATCTGATGTAATCATATATGCTATTATATAATTATTTATATTTATATATGGTTATGCATGAACTTTGATATGGACATATAAGTTTATATATAGCATTGTATTTTTCCTTATTTTTTAAAATGATAACATACATATTCATATCTATTTATATACCGATCTATGTGAAATTAGATATGACATATAAGGTCGGGAATTTTTAGATATGGCAGATAAAACGATATATGATTTTATTTATAATTATATCCCGAAAAAAAATTTAAAAATTTTCTAAGTCCCGGACAATTAAAAAAAAATTAAAAAAATTTCAAGTCCTAAACAATTTTATGAAAATTCAATTCCCGGATTCAAATTTTTTTTGGCAATTTTTTTGGAGTAAAAAATCATTGAAAATGTTTTTAGGAAAAATTTTATTCTTTTGAAAAATTTTTTAGTTCCGAAAAAATGTTTTTAAATTTTCTAAGACACAAATATTTTTTTAAATTTTTAAATCCTTAAAACTGATTTTAGAAAAACAAATTGACAAATTTTTAATAATTTGCTAAGTCCCGAAAAAATTCCGAAGAATGCAATAAAAACTCTTCTAATTGATGATGTACCCAATCTAATAAAATAATTTCTAATTTCACGTTTAAAATTCCAAAAAGTTTTACCAAATTGTATCTTATAATATAAAAATGTATCTAATTTTAACAGATAAGATATGATTTAATACAATTAGATAGACCCATTTTTGGGATCAAACTTAATCAAATTTGATATTATTTTATCAAAAATAATAGAATTTGATATAATCGTATAATATTCGATCCGCCAATTTTCGGATCAAAATTAATATGGATTTACATAAAAGCATATATGTTCATATATAATTAAATATTGCGTCATATAACTTTTTTTTACTCGGGCGGGTGCCCGAATTTGTCAATTTGTTTTTCTAAAATCAGTTTTAAGGATTTAAAAATTTAAAAAAATATTTGTGTCTTAGAAAATTTAAAAACATTTTTTCGGAACTAAAAAATTTTTCAAAAGAATAAAATTTTTCCTAAAAACATTTTCAATGATTTTTTACTCCAAAAAAATTGCCAAAAAAAATTTGAATCCGGGAATTGAATTTTCATAAAATTGTTTAGGACTTGAAATTTTTTTAATTTTTTTTTAATTGTCCGGGACTTAGAAAATTTTTAAATTTTTTTTCGGGATATAATTATAAATAAAATCATATATCGTTTTATCTGCCATATCTAAAAATTCCCGACCTTATATGTCATTTCTAATTTCACATAGATCGGTATATAAATAGATATGAATATGTATGTTATCATTTTAAAAAATAAGGAAAAATACAATGCTATATATAAACTTATATGTCCATATCAAAGTTCATGCATAACCATATATAAATATAAATAATTATATAATAGCATATATGATTACATCAGATCTTTTTTACTCGGGCATATCTGTGTTTGTATGGTACTATATATACGCAAATTTCGTCAAAACTCAATATATATTTATAAATGGTCGCATATGTAATGGAATATATATTTTGATATAATCATGTATAAAAAAAATATTTTTTTGACCAAACCACTAGCCATATATAATTATATATGCCAGTATTTCAAAATTTGTTTTTGTGTGTCAACATATATGGTTATACAAAACTTTTTATTGTATCATATAAGATTACATATGATTTTTGGAAACCCGAGTTCGATTCCCGGCCCAGTCGAGAACAAAAAAGTTTTTTTTATTTTTTTTTTAAATAGAAAACACTTTTTTATTGCGTTTAATTTTTTAGAACTAAAAAATTTTCATTTTTGGAATTTTTGCAATCATTTTTAAAAAAATATTTTTCTTTTATATAGTTATATATAACTATATTTGATTTATTATAAAATTATCTATAATTTTTGGGAACCCGAGTTCGATTCCAGAAAAAAAAATATATTTTTTTTAAATAAAAAACACTTTTTTATTGCATTTATTTTTTTTAGAACTAAAAATTTTTCTTTTTTTTTGAATTTTTGCAATCACTTTTAAAAAATTATATTGCTTTTATATAGTTATATATAACTATATTTAATTTATTATAAAATTATCTATCATTTTTGGGAACCCGAGTTCGATTCCAGAAAAACATATATTTTTTTATTTTTTTTTTTTAAATAGAAAACACATTTTTATTGCATTTGTTTTTTTAGAACTTAAAAAATTTTACTTTTTGAATTTTTGCAATCATTTTTAAAAATTTATATTGCATTTATATAGTTAATAATAGCTATATTTGGTTTAAATTATCAAATTATCAATGATTTTTGGAACCCGATCTCAAATCTAATTCTGATTTCCTGATTCCATGAAAAATTTCAAACTTTCAAGCCAAAGTCTTATTTCACTTTGGAATCCTATGACTTGGAAATAAGGCATACCGTTACATTAAAATTATTGTTTAAGCTTACCATGGAAGCCCCTAATAGCGCTGTACGTCATTCCAATTTTTTTTTTTTTTTTTGCAAATTTTATCAAAAATTTTCTAAGTCTTTTTGAAAATTGTGTACAAGTGAATAACATGTTTAATTGGATGTAATCATATATTACTATATGTTAGATCAATTTGATATAATTTGATACGATCAATTTATTTAAAACTAAGTCTTTTAAAGTTGTTATTTGCTAACAACGTCCGCTGGTCTAGAGGGTAGAGATTGCGATTACAAAACGGAAGACTTGTGGTTCTAATCCCCGTCTGTTCGAAGTTTTTTTTTTTTTTATTTATTTTCAGTTTGACATTATTATATCTAAAAATAAATCTAAAAACAGAAACATTTTTTGGATAAAAATGTATCCAATAATTTTTTTATAAAATCAAGATACCAGATATTATAAGATAACTTTGGCGCGGCCAAATTTCGGATGAAATTACATTATATAATATCCAATTTAATATAAAATCATGATATTGGATGTTTTAAGATAACTTTGGCGCGGCCAATTTCCGGATGAAATTACATCATATCATATCATATTTAATACAAAATCATGATAATAGATAATTTGGGATAACTTTGGCGCGGCCAATTTCCGGATGAAATCACATACAATCAAATATTAAACTGTAACTTCATATATTATAAGATGTTATGAGATAACTTTGGCGCGGCCAATTTTCGGATGAAATTTAGCAATATCAGATCCAATAAATTATATATAATTTTATAAGATAACATGTTTTACCATACAATTTTTTTTTACTCGGGGTGTCAAAAAAATTTAAAAATAAAATCATTTCTTTTTTTGTTAACCAAGAAAAAAACATGAAGTTTTTTTTAAATATCAGGATATAATCGTGAAAATTGCTACACTCAAAATAATAACTCTGTTTAATTACAGAAAAACTCTGCTAATTTAACAGAGTACACCATACTTTTCCAGCTAACAACATTTCTTGGTAATTTTACTAAAAAACTCTGTAAAATGATTTTGACAGAAAAAAAACTGTTAATTTACAGAGTTTATAGTAAAATATTGGTTAAATATGAAAGCTTTTTTACGGAGAAAACTCTGTAATTTTACTATAAAACTCTGTAAAATGATTTGGACAAAAAAAAGCTGTTAATTTACAGAGTTTCTAGTAAAATATTGGTTTAATAGACCACCATTTAGCAAAGAAAACTATATTTTGTAAAATACATTTGATGCAAAAAAAAAAATTACAGAAAAAACTCTGTAAATTTACAGATTTTAGTTAAATGCATGTTATTTTGTAAAATTTTTATAAGATTTCTCTAAAAAAAAATGTTGATAACTTTTTTTGCTACTTTTTCAACTTTTTCTCAAAAAAAAAATATTCAGATAAAATTTTGATGTTTGGTAACAAAAACAACTCAAAACAGAAAACTTCTTTGGTTATAAAAAAATACGGAGTATTTTGCTTAGATCTGTATTTTAGCAGAAAACTCTGTTAATTATCTGTTAAATTAAGATTACAAAGTAAAAAGTAATATAACAAAGGAAACTTTGTTTTTTTGTCACAACAAATTACAAAGTATTTTGTTTAAATCTGTATTTTGACAGAAAACTGTGTCAAATAACTGTTGAATTGAGATTACAGTCATTTTACAGAGTATTTTACAGAGTTATTATTTTGAGTGTAATAAAAAGGTGAGTAAGTTAAATTTTCATTATATGGGTCGGGTCAAATACTAATAATATTATGTTTTTTATTTTAGTTTGCAGAAAATCCATGTTCTGGCATGTCATTATTGTAAGGCCCAAAATGCAATTTTGGAGGCGCAAAAGGATATATGTGTGTTAAGTGCGTATGATACCTGCTTTTTTCAAGTTGCTTGTTGCTGCATTTATTAGGGTTTTTCTATAAAAATTTCGATAACTTCAACCAAAAATTTTGAATTTATCGAAATTCCCATAGAAAAACCCTAATAAATGCAGCAACAAGTAACTTGAAAAAAGCAGGTATCATAAAGGCATTAAGAACTGTGAATACTTTATGTCAGATATGATTGTATTTACCTTTGTTTAATAAATTAATACAATTAAAAATATTTCTTTAATTCCCATTTCAGTTCCAAAATTTTACTTCTAGAACCGATTCCGAAGAACAAAAATATGTTCTAATTTTGCTTACAAACACCTGTTGCTTTTGGGACAATCCCTTTGTAAAAAGAATCGGTGTTGCACAAGACTTAGTACAGGTTCTAGGGAAGTATAAGTTGTTCCACAATCGGTTCTTTGCAACCGAAAATTTTGCTGGGCTATTAAATGTCAGAATCTGAAGGCATTTCCTCATGGAAGCACTGTGCAAATTCCCCAATGACACATTTAAAAAACTTATTAAATTTATATTTTTTTTAAAGACCATGAAAAAATCAAAAAAACGTTACCAACAAAAAAAATCTGGGAAACAATTAAAATCACGAAAAATTCACGCAAGAATTTTACTCACGCACGATCACGCACGAACTTTTTTGTGTTACTCACGCGTGCGTGAGCTCACGTGAGTAGAAAAAAAAATTACTCACGAATCACGTGATTCATGCGTGATTCACGTGATTCACGTTAATCACGTGATTGGTGCCCATCTCTAATTGCTAGAAATAGAATTGTAGTGTTGGAAACTGTCAAAATTTATTCTGCAGAAACTATAAATATTCACATATATAAAAAACAGTTTTCATTAACAAGACAAACCGACATTTAAAATCCTACTGATGATGACACTAACTGGGGTGTTTGAAACCGGTATAGGAAATACCAGAAATGTCTATAATTTTTAGAAATTCAATTTTTCTTCTGCATTTTTTCAACTTGAACCCCTATAACAAATATAATTAGAGCCCGTGCTCGATCTGTACTTACAGAAAAAATCAAATAAAAAAAATTCTCAGACTTTTCCTACAAAAAATGTTGGATTTTTCCTAGAAAAATTGTCTGATTTTTCCTATAGAAAGAAAAATTCCCAAATTATTCCCATAAAAAAATTACTAAATTTTTGTAATAGAAAAATTTTTCGTATAGAAAAATTCCTAAAATTTTTGTCTAGAAAAAATCCGAAATTTTTCATTTAGAAAAATTTCCAAAATTTTATCTAAAAAACTCTTGTATATTTTCCTGATATAAAGAATATTTTTAATAGGTTTTCCGAAACTTTTATCATATAGAAAAATTCTAACATTCCGAGACACTTTTTCTTTAGAAAAATTTTAAGATTCTTAGACATTTTTCATAGAAAAAAATTCTCAGGTTATATCCTGTTTTTCACTTTCCTCTTTCCCTCTCCTTTCTTCTTCTTTCCTTTCCTTTTTTCTTTTTTTCTTCTTTTTTAATTCGGTTTGGGGGGGGGGGATTTCCTTTTCCCCCCGTGGATCCGCGCCTGACTTAATGAATGGGTAAATTATTTCCAAAAATTATTCAAATCTCCCACAGTGGCATGCAAGAATTAACAAAAATAATGTACCTACGTATTGCAAGATATTTATTTTTATTTTTAAAAATTAAAAATTTTGGTGGAAATTTCGAAAATCCAAAACTTTGAACGAAGAGCGGCACGAGTTAGAATGATCGGATTTGGCTCAGATTAAGTTTAAATAAAAGACTGTCTCAAGCTCTATAAAAGGGTCAATAAAAAGATTTTTTTATTATTTTTGTTATGATTATACGCTCGATTGGAAGATTTTATTTTACTAATTAAATGAATTGTTTCATGGATAAGTTACCTTGGACAAAAATTCTTAAAACTTCTGTGTAAACATTTTTATACCCTCCAACCACAGTATGGGGGTATACTCACTTTGTCATTCCGTGTGTAACGCATCGAAATATCGGTGTAGGACCCCATAAAGTATATGGGGCATTCCATGTGAAATCGGACACTTTGAAAAACTTTTTTTTTAGATTTTCCCAATTTGTTTACAGTTTTTAGTACCCTTCGAAAACTCCTTCGTGGTAAATTTTCAGATTTTTTTGATGACCCGTTCAAAAGATATCGAATTTTTAAAAATTGGTAGTTTGTTCCTTTACTCAAACTTCTTTTAATCATAACTTCTTCACTAATGGTCCAAATTTCAAATTTTTTTTTTTCAAAATTTTTGTTTTTTTACGTACTTTCTAAAAAAAAATCCCAAAAAATTCTTAAAAGCGCTCTAGTATGCGATTTTTAAGTTTTAAAATTTAAATCTCATTTTTGAAAATGTTTGTACTCATCGATTTTTTTGAAATTTTTTTGTGTAAAACTTCTATCAATTCTACAAATTTTTTGCCCAGGAAGATCGTGGGATAACGATTATTACTATTTTTTAAAATTTTTTGAAAAAATTTTATTGTAATTTTCCAATCTTAAAATCATTTCTACTGCTCCAATGGTGCGTCATAGAGGGGTCCTTTATAAGACCGACCCCCATTAATTTTTACGTCTTAACATTTCTGTGGAACAAACTAATACCCTATCTCCAATTTCTAAGTGGGCTCCCACACAAAACGACATTTTTTAAAATTTGTTCCAACCGCTCTAACTGCCCTAATAGTGCCCTTAGGGCAACAATATGTATGACCGACCCACAATATTTTTTTAGTCCAAACATTTTCTCTGAACACACCTACCCTCTATCTTTAACTGTTAAGGCGGTCCTCATACAATTTTTTTTTATTTTTTGTAAATTTGTTTTATTTAATCAGCTTCTACCGGTCCAACGGTGCGTCCGAGAGGGGTCATTAGTGAGACCGACCCCCATTTATTTTTACCCTACAACATTTTTTCAAAACATACCTACGCCCTATCTCCACTCCCTAAGTAGGCTCCCATACAAAATTACATTTTTATAAAATTTGCTCCAACTGTTATTTGTATGGGAGCCTACTTAGGGAGTGGAGATAGGGCGTAGGTATGTTTTGAAAAAATGTTGTAGGGTAAAAATAAATGGGGGTCGGTCTCACTAATGACCCCTCTCGGACGCACCATTGGACCGGTAGAAGCTGATTAAATAAAACAAATTTACAAAAAATAAAAAAAATTGTATGAGGACCGCCTTAACAGTTAAAGGTAGAGGGTAGGTGTGTTCAGAGAAAATGTTTGGACTAAAAAAATATTGTGGGTCGGTCATACATTTTGTTGCTCTAAGGGCACCATTAGGGCAGTTAGAGCGGTTGGAACAAATTTTAAAAAATGTCGTTTTGTGTGGGAGCCTCCTTAGAAATTGGAGATAGGGTATTAGTTTGTTCCAAAGAAATGTTAAGACGTAAAAATGAATGGGGGTCGGTATTATAAAGGACCCCTCTATGACGCACCATTGGAGCAGTAGAAATGATTTTAAGATTGAAAAATTACAATAAAATTTTTTCAAAAAATTTTAAAAAATAGTAATAATCGTTATCCCACGATCTTCCTGGGCAAAAAATTTGTAGAATTGATAGAAGTTTTACACAAAAAAATTTCAAAAAAATCGACGAGTACAAACATTTTCAAAAATGAGATTTAAATTTTAAAACTTAAAAATCGCATACTAGAGGGCTTTTAAGAATTTTTTGGGATTTTTTTTTAGAAAGTACGTAAAAAAACAAAAATTTTGAAAAAAAAAAATTTGAAATTTGGACCATTATTGAAGAAGTTATGATTAAAAGAAGTTTGAGTAAAGGAACAAACTACCAGTTTTTAAAAATTCGATATCTTTTGAACGGGTCATCAAAAAAATCAGAAAATTTACCACGAAGGAGTTTTCGAAGGGTACTAAAAACCGTAAACAAATTGGGAAAATCTAAAAAAAAAGTTTTTCAAAGTGTCCGATTTCTCATGGAATGCCCCATATAAATTATTGATCAGTGATCCATTCTAAGACATTCTAGCGATTTCCGTCTGTCCATCTGTGGAAGACACGATACAGTCCAAAGTAAAAGAGCTAAACTCCTGAAACTTGGCACGAATATGTCTTATGGTATTGCGCTGGTTAAGTTCGAACATGGGCAAAATCGGATCTGGGGAAAAAAAGTTCCCCTTCTTAAGAACTAAACAAACCTCTAAAAAAAATTCATTTTTTATAGGTTTTTTGTACTTTTTCTTAGCATACGAAAACTTTTTTATGTCAAAAGAAGTTCAAAGTCTTGCAGTCCAGAAAGGTTGTCTCCCATTTTTTTTTAATATTAATTTATCTATATTTTTCGTTTTTTAATTAATTAATTTATTTTTATATAAATTTTATCATTTTTATATATTATTTTAGTAAATTAATATACCTACAGTGGGCGACAATACATTGGAAACTTTTTTATAGTAGATGAAATTTGTTAAAGACAAAGTTAACAATACTAAACGTTATAATTATCAAACAAGTATTATAAAAAAAAAGTAATGTAGGTAATTTATCAAGCTTTAATTTAAGCTTAATAGCGTCCAGATTGGGAAAATAATGAATGTGTTACGAGGGTCGATGTGGAAAATGAAAAAATGTATAGACATTTTTCAGAACATTTTTAAAAAATATTTTCGAGTCGATTTTTTCCAAGTTAAAACATTAGAAATTTAAAAAAAGGTCCAATAGTTTTTATTCAGTGATCAAATAATTTTTCCAACAACCCAAACAAACAGTGGAATTTTTTAAGTACAGTAGCAAAAATCCACCATGTTAGCAAAAATATCTTGTAAACTTCATTTACCGCATTAGCAATTTTAAACAAAATTTGAACTAATTTTTTTTGTTCAATTTAAAATTGAGTTGACCAAATTTTTACAAGCGTTTTTGCTAACATTAGCAAAAATAAATGGTATTTTTTTTTTTATTTTCAGAAAACTTAAAATGGCGCTATATCGGAAACTAGGCCAGATATAACAAAATGGAGGCCATTTTTGGTGCTCGGGCTCTCCATAGTACCGCTGGTCCTCTTCACATGTGCGGACCCTAATGGTTCCTAACTTTGGATCGAAAAAAGTTATCATTCTCGGTAAATATTGCCGACACAAGAAAAAATCCAAAAGCATTTTTGTAGCTCTCAACACGTAGAACAAGACCGCAAAATAATCGAAAGCTCTCCGGGTAATATTTTTGAAGTTATCGAGTTTTGTAATTCTCAAAACCCCGGTGGTCCCCCAAATTCACGTATCTAAAAAACTAAGCAAGGTAGAGCGAAACGAACACAAGTTTTGGATCAAAAACTATGACGATTTTTAAGGAACCCAACTAGGTCTAGGCCCATCGGGGTCTGGACCTATCGGGTCCGAACCCAATGGGGTCCTGAAATGTGTATGAACTAAGTTGAAATAAAAAAAAATTCAGTTAACTAATTTTTGGCAAAACATTTTTCTAACTGTACCAAAAAAATTTTGGGTTCAAAATCAGCAAATTTTCTTGTAGGTTTACAAGCTTTTTTTTGCTAACATTACAGTTTTTTTTTTGAGTGTATCGACGTTAATGAAAAAATTTGAAACGCTATACTGTTGAACGGTTAAATATTTTTTAAAAATTTGATGTTTAATTTTTGGTAATGTTTAATACATGACAAATATAAGGCATTTTACACTAAATGTCCAGCGAAAAAATCATGCCTCCTGTTAATTTCCCTATATGAAACTAAGAAAATTGCGTTTTTTGTTTTATAATTTTTCAAAGCCTGATAAAATTTGTGTTGAGTTGCCTTGATTTAATATTTATCAAATTAAAACGGTGTGCGGCACAATCCCAAAAATTTACACTTTTGTACATTTTGTTATGGGCTATTGACTAAATTTTTTTTTGGAAAATTTTCAGAACCCGTTCTGAAATTTTTAATTTTGTAAAAAAAAAGTCAATTTAAGTATGAAAAAAGGCCACTTTTTTCCCTTTTTTTCTAAAAGTTCTGATTAATTGTTATTTAAAAATAAAAATTGTTTTATTCAACCTTTAAAATATTATATTTTGAGTAGGTTTATTCTAGCTCGAGGTCATTATTTCCTTTACTTATTATAACTTTGATATAGTCATACAATGTTTTAAATTTTTATATGTTGGTCATTTTTGCAATTTAAAATTGCTCTGGATAAGCAAACATCTAAAATTTTAGAAAAAAAAATATTTTTTAAATTATTTATGATGGTTATTTTTGCAAGACTTAATCGACACGTGTTTCGGAATATGTCAGATTCCATTGTCAAGATTATTAAGCAAATATAATTTAATATTTGTTTGTTGGTTAGTTGACGATCGTGATCTTAGTACGATCGTGTAGAGGAAACAACCGGTATTTTTTTTCGCTGTTTTTTTTTATAAAAACTCCGAATTTGACAAAAACAAAAAAAAATACAAAATCAAAAATACCAAAAATGTCCATTTTCATTTTTGCAATTTTGCAACATTTGCGTTCATTAAGGGCATTCCATTAAAATTTTCTCTTATTACTGCTTCAAATCCAAAAGTAAAGCTAACAAATAAATAAAATCAGTCTTTAAAAAAAAGTACTATGAACAGAAAACTAAAGGTGTTTACGTTCTCTTTAGTTACCATATAGGTTTTATACCCAATTTCTTGAACACCGACAATATATATGACGGTAAAAATTTCAGACAGATTTTTTTCTGTGTTATCTGTGACTTTTTCTATAGGAAAAAGGTCTCGGAATCTACGACTTTTCTATTAGGGAAAAAATCTAAGAATCTCAGACATTTTCTATAGAAAAAGGCATCAGAATTTAAAATTTTTTCAGTACGAAACTGAGACCTTTTCTATAGACAAAATAATCCAAAAATGCTTTACAACTTGAGACTTTTCCTATAGTAAAAGTTCTCAGAATCTGAGACTTTTTCTGTGGAAAAAAGTTCTTAGAATCTAAAAAGTTTTCTATATGAAAAAGTGTCAGATTCTGAGACATATTTCGTAAAGCAGAAATCTTAGAATCTGAGATATTTTCCCTATAAAAAATCATTTCTTCACGAATAATGTCTCAACATCTGATATTTTCTATGTAAGAAGGATTTTTTTATTGAAAAGTTTTCTGATTTAGGGCGGATTACTCAATGAAAAGTTAGCTGCTAACTGCCGATTTAACGGAGCCTTATGTCAAAATTTGTATGAAAAATTTAAATTTAACGGAGAATTATTTTATAACGGAGCATTGAGTAATCCAGCCTTAGACTTTTCTATACGTAAAATGTGATAGAATCTGACACTTTTTCTATGTATGCGAAAACGTACAATTTTCTTTCAAAACAAATTAAAAACCAGTGAGAGTGTTAAATCGGCTGTGCCGAATCTTTTATACCCTCCAAAATGTAAAAAAAAAATAAAAAACAAGTAAAAAAGTTAAATTCGGCATTGCCGAATGTAGTGATACCCTCCACAATTTCAAAAAGATTATTCCAAAAAACTTTTTTTAAAAGAAAATTACTTAAAAACAAGTAGAAAAATTAAATTCGACTTGGTCGAATCTATGAATACCCTCCACAATGTTATCAGATAGTAATTTTCTAAAAAAAATTTCAAAAAATTGCATTACAAATTTTTTATTAGAAATATGTATATTATTTTGAGTCAAACTTTCTTTTAATCAATCAAATTTTTTTGAGTGTAAAATTTTTTTGACTGTCAACATTTTTTTGAGTCTGCCATTTCATTAAAAAAAAATAATAATGTGTACATTTTTTTTTGAGTGTAACATTTTTTTTTTTGAGTGTAAATATTTTTTGAGTGTACAATTTCTTTGAGTAACAAATTACTTTGTAAAATATTTTTGTTGTTTTATACCTATATGTAATACAAAAAAAAAAAACTATTTCACATAGGTATTTTCCTCTTTTTATATCACCATCCTCTTCTTAAAAAACCAAAAACAAATTAACATTCAATCATACACATACTTTATTTGATTTTTTTCCCGTTACATACAGTTACACTAACAATAACAAAACAATAACAAATATTTACTTGTCTAACAACTAAACTGTACCCCACGACAAGAAAACAAACAACAACAAGTTTTACAAAACTGGTATTTAACCATGCTTTTAAAACTTGTTTAACGAGTTTTCAACAGTTTAAGGTGAAACAAATCTGAAATTCAGTGCTTTGCTTATAACTTCTGAACCACTGAACCGATTTTGTTGAAATTCAAAACCAAACAGCCTTGGGGAACGAAAAATATATATGTTAAGCTTCAGCCCCCTCAGGATTGTCTTTCGAAAATTATAGTGGTTTTAATCTTGTAAATTCGAAAAATACCCTTGCCGAAATTTACTCTTTTGCTCATAACTTTTGAACCACTGGAGCGATTTTGCTGGATTGCAATACCAACCTGACCCGGTAAATGGAGAACATATATGTCAAACTTCAGGAGCCTCCGTAAAGTCTTTCAAAAGTTAGCGTGTTTTCAACGGACAGACAGACAGACGGACGGACGGACGGACGGACGGACGGACGGACGGACATCGCTAGATCGACTTAAAATCGATCAAGGATCATGAATATATATACTTTATGGGGTCCTAGACCAATATTTCGATGTGTTACAAACGGAATGACAAACTTATATATACCCTCTATCACTAGAGTGGAGGGTATAAAAAAAATTGAAAAAAAATTTTCGCGAAAAAAAAATTTGGTAAAAAAAAATCCGCGATTTATTTCTTTTTTTGTCAAAAATATGTTTGTACTTGTTTAAATACCATTTGGTGTTTTATTATGTTCACATATGTCAACCAGCAGCCGAATTAAAGCATTTTGTATTTTTAGGTTATGTTGAATGTACTAAAATTTTTGAGGTGCCCTTACATTTTCGTTCATAACTTTTGAACCGCTAAACCGATGTTGCTCAAATGCAATACCAAACTTCTCAGGAGAACTTCCAATAAATATGTTAAGTGATGGGTGTCAGTGGGGGACGTTGAGAGCAACTTCCCATCCCGATAAATATAACAAATGTTTCATTTATTTAACAAAAATACAAAAAAACATGTAAAAAAAGTGTATTTTTTCAGAGGTTGGTTCAGTTCTTCAAGGGGGAACTTTTTTCCCCCTGAGCCGATTTTGCCCATTTACGAACTTATACGGTATTTACACCAACGAAAAAAACTTGTTTTTGAATATTTTTTTTGGTTTCTGGCAAAACTACATTAATTTTCCATGCAATTTAAAAACTGTGTTGCCAACTAAAACTGGACAAAAACTAGAATTTAGGTTCTGGTCAATGCTACTATTAATTCAGTGTGAATGTTTTTTTTTTCAATTTTGTATTGTTAAAAACAAATGTCAAAAAAAAAAATATTTGTTTTTTGTGAAATTAATAATTAAATCATTGAAAAAAAGTAAATAAATTTGTAATTTAATTTTTTTCAAGAAAGTGTGGCCTTCGTTATTTTGAGTTTTTTTTTGTAAATTTTGAAAATAATTAATGTGATTTGACAAACGAAAACTTATTTTATTCGATATAATCGGTTTGGTTTTCCAAAAAATGTTTTTGCCAAAAACAAGTTAGTTTTGTTTGGTCTAAACATTAAACACTAGGCAGTATTAACCTGCCTAGGACCATAAGACATATTCATGCCAAATTGCAGGAGGCTAGCTCTTTTATTTTGGACTATATCGTGCCATCTACAGACGGACGGACGGACATTCACAGAATGTCTTAGAATCGATCATGGATCAATAATATATATGAGGAGTTCCGTCTAAGACTTAGATTTTGAGGTAAAAAATATGTGATTTTTGTTTTGATGGCACATCGATGAAAGTTGGCATAAATATTAGAAGCTATTTAAGAATAAGAAATTCGTTAGCGTCAATTACATAGCGCAAGGGGGTCAAAAGTTATGGCGGTTTTAAGATTTATCGGTTTTAAGAATCTTAAAAATATTTT
Source organism: Pegoplata infirma (assembly GCA_963921195.1). Classification (NCBI taxonomy): domain Eukaryota; kingdom Metazoa; phylum Arthropoda; class Insecta; order Diptera; family Anthomyiidae; genus Pegoplata; species Pegoplata infirma. Next base: position 129,343,006 of record OY992540.1, on the reverse strand, counting down.
AAAGATTTTTTTTTCCACACATTTGTTGCATGCGTTACTAAAACATGCCAGGATATATCATTTCTTCTAAAATATATGATATAAATTTAACCCTTTAATGACCAAACGATTTAAAAAAAAATATCTAAGTACCTAAAATCGCGATTAATTCGCGGTAAAGGAAAAGTTTCACAATTTTTTATAACATATTTAGGCAATGCGCGTTGGTATTACTGAAAAAAATCACGGAAAATCGTGTCAATGTACCAGTAGTTTAAAAAAAATCGATAATGCTTTTTTATAACAAGAAAATTTAATATGGTCCAAAAAATCTATAATCATCAAAATTTTTTAACCCGCCTTTGATTTTGTGATGACACATCAAGTGGGCATTCTTTAAAAAAAAATTTCATCCGATTTCGTGTAAAGCCTTGGATGTGCCAGATCAAAACAGGTTTAGATAAAATCATCGCGCTTTCCGCTCAGAATGGCTTAAACAAAAGTCAAAAAGCAAATCAGTTCTACTCGTTAAGGCACGTCTTTTGGTGTATTAAAATGAACATGATGCATTAATTGCTACTAAAAAAAAAATAGGAAACAGATTTGCAAATTTCGCACAATTTTCAAAAATGCCATAAAATGTTTGCAATTTATTTTTTATAAACCCGCCAGTGATTTTTTTATGTAAACTCACAAAAAACTCGGTTTACGCAAGAGTCCACCAAATTTCGAATGAAACCGCGAATGTGCCTCGCGAAAAACTGGTATTTTAAAAAAATTACGTTCTTTCGAACTTTGATCTTCTGAAACTCCTTAACTATTCGTGGCACATTAACGGGATCAATTCCAAAATGTTAAGAATTACAACAGCTACCAACTCTAGTTCAACTTTTTTCATTTTATAGAGGGGGCCGAAATCCCTGATCAAAAAACCTCGAAAATTTAAAAACTCTTAATTTTTGGTTTCAAAACTTAACCGTCTTATAACTTCTTACCAAGAGATGAAACGTCTATCAAACCAACATTAAAATAATCTCTTGTATGTACTGAATTTGTTTTATGCCGGAAAAGATTTAAATATAATGAGAATTTAAAAAAAAAAGCGAAAGACGGTAAAAACTATGGATTATTTCAAGCCATTTTTTTTCGATTTTTCAACTTTAACCCTCTGTAACTTTTACGGATAAAGTGGGGTAATCCTTAAACATTGCTCAGTGATGGTTAAAGGTCTTGTTTACACAACTGCATTTACAGTTTTCCTAAATTCCAAAAACTGCCGGTTTTTTAAACATTTATTTCAGTTTCACTGAGTTGAAATTTAAAAAAGATTTTGTGATATACTTTATGGGGTCCCCGACCGATATTTCGATGCCTTACAAACGGAATGACAAAGTGAGTATACCCCCATACTGTGGTTGGAGGGTATAAAAATTGATCATGAAAAACAAGCCTCGTTCGACAAAAACTAATAAATTTTTAGATTTTATAGTTTTTTTTTTTTTGCAAAAAAAAACGTATCCCTGTTTTTGCTCGTCCGACAAAGGCAAATTTATGATTTTTTTTAAGTAAAATAAGAATTCTGAATAACAATATGTATATCTTTTCTGAATTTAATTTGGAAAAGGTGTAGTAACACCTCAGCATACACTCGTGGTGATATTAAGGCTAGCGCCACCTAGGTGTCAGTATCAGCACTAAAGATGAATAACATGATGGTTTATATCAACACTTGAATCTTAATTGTTGGTTTTCTAATATGGCAACACTGCTTATATTTTACATCTGGCAGTTGTTACTCATTTCTTTTATTAGTTAATTCGTGAAAATTTTACTCGGCGGTCGTGTTTTTTGTGATCACAATTTCTTTTAACAAATTCATAATGAAATAAGTTGAGTTTTTTTAATATTTTTACATAAAAATAAGCATTAAGATATGCAGATTATGTATTTAATAAAAGTTTAAACAAAAGTGTTCGAAAAATGGTAATAATTAGGAACTTCGTGTTACAAGCGAAGAAATGGATGACATGTATAAAAAGTAATGGATGCTTAGAGATTCCAATAACTTTAATTTTTTGTTTTGTTAGTGTTGAGTGCGTGCGCGTGTGAAAAAAGTGATTGCTGAAGTGTAAAATATTTAAAGGCACTAGTATACTAGAGGTATACTAAAAAATATAAAAATGTATAAAAAAAGTAAATTTATAAAAAAAAGTTAAAAAAAAATAGTTTAATTAAAATAAAAAATCTAAAATTATATAAAAAAGTAAATTGGCTATACTCTACTTTACTGGCATTTTTCCAAACGTCTTAAAACTAATACCATTGATATATCTCATCAAGCAGATTCCAACAAAAAAAAAATCAAGGATCGGCGAGAAATATTTCGCGAGATATATCGCTTTAAAGTTAAAAGCGAAATCGCTTATATCTCCCTTTGTAATAGTCCGATCGGAATAAATAGGGTATCGTTGGAAAGGTAATTTTAATACCTATTAAACTATCCATATTTCATTAAAATCGGTTAACCCGTTCAGAGCCAAATAAAGTTTTAAAACGTTAAAAAAATTAAAATGTATGTATCTAAAAACAACACATATATAGTACCATAGTTTTTTTACGTAGTAATAAAGCCAAGGAAATAAGCTTTCATTTGGAACCAGTCTCGACCCCGTAGCTCTTCTAGGAACGAAGGTATTAAGGTTCAAAGTTAAGCGGGTTTTTTTTTATTGTGTATTATTTTTTTAATGTATGTTAATTTATTTTATTTTTATTTAATTGCAATACATACAATAAATTCTTTATAATATTAACCAAAAAAAACTTCATTTTGCAAAGAGAGTGAGCCCCCCATAAAGTAGCGAATTTAGCACTGATTTTAACCGGTCATAAACCCCACTCATATTATGGGGACTAAGTCCAAAACAATTTCGGTCATAATCCCTTTATTTTGCGGAGAGGGTGGGTTTAATGCATGGAGTTTGTAATCCCTAAGCCCGGCCGAAGGCCGGCTACGCAGAAAAACTTTTAAGACAAAAAAAAAAATTTCACATAAAAATCTTCCTAACTTTGAACCTTAATAACTTTGTTCCTAGAAGAGCTACGGGGTCGAGACTGGTTTTAAATTAAAGTTTATTTCCTTGGCTTTAAAACTATGTAAAAAAACTATGGTACTATATATGCGTTGTTTTTAGATATACACATTTTAACATTTAACATTTTTTAGAAAAACTTGATTTGGCTCGCAACGGGTTAACCGATTTTAATGAAATTTGGAAAGTTTAATGGGTATTAAAATTACCTTTCCAACGATACCCTATTTATTCCGATCGGACCATTACAAGCCGAGACATAAGCGATTTCGCTTTTAACTTTAAAGCGATATATCTCGCGAAATATTTCTCGCCGATCCTTGATTTTTTTTTGTTGGATTCTCCTTAAAAATGGCTACTTAAAAAAAAAAAAAATTAGAGCAATGCCAGCCAAATAGAGTTGTTCCAGTAAATTTTTTTAAAAAAAGAAAAAAATAAATTATTAAAATAAAAATAAATTAATTAAATTAAAAAATAAAAATGCTTATGTGAAAAAATTAATAAAAAATGTGTGTTAATAATAATAAATAAAATTTAATTTTAATTAAAAAAATATAAATAAAAAAATTTAAAAAATAATTAAAGTTTTATATAAAAAAGAAATGTGAAAAAATATGTAGTGTATTGTATGGCAAAAAAGTTTTTCTTTCGATTTTAAACGTTTGGGCAAATTTTTATTCACGTAGGCCTAAAAGTTATGTGGTACATGTTGAAGGCCAATCGAATTAATCTATCCCGTGGCTCGCGGCGATCAAAATTTTGGATTTTTAAAAACTTAAAAAAAAAAATTGATATGATGAATACGAATATAAAAAAAATTAAAATCAGTAGAACTGTTTTCGAGTTATCGCTATCAAAAATTTGCAAAAAATGGAATCTTTTTTCCTACGTTCAAGAAATTTTTGAAAAAAATCTCAAAATTTCTTTGACCCTTTCATAGAGCCTGATTTAGTCTTTCGTTTAAACATAATCCGAGCGTAATCCGATCATTTTAACCGTTGACGCCCTTCGATAAAAGTTTTGGATTTTTGTAAAAAGTTTTATTAAAATTTAAAATTTTTTAAAAATGAAAAATAAAAAAAATATCTTGTTATACATTATTTTTTATAAATTTTGGCGTGATAAATATGTGTATATAAAAATTTGTGAAATCAGTCGAGCGGTTTCTGAGATATTGCCATTTAAAAATTTTCCAAAAATGGCGGATTTTTATCCCACGTTCAAGAAATTAAAAAAAAAAATCTTAAAATTTTGCTCTACCCGAGTAAAAATAATTTAATATGATCTTATAGGCATTTATATAGTCATATTATTTCATATATGATCATGTGTGGCACTACGCACTGCGAGATAAATTTTTTTTTTAAATTTTGATTTGCGATTTTTGTAAGATATCGCTATACATAAATATATGTTGTAACATCTGGTCCCATACATCGTTCCAAATTTCTAAGTGTTTTATGTAAAATTTTATATGCCTCGATAATTTTTTAATTTTTCTAAGTTTTTTCCAAGAACATGTTTTTATCGCTAAAATTTTCAAAGAGTTTCATATAAAATTTCATATGACTCTATATTTTTTTATTTTTCTAAGTTTTTTTTCCACCTGAGTAAAAAAGATCTGATATAATCATATAATCATGGTTAGAGCACAAGGGGTTCAAGTGCCTTTTATTTAATAATGAGAAAAAAGAGGTTAAAGTTAAATTGCAATAAAAAATGTTAGATGCAATCTAGAATATTATTTTTTAGTTAATAGAGATCCTGAGATATATTTTAATCTAACAACCCAGCCAGAAACTGCCAACCGTTCCACAGAAAAAGTCTCGGTAAAGCACTTTATTTTTTGTGTAGAAGGTAGTATGAAAAAATGTGCTTTGCAAGCGCTTTGCCAATGTTTTCTATTTAAATCCGTTCAAATTATAATTTGTAATTAAAATTTATTAATTTTCATAACAATTGGAATATTTTTCAGGATAAGTTATTGGTCCTTGATAGTTCTCGTGATATGTCACTTAGACACAATGCCTATCACAAACTTGACACCTTTTATAAAAAAAAAAACTGTTTCTTTTGTGAGGAAGTGTCTTAAACTCCGGATACATCACATGTGAAATGTCACTGGGTCTATCCCCTTGGAACACAACAAGTTTCGGTTCAATACATCACTTTTTTCGGGACTTTTGCTAAAAGGTTAATCTAGGACTATTGTTTCGGGTAGTTTCAAACATAAGCATAAACTCATTATACCCTGTACCACAGAGCGGTGTAGGGTATAAAAATAAACCCAAAATAATTTGTGTCTGGGACTTGAAAAACTTTTAAACATTTTTCCGGGACTTAGAAAATATTTCAATTCTTTTTATCCTAATAAATTAGTCAATCAATTTTTTATCACCAAAACCAGTTGTGTCTTCGGGACTTATACAATTTAGATACGTCCCATTTTTTGTTCTAAAAGTGCTATAATAGTACCATATTTTTTGTTTTCAAAGCGCTTTAAGGGCGCTGTAAAATAGCAACGGCATACCGTTTACCGTGGTTATCATTTTGGACGCTGGGAGAGTACTAAACTGTGATGCTTTCCCAGCACACAAGCGACCATAAAAGGTACTTTGCCAGTGCTCTCCCGTTTGTATTTTTCTGCCTGGGAAGTTAAAAAATACCATATTTTGCAAATACAAGAGCCCAAAAATTGCCTTTGAAATAAGTAAGTCGCACTTATACCACTTGTGCTCTAACTTTTTTTATAAACTTAGAAATATATGAAAATAATGTTAGTTATATGTAAAAGGAAAACCACATTTTATTACGAAAATATTAAATGGTTCTTTGTTTCATTTTTTAGTCGTCATAATCAGATTCCATGATATCATCGGGCTCATCTTCATCTTCATTAGGGCGTCCCGTCAAATCTAAAATTTAGCATTTCGTGCTGTAATACCTGCCAAACGATGGCCACGGAGTAGCTAATTGTGGAACAATTTATGCAAAATGTTTGCAAGCTCATCTTTAGCTTTGCCGGCAACCAGCGGTCAAAATTAAAAAATGACGTGTTTGGACCAAAATTCTTATTCTTATTATTTAACCAAATCTGACTCAAAAATAACGAAATTTTGGGTACTTTATTAAAATAATATTTAAAAAATTCCAAAATAGCGATTTGGCCCACAGATGCTGATTTTCAAACATAAAAAATATTTTTTAACCAAATTTGTCTTAAAAGTCGCAAAATGTTGAGTATTTAATGTGAAAAATATTTAAAAAAAATAAAAACACGATTTTGGTCCAAAAATGCTGATTAGCATCTGTGGACCAAAATCTTTGATCAGCATTTTTGAACTAAAATCGTTTTTTACATTCTTTTATTATTTTTGATATAACATGCTTTACATTTGCAAAGTTTTGAGACCAAAAAATTATTTTTATGTTCAAAAATCAGCCCCTCAAATATAAAAAAAAAATTAAAATCAGTAGAACGGGTTTCGAGTTATCGCTATTTCAAATTTGCAAAAAATGGAACATGTTTTTCCTACTTCAACAAATTAAAAAAAAAAATCTCAAAAATTCTTCCCTTGACGTTTTTTTAGAGCCTATGTGTTATTTAAACTTAATCTCGCCGAAATCCGATCATTTTAACAGGTGGTGCCCGTCGATAAAAATTTTTAATTTTTGTATAAGTGTCCACCAAAATTTTTGATTTATCAAAAATAAAAATCTAAAAAAAATTATCTTGCGTTACATTATTTTTATTAATGTTGGCATGCTAAATATAAATATAAAAAAAATGTAAATCGGTCGAGCGGTTTTCAAGTTATTTCCATTTAAAATTTTTCGAAAAATTTAAAAAAATCACGGTTATTTTCCACGTTCAATAATTTTTTTAAAAAAAATTATCAAAATTTTGTTCCAATGATTATTTCATAGAGCTTAAGACGAAATTTCTTTTGAATTTTGTGCCAAATCCAAACATTTTAACCCGTGGCTCCATTCGATCAAAGTTAAGAGATGGCTCAAATTAATTTTAAATAAAATTTTGTAACCACCTCTATGACAGGGTCAAGGGAAAGAAATTTTTGAGATTTTCTTTTAAAAATTCTTTCAAATTGCGATATTTTGAAAACCGTTCGACCACGTTTTTTTTATATTCGTGTTCAGCACATCAAAGTTAAATTTTTTTTTGTTTTTGCGACTTTTTTTTAATTATTTTTTTTTTAATTTTCAAATATTAATATCAAAAAAATTTCTGAAATCAGTCAAGCGGTTTTCGAGATATTGCAATTTGAAATTTCCAAAAATGGCGGCTTTTTCCTACGTACAAGAAATTTTTTAAACAAATTCTCACCTTTTTCCAATGACAATTTTATAAATCTTAAGACGAAATTTAATTTATATTTATTAACCATGGCGTTCTTCGATCAAAGTTTAGAGTTTTTGTTGAAAGTTTTTTAAAAGCCAAGACTTAGATCAAAAGGTATTACGGGTTAAAATTATCGGATTTGGCTCAAATTTATTTTAAATACCATTTTGTGTCCACGTCTATGACAGGGTAGGGACATTTTGGATTTTTTTTTTAATTTAATGTAGGAAAACATCGCCATTTTTTTGCAAATTTCAAATAGCGATATCTCGAAAACTGTTACACCGATTTAAATTTTGTTTTATATAGCCCATGAGAATAAAAATCATGAGTTGTCGCAAGAAATATTTTTTTATTTTCAATTTTCAAAAATCAAAGTTTTGATTGCCCGTGCCATGTGTTAATTTAAACCGATTGGTCTTACATTTTTACTACATAACTTTTAGGTTTAGTAGAATAACAATTTACCCGGACACTAGGGAAAATTAAAAGTTGATGAAAAAAAAGCCACTCTAATGTACAACCGTTTTAAAAATAATACAAGGTGAGTGATTTTATTTAAAATTTTTATTAACCACTTATAATATGTCAAAATAAAAATGTGGACAATGTATAAGGGAAATTAAATCCGAAAATGTTTTGAAAAATTTAGAAAATTTTTGGAAAACTTAAAAAAAAAATCTGAAAATATATAAAAAAAACTCTAGAAAACTAAAGAAAATTTTGAAAAATAAATAAAATATCTGAAAATTTTGTAAGTTTAGGATAAACTCTTGCAAAAACTTAGCAACATTTAGCAAAAATTATAGAAAAATCTGAAAAATTTAGGGAAACTTGGAATATCTTCGATTTTCTGGAAAAATCCGAAAAATTCAAGAAAACTTGGAAAATCGTTGAACAAATTTTTAAAGATTTATAAAAATTCAGTTAAAAAGTAAATCACAAACATTCAGTCTTACCACAGAAAAATAAAATAAATTTAAAATCGACTTTAAATTCTATTTCCATACAAATTGTTTTTGTTTTTTAAAATCGACTTCAAAAAATGTATGGGAAATTTGAAATTTAAAATAAAAATTTTGTTAAAATGGACTTTTTGTTTTTCTTTGGCACAGGCGATCAAGTAAAATATTGTAAAATTATGACAGAAATAAAAAAAATGGAAAAATTTAAATACTTTAACGTAAAAAACTCTAGGAAAAATCCCAAAAATTAGGAAGGAATTCCGGAAAAAAATGCCGTAGAGTTTTGTACTTTTGCCCAAAATATTAAATCATGATAATGTTTTATTCAATAAAAACTTTTTATGAATAACTCTTAACATATTTGCAAGAAAATAGGTATGTAAGAGTTAAAAAATATTCATAAACAAGTAAAAAAGTTAAATTCGGCCTTGCCGAATGTAGTAATACCCTTCACAATTTCAAAAAGATTATTGAAAAAAAAACTTTATTTAAAAGGAAATTACTTTTGAAAAAAAAATTTTTTGAAAAAAAATTTCCGCAAAAAAAAATTTGGTCAAAAATAAATCCGTGATTTTTTTTTAAAAAAAATATGTTCGTACACTCAAAAAAAAAAACTGTAATGTTAGCAAAAAAAGCTTGTAAACCTACAAGAAAATTTGCTGATTTTGAACCCACAATTTTTTTGCTAAAGTTAGCAAAAATGTTTTGCCAATAATTAGTTAACTAAATTTTTTTTTTTTAACTTAGTTGATACACATCTGAGGACCCCATTGGGTTCGGACCCGATAGGTCCAGACCCCGATGGGCCTAGACCTAGTTGGGTTCCTTAAAAATCGTCATAGTTTTTGATCCAAAATTTGTGTCCGTTTCGCTCTACCTTGCTTAGTTTTTGAGATACGTGATTATAGGGGACCACTGGGGTCTTGAGAATTAAAAAACTCGATAACTTCAAAAATATTACTCGGAGAGGTTTTGACTATTTTGCGGTCTACGTGTTGATAGCTACAAAAATGCTTTTAGACTTTTTGTTGTGTCGGCAATATTTACCGAGATATGAGCATTTTAAAATTTTCGGGAATGCTAACTTTTTTGGATCCAAAAATGGCCTCCATTTTGCTCTATCTGGCTTAGTTAGCGCCATTTTAAGTTTTCTGAAAATTAAAAAAAATTTACCATTTTTGTTGCTAATATTAGCAAAAAAGCTTGTAAAAATTTGGTCGACTCAATTTTAAATCTAGCAAAAAAAATTAGTTCAAATTTTGTTTAAAATTGCTAATGCGCTAAATGAAGTTTACAAGATATTTTTGCTAACATGCTAATCTCAACTAAAAATTTGCTAAAAGTTAGCTAACCAGCATTAGCAAAAAAAAATTAGTAAATCTACTAATATATTATTTTGAGTGTACTTGTTTAAATACCATTTGGTGTTCAATTATGTTCACATATGTCAACCAGCAGCCGAATTAAAGAATTTTGTATTTTTAGGTTATGTTGAATGTACAAAAATTTTTGAGGTGTCCTTACATTTTCGTTCATAACTTTTGAACCGCTGAATCGATATCGCTCACATGCAATACCAAACTTCTCGGGAGATTTTCCAATAAATATGTTAAGTTTCAGTCATCTCCGTGTAATATTTTGGGCGTGATCACATTTTCCACAGACAGACGGACATCGCTAGAATGTCTTAAAATCGATCGGGCATCATGAATATATATACTTTATGGGGTCCCAGACCGATATTTCGATGAGTTACAAACTGAATGACAAACTTATATATACACCCTCTATCACTAAGTGGAGGGTATAAAAGTGTAGATACAATTTCCATATATTAGGGCAATAAAATTCGAAAATGTTTTGAAATATTCAGAAAAGTTTTGAAAAACAAATACAAGATCAGAATATTTTGTAAAGTTTGGAAAAGACTATTGAAATTTAAAAAAAAAAAAAATTGTGTAAAATTCAGAAAAAATTGTCAAAAATTATGGAAAATCCGAAAAATTCAGGGAAATTCGAAAATCCGTTAAAATTTTTTTTAAAGATTTAGGAAAATGCAGATAAAACACACAAATCACAAATATTAATTAAAATATTGTAAAATTATGACACAAATAAAATAAATGTAAAAAGCTCTAGGGAAAATCCGAAACATTAGGAAGGGATTCCGGAAAAACAAAAAAAAAATCGAATTAAATCTCTGGCAAAAAGGAAGAAGTGCATAAGTCGAGTTATGTTAATCTTCTTTAGTTATTTATATTCGATTACTCTTTACATTTTAATCCCTATCAGAATTGTAGAAATAATCTACAGTATATTTTTTTTTGAAAACGTCATTTAACAGTGATTTTGTGTTAAAATATATATTTTAAAAGTGCTCTCGAAAAAAAATGATTAAAAACACTTACGCGGTTTTTCTGTTTTGCCAAAAAATGCAGGAACTTTTTATTTTTAAATTAAAAAAAAAAAAAAAAAAAAAAAACAAGTAGAAAAGTTAAATTCGACTTGGACGAATCCATAAATATCCTCCACAACTTCCTTTTTAAGTAATAGTAAATTTTCTGACGTATTCCTTTTTTTAATTTTAAGCAGAATTATTTTTATTTGATAAAATTTTTTTTTTCAGAGGTTTTTGTAAAAAAAAAAAAAATTTACTACATTTTTTTTTGGGTGTATAATTTTTTTGAATGAAAAAATTTACTTTTTTTACTAAAGTTTTTTGGATGCAAAAAAAAATTTGAGTGGAGGATATACTTGTTAAGTATTTTTGGGGATTACCAATGCTTTTAAATCATGTTTAGAGTTTTGTAACACGGGAATTTTAAGTGAGACCATTCTGAAATTCACAGTTTTACTCGTTACTTTTGAGCAACTGGACCGATTTCACTTCCAGCACCTTCCATGTTGTTAGGGTGTTAGCGTGTTTTTTAATACGCAAATTTACGAAAAACCCCAGCGTACACTAAAAAAACGTTGTAAAATGAAAAAGAAAACTTATAGAATTATTTTTTGTTACCTTCTATTTTACGAGAATTCCCAGTAAATATTACGATTTTTTTTGTAATTTTACAAAAAAGCTCGTAATATTTACCAATAAAATTGTAAATTTACAACTTTTTTTAAACTTGCTATAGAAAAAAGGTCTTAAAATTTAATATTTTTTTTTATACGAAGCAAATCTAAGAATCTAAGAACTTTTCTATAGTAAAAATATCTCAAAAATGCTTTAGAATATGAGACTTTTTTTGTTAAGAAAAGTCTCATATTTTGAGACATTTTTTCTATAGAAAATAAATTTCTTTACAAAAAAATTCTCAAAATCTGATATTTTCTATGTAGGAATATTTGCTATTGGATTTATTGGATTTATTTGCTATTTTATTAATTTATTTCATTATTTTCGAAATAAATAGTTTCAAATAATTCAAATTAGCGGAATTTGATAATAAATTAACTCTAAAAAAATTTAAATTAGTCAAAAAAATTAAAAGCCGAAAATCAAAAAATGATAAATTTTCGTTTTTGCTTGAAACAATTTCTGTGCTGACTTGCATTGCATTTCATGGACAAATAAGTTGCGGTGGTCAAGCGGGTATATTTTTTTTTTTAATTGCAGGAAGATGAGACTTAACATTCGTAACCATATTTACCCGAAATTCCACCTATTTCATACATAAATATTTTTTTGAAAAAGGTGTTCTCTATTGTTCGAAAAATCGAACAGAGGATCGAAATGGGTTAAGGAGGGTTGAAATTTAAAAAATGTTGTAAACTCTCGTAATCCTACTTCACCAATTTTCCTTGTTTTTTAACAAAAAAAATTGTGTTTTGGTCTATCGAAATTTATTTTGTTTTTTTGTAAGTTTACAATTATTTTCGTAAAGGCCCAAATTTCCAAGGCAGTTTAAAAAAAAAATCACGAAAACTCCTTGTAAGTTTTATTGCGTCAGAAAGGTTGTTATTTTACAAATTTATTGGCAAAAGCTTGTAAAATTACAAAAAAGCTTTGAGGACAAAAATTTGTTGAAATGCATTTTTTATGGGATTTTAGGGGGATATTAATTTTAAGATTGGAGATATGAGGTAAAAATTTTCTGGCATCACTAGTAACAAATGCCAGTCTGGCATTGCCAGATATTAAATATCAGCAGCGATGCCATATTAGAAAACATACTAGTAAGAGTTAAGTGTTGACAAAAACCCTCATCGTATTCATATTTAGTTCTGATAGTGAAACCTTGATGGCGCTATGGGTAATATCGCCTTGAAGTGTTTACTACAACTTTTCTAATTGAAATTCAGAAAAAGAACGATTTTTTTTGGCCATTCATTTTTTTAATGAAACTTTGTGAAAAAAATAGATATCAACACAGCGAAAACGTCGTGTTAATTTCATATATGTACGTAAATGAAAAGCTTTGACACGCTATAACTCTTTAACGGGTAAATATTTTTTAAAAATTTTAATTTTGTATTTTAAGCAATTCTATATTGTTGGATCAAACTCAAACTGACAGAGCTTATTGCTCTATATGGAACAGAGCCTATTGCTCTATATGTCCCAACAAATCTTGGGACACAAAATCTAGTTTTTCGAAAAAATGGGCAAGAGAGGCGTGATAAAACGTGGCAAAATTGAAAATTTTTTTTACAGTAATTTAAAAATTCTGAAATTTTTGAAGCACATTTTTTTTATTGAGTTTTGTATGGGCTATCGATTTGCACTATTTGTTTTTGCAAAAAATTTAGAACTACATATATTTGAATTTTCCAAATTCAACCTGAAAATCGATGCAGCAAAAAAAACACGCCAGTATTAATTTTTTAATTTTAATATAAAGTTCATTAAGTTAGAACAAATGTCTTAGAATCTAATATGTATATAGATAATTTCTCAGAATCTTAAAAGTTTTCTATAGAAAAATATCTCAGAATCTGAGAATTTTTCATAACAAAAATGTTTAGAATCTGAGAATTTTTCTATTGAAAAAAAATTTCTTAGAATCCGATAGGTTTTCTATAGAAAAAATGTCTCAGAGTCTGAGAATTTTTCTGTAGAAAAAATTATCTGATTCTTAAACATTTTTTCTATAGAAAAATTGTCAGAAATTAAATTTTTTTTTATATATTTTTCTATAGAAAAATTATAAGATTGTGAGACATATTTTATGGAAAAATTTTCAGATTCTGAGATATTTTCTTTATAGAAAAATTCTCAGATTATGAGACATTTTTTTATAGAAAATCTCTCAGATTCTGAGACATTTTTTAAAGAGGAATTATCAGATTCTGGGACATTTTTTCTATAGAAAAAAAATTCTAAATAATTTGAGTAAATTTTTAATTGACCAAGAGTGCTTTCAAAATTTTTCTAGCATTCACCGTTTTTGATATATTCGCGTTTGAAGATTCCTAAAATTTCTGTAAATAGTTTCACTGTAACATTTTCAAAATTCGGTAACAAAAAAATTTATAGTAAATTTATAGTAAAAACCTACTGATTCCAAATCAGACATCCAAACTTTTCTAGCAGTATCCAAACTCAAAAGAAAAACTCTGTCAAAAAATTTGTAAAATGACTTTCAATTTGAATTAGCAATCTTTTAGCAGATTTTTTTGCTGAAATATATATTTTAAGTAAATTCTCTGTCATTCAGTTTAGGAAAATAACAAAAATTATGCAATTTAACTGATTCTGATTATTTTGTTATTTTACAGAAATAGTGTGTTGGCATTTTTTTTTGTTCAAAAAAGTTTGAGTTTTTTAAAACGTATTTTTTTTAGATTTTTTGAAATTTAAAATCCTTAAACTAAAAATGATCAAAATTAACAAAAAAAAAAAAAAACAGATTGTTTTGTTAATTTTACAGAAGTATTTTGTTATCCCGTTTAAAAAAAAAAAAACTATTAAATTTTTATTTAATTATTTATTTACTTGATTTTTTTTTAAAATTAATTTTTAAGTAAATTTTTAATTGCGTCAGTTAAAAAATTACTCATATTTTTTTTTTAATTTAAACAAGTGATTACTCAAATTGTTCTGCTCAATATTTTTATACCCTCCACTTAGTGATAGAGGGTATATATAAGTTTGTCATTCCGTTTGTAACTCATCGAAATATCGATCTGGGACCCCATAAAGTATATATATTCATGATGCCCGATCGATTTTAAGACATTCTAGCGATGTCCGTCTGTCTGTCTGTGGAAAATGCTGTCACGGACAAAATATTGCACAGAGATGACTGAAACTTAACATATTTATTGGAAGTTCTCCCGAGAAGTTTGGTATTGTATTTGAGCGATATCGGTTCAGCGGTTCAAAAGTTATGAACGAAAATGTAAGCACACCTCAAAAATTTCAGTACATTCAACATAACCTAAAAATACAAAATGCTTTATTTCGGCTTCTGGTTGACATATGTGAACATAATTGAACACAAAATGGTATTTAAACAAGTACGAACATATTTTTTGACAAAAAAAGAAAAAAACCGCGGATTTTTTTTACCAAAATTTTTTTTTTCGCGGAAATTTTTTTTTATTTTTTTTTTTTTTCAAAAGTAAGTTCCTTTTATAAGTCAAAAGTAAAAGTTATGAACGAAAATGTAAGCACACCTCAAAAATTTCAGTACATTCAACATAACCTAAAAATACAAAATGCTTTAATTCGGCTTCTGGTTGACATATCGCTCATTTACTTGTATAGTGTCATAACTCAAAATATTTGTTTTTGCAGAAAATGCGTTTAAAGTTTAATTGAAACAGGTTTTCCATTGAAAAAGACCGGGACTTAGAAAATGTAAAAATGGCGGGGTCTCTTCCTAAACAGTGAGCTTAAAAGATATTAATACCAATTTTTGACACAATATAAAGCATGATATAACAAATAATTCTGTATCATTAAATCAAAAACGACCTATTTTGAGTTATGACACTATACAAGTAAATGAGCGATATGTGAACATAATTGAACACAAAATGGTATTTAAACAAGTACGAACATATTTTTTGACAAAAAAAGAAAAAAATCGCGGATTTTTTTTTACCAACATTTTTTTTTTCGCGGAAATTTTTTTTATTTTTTTTCAAAAGTAATTTCCTTTTAAATATAGTTTTTTCAATAATCTTTTTGAAATTGTGGAGGGTATCACTACATTTATCTTTTTTACTTGTTTTCCCTGCCTTTGATGTTTTCTTAATTTCAATAGGGATTTCTAAATTTATTCGTCCTTTAAAATATTATATTTTGAGTGGATTTATTCTAACTATGATATTCTCATAGAATAATTTTCAAGAAAATTATGTTTCTGTTTAAAATTTATTTATGTTGGTCAATTTTGCAAAACTTAATCGCCACGTGTTTCCAAATTTGTCAGATTCCATTGTCAAGATTATTTAGCAAATATAAAAACCCTATACTACAAGTAGCAATGGGAAATTTAATGACAAATCGCTAAAATATTAATACCTATTCGAGAATTAGAAGAAAATTGTACCATCGTAGTAAGATTACGATCATCAAATGAACAGTTCATGCGAATAAGGACGAATAGACCACTTTTTCGCAAACACGTTTTTTTGCATAAATGCATTTTATTAGCAGAGCCCTATGCAGAAATTTTGGGGAAATTTTGACTTTTAAGGCTAAAAAAATGACTTTGAAAGTGCAATAATTCGTATATTTTTATATTTTTGTTTAAATTGGGAGTGAACTAACGCACAATTTTGATTAAATACAACACAAAAACATACAAAAATTTTACTTTCGGTAACAATGTGTTAAAAGAACATTACGAGGAACAAACCACACTTATTATATTTGCAAAAAATTTTACCGTTCTTGAGTTATAAGACTTTAAAGTGTGGAAAGCAAAAAGGGCGAATATCCATCCTTAACAAAATTTTATATAAAAAATATTTAGCTGCGAGTTTAAAATTTTGAAAAAGTGTATCCTTGAAGTCCTTAAAGTGTTACAAACAAACACCAACCATAGTTCGTCAAGTTTTGCAAGTCTCATGAAAATGTAGTCAAAATCTGCTGCAAAATAACACATTTTTATTCAAATTTCAATACATTTTTTTGGATATTCGCCCTTTTTCCATTTAAGCAAAAATTGAAGTCCAATTTTTGGCAAGTTCTCTTTCGAATACCTTACTAAAATTTTGTATATAGGTAGATGTGACTTAAATCTTTAAGCTAATACCAAAAAGTTGACAAACATATTATTTTTTAATCGTTTCCTGCGTTTTTATTGTCCCCTGTAAAATTCTACAAATGGTCTATTCGTCTTTATTCGCATGAACTGTTCAAATAACCAACTAAAAAATATTAAATATTACAGATTTACATCAATAATATTGACAATGGATTCTGACAAATTCCGAAACACATGTCAATTAAGTCTTAAAAAAACACCAACACAAATAAATTTAAAACAGAATATTCACATAGAATATTGAGAATTAATTCTATGAGAATATCATAGTTTTAATTAGCAAAGGAAATAATGACCTCGAGCTAGAATAAACCTACTCAACAAATTTCGAAATTACAATTATTTTTTTCTGAATTTTTATTGAGAATTCTGTATAACAATATATCTTTTCTGAATTTAATTTGGAAAAGGTGTAGTAACACCTCAAACATATACTTTTGGTGATATTAAGGCTAGCGCCACCTATGTGTCAGTATCAGCACTAAATATGTATAAGATGATGGCTTATGTCAACACTTACATATTATTAGTTGGTTTTCTAATATGGCAGCACTGCTTATAATTTACATCTGGCAATTGTTATTCATTTCTTTTATTAGTTCATTCGTGAAAATTTTACATGGCGGTCGTGTTATTTTGTGATCACAAGTTCTTTTAATAAATTCTTAATGAAATAAGTTGAGTTTTGTTAATATTTTTTCATAAAAATAAGCATTAAGATATGCAGATTACATATTTAATAAAAGTTTTAACAAAAGTGTTAGAAAAATGGTAATACTTAGGAACTTCGTTGTACAAGCGAAAAAATGTATGACATGCATAAATGCTAATGGATGCCAAGAGGCTCCAATAACTATATTATTTTTGTTTTGTTAGTGTTGAGTGCGTGCGCGTGTGAAAAATGTGATTACTAAAGTGTAAAATATTTAAAGTCACTATTATACTTAAAGAAGTATACTAAAAAAAAGTAAAAAATATATAAAAAAGGTAAATTTATAAAAAAATTAAAAAAAAATAAATTTAATTTAAATAAAAAATTTAAAATTATATAAAAAAGTAAATTTAGAAAAAAATTATTAAAATAAAAATTAATAAATTAAATTAGAAAATAAAAAATTATTATATTTCATGTGATAATAAGTTATATCAATAATGTGGAAAAATTAAAAATGTGTATTAAAAATAATAAATAAAATTTAATTTTAATTAAAAAATATAAATAAAAAAAATTTAAAAAATAATTAAAGTTTTATATAAAAAAGAAATGTGAAAAAATATGTAGTGTATTTTATGGCAAAAAAGTTTTTCTTACGATTTTGAACGTTTGGGAAAATTTTTATGCACGTAGGCCTAAAAGTTATGTGGTACATGTTGAAGGCCAGTCGGATTAATTTAACCCGTGGCTCCCGGCGATCAAATCTTTTGGATTTTTGAAAACTTAAAAAAAAATTGATATGATGAATACGAATATAAAAAAAAATTAAAATCAGTAAAATCAGGTTTTCGAGTTATCGCTATCAAAAATTTGCAAAAAATAGAATTTTTTTTCCTACGTTCAAGAAATTTTTGAAAAAAATCTCAAAGTTTCTTTGACCCTTTCATAGAGCCTGATTTAGTCTTTCGTTTAAACATAATCCGAGCGTAATCCGATCATTTTAACCGGTGACGCCCTTCGATCAAAGTTTTGGATTTTTGTAAAAAGTTTTATTAAAATTAAAAATTTTTTAAAAATCAAAAAAAAAAAAATATCTTGTTATACATTATTTTTATAAATTTTGGCGTGATAAATATGTGTATATAAAAATTTGTGAAATCAGTCGAGCGGTTTCTGAGATATTGCCATTTAAAATTTGTCGGAAAAATTTTCAAAAATAACGGTTTTTCCTACGTTCAAGAAATTTCTTAAAAAAAACTCAAATTTTGTTCCAATGATTATATCATAGAGCTTTAGACGAAATTTTATTTAAATCTATTTAAAATCAAAACATTTTAACCCACGGGGCATTCGATCAAAGTTAAGAGATTGCTCAAATTAATGTTAAATGAAATTTTGTAGCCACCTCTATGACAGGGTCAAGGTAAAGAAATTTTTGAGATTTTCTTTTAAAAATTCTTACACGTAGGAAAATACCGTAATATTTAGCAAATTTCAAATTGCAATCAAAATTAGAAAATTTTATCTGTTACCGACTTTTTTTTATTTTTTTTTTTTTAATTTTCAAATATGAATATCAAAAAAAATTCTGAAATTGGTCAAGCGGTTTTCGAGATATTGCAATTAGGGATCGAAATTTCCCGCACTTTTCCATTTCCCGGGAAAGCGGGGAAAAAATTTGAATTTCCCGGGATTCCCGGGATCCCGCACTAAAAACCAATAATATTTTTTTTTTAGTTTTTAACAATTTTTTTTTATATTTTTGTTTGCAAAATTAGTACGTCTAACAAGGCCAATACATAACATACATTTAAAAACAAAATAAAAATAATAATTCAGTGTAATAAAACAAAAACAACAAATTATGCTAAAAACTATATTAAAAAAAAATAAGCAATGTCCTGTTAAGTTTTTTTTTTTTTTAATCTTAAAACAGTTTAAAAAATGTTTGTTTTTTGCTTATTTTTCAGATTTTTACGAAAATGCATATTTTTTCTTATTTCGTTATAGATAAGAAAACTGAAAATATTACACAAATTTAAATATAAATTAAAAGTAATCGAAAAGAAGTTTTATAGAGGTATAAATTATATTAAAAAAATATTTGTGTTGTACACAAGTAAATGCATAGTATTTATGAACTAATTCTTAAGAGTTTATTAACTTTTTCATAATATTTATGAACTTTTTCATAGTATTTATGAATAATTCTTAATACATGGAATTGAAAAATATAATAATTTTTTTGATGTATAAAAAAGTTCAAAGAATTTATGAAAGGTTTATACATTTTTAAGAATTTGTTCATAAATACTATGAAAATATTTTTTTAATTATACAATTTTTTAACTTAAAAATCTTCAACTTCTGTGTCATAAACTTCATACGTTTTGCTTCATACGGTTCTAAAAGTAAAATTTGGAACAGAAATAAGAATTAAAGAAATAAATTGAATTGCATTAATTTATTTAACAAATATAAAGGCAATCATATATAAATAGAATATTTACATTTTTTAACAGACATTTATCCTTTTTCACCTCCAAAGTTGCATTTTGGGCCTTACAATAATGACATACCAGAACATGAA
Source organism: Pegoplata infirma (assembly GCA_963921195.1). Taxonomy (NCBI): domain Eukaryota; kingdom Metazoa; phylum Arthropoda; class Insecta; order Diptera; family Anthomyiidae; genus Pegoplata; species Pegoplata infirma. The sequence goes on along the minus strand of OY992540.1, from coordinate 129,323,149 downwards.
TTTTCTGCAAACACAAATAAAAAACATAATATTATTAGTATTTGACCCGACCCAGACGAAGAAAATTTAATTTACTCACCTTTGTTTCAACAATTTTCACGATTATATATTGCTATTTTAATAGAACTTCGTGTTTTTTCTTAGTTAACAAAAATAAATGGATATTTATTTTTTAATTTTTTTGACACATAATGTTTTTTTAATTCCTGAGAACCAAAATGTTATGAAACTTTGATTGCAGAGAACAAGCTTCACAATAATTTTAACTTGTTCTGAATAATTAAAGTGTTACCAAAGAACCTGTTCTAGAACAAGTGTTGTCAGAATCGGTTCTGAAAAATTTTCCTGGGATATTTAAACATTTATTAACTTAATACAGCAGTTAACTTGCTTATGTACATTTTTTAAAATTCCCGGGAATCCCGCACAAATTTCCCGGGAATGCGGGAAATGAAAAATGACGAATTTCCCGGGACGGGAAATCCCGGGATGCATTCTCTAATTGCAATATTAAATTTCCAAAAAATGGTGGTTTTTTCCTACGTTCAAGAAATTTTTTAAACATATTCTCTCTTTTTTTTTTAATGGCTATTTTATAAAGCTTAAACGAAATTTAATTTAAATTTATTTTGAGCCACATCAAAACATTTTAAACCACACTGATAGAAAAACGCTTCATATCACTAATGAATGGAATTCATTAACGTTGTTTCATTACAACAATTAAATATTTCATATGCTGAATGAAATTTCATACATATTGTGCAAGATTTTTATTAATTTTGATTCATTAGATTTCGTAGTTTCATTAAAAAAATGCATTAAGTTTTGTTTACAAAATTTGCTGTTTCTGACACCTGTCGTGTCGCGTCTGTTTAGTCTGTTAGTTTACGCGCGCAAAAACAGCTGATCAGAGCGTGATTTTGTTTAGCATTTTTATACGAAATTTAAAATGAAATGTTGTTGATTAATTATAAGTATTTATTAAACTCGCGTTGTATTTTATTATTTCGTGGTTTTACTAATGTATTAAAAGTAAATGTTAAAGTAAAATTTTGTGTGAGAAAACTGAGTGAAATCTATAGATAAAATAAAAAATATGTGAAAGTGTTTTTTTAACTTGGTTATTTTGTGATTTTTTCAGATTTTTTTTTATGAAATTTGAAATAAAAAGTAAATTATTAATTTTTTATTTACTAAATTTGTGCTGTTTTATATTAGTTCGTGGTTTTAATTATGTATTACAATTTAAGGTTGGAGTAAAATTTTGTGCGAGAAAACTAAGTGAAAACCATTTTTTATTATTTTTAATTCTATAAAAAGATCTTTACATATTTCATACAAATATTTAATTTTAAAAATAAAAGTAGCATTTATTCAATGAAAGTATTTTATTTCAAAAATTAAAAGTAGGATTTATTCAATGAAAGTATTTCATAAGAATTAAATACTTTTTTCATTAAAGTAATGAAAAAATTTTATAAAATATTATTTATATTTTGTATGAACAATTTTCATTAATTTAATGAAACTTGTTCTTGCAATTACATTTTATGATACCTATTTCATTAACTCAATGAAACCCTACATAATAGGTTCCTTTTTAAAGTCATTTTTCATAACATTAATGTAGATTTTCATTATTGTCATGTACAAATTTCTATCAGTGCATGGCGCCCTTTGATTAAAGTTTAAAGTTTTTGCTGAAAGTTTTCTAAAAAGCCAAAACTTTGATCAAAAGTTATAACGTATTAAAATTATCGGATTTGGCTCAAATTTATTTTAAATACCATTTTGTGTCTACGTCTCTGACAGGGTGAAGCAGTGTTGCCAATTTAGCCATTTTCCGGCTAGATTTAGCTCCTTTTGAACTCGTTTAGCCGAAGAAAAAGGCATTTAGCTCTTAGCCGTTTTTTTAGCCATTTTCGTAACTTTTTTAGCAGTTTTTTAGCTATTTTTGAGTTTTCGGTTAAAAAGAAATTTTGAGTGTGTTTTTTATACTAAAATAGAGAATTTATTGGTTTTTAAATTTTAAACAGATCGATCACAGACTCTAATACTATTTGTTATAAAGGATAAAGTTGAAAAATGTAGTAGAAAATTTAATTTCTAAAAATTATGGACATTTCTGGTATTCCCATACCGGTTTCAAACACTTTAGTTAAGTGTTATCATCAGAAGGATTTTAAATGTTGGCTTGTTTTGTTAGTAGGTAAATGTTTTTCATATATTTGAATTTTTATTAACACTAGTCTGAAATAAAATCACGTATATTTTTGTCATATTCATACCTTAACATTATACTAAATCTAATATTCCATTTACATATACCTTGAAATCCAGAAAAAATGGGATTTCAATGAAAATCCAAGTAAATCCCATTACTTTTTTGAATTTCAAATGTCAAATCCCATAGAAAAAAAAATTGGATTTTGGGAAAATCGTAAAATCGCAATTTAAAATCCCAAAAAATTTCTACTGCTTAATTGTACAACTATGGTTTTTCCCAAAATAATCATCCCTAATGCTTTTTACAACGCTGCACACGATTTTTTTTAACAGCTGTTGTTGTTTTTTATAAAGTAAAAAAACAATTAAAATTTTTTTTTTTTAAACTATTAAAAGATTAATAAAAACAATGTTTAACAATGTTTGATTTAAAATTTACCATTGCAAATGGTAAATGCACAATTTAGTTGACCAATTTGATCTTCCTAACAAAGAAAAACACTCAATGTTGGCGGCCCCAAACTTGGCAAAAATTTTAATGTTCTTGCATTTAACGAAGCAGCTCTACATAAAAACACATATTTTGATATTGTGGTCCCAACATATACTAGTAGGATTGAAAATATTGGCTCCGGCAAAGAAAAATCATTGTTTTTAGAAATATTTATAAAATTGGGTAATTTTCCCACTAACAACCCTGTACACAAATCAAAAAAAAAATACAGAGTTAGTACAAACAAAATCCCGCTAAATGTCAAAAAAGCATGTGTAAACGGTATAGATTTTAATTGGATTTGAAACCCAAATTTATATGGATTTCGGGGTATATGTAAATAGCATATTAGACGATTTAGCAATGCCCGTTTCACTGTATTTTAAAAATACGCTAACGTTCAAAACTCAACTTAAAGGCTGATTGCTGAATCTTGGCATATATATTTTTGGAATTATTCTGGTCAGGTTTCAGCGAAAACGGTCCCAAGGGTAAAAAGTTTCACCTCGAATTTACGTGTTGAAAATTTTCTTTTAGCCAAAATAACTAAAAAATGGGTAATTCCAAAAATTTTCGCCCCACTGTTCGGAAACATGCCTTTGGACACCACTGAGAATTTGGCTCATAGATATCCACGTTTATATGAGATATGTTGCATTTTTGGATTTTCAAAATTTGCTGTAGTTGTCAAATTATCGCGGGTCAAAGTTCGACTTTTTAGCAAAAGTCAGAAAAATACATGACGTTTAACGTGCTCTAACTTTTTAACTAGTAATCCGATTATCACAAGTAATGCCTCATATGAAAGCTTAATTCTTCTTCTTTTAGGAAATATTTTCAAAAGCATACGGTTTTTTCAGAAGTGTTGCAAAAATTCAAAAACATTTTTTTTTTTGCGAATATTTAAAAAAACACATCTTCGATTTTTTAAAAAAAAAGTGTGGTGATAAACAATTCTGTTTTGTACAACATATCCAAAATTCAGAGTGGGCTCCCAATGGGATCAAAAAATATTCTGGTTTTAGTACGAAGTTCTTAAATTTTACCTTAGAAAATTAAAATTTTATGTTTCTTCAATATAAAAATTTAAATTTTCAAAGAAAATTATACTATTAAAATTTTGAAAAACATTCAAAACATTAGAAATTTAAATTTTCTAAGGGAAAAATATGAGAACCTCGTACTTAAAACAGAATAGTTTTTGATCCCATGGAGATCCCACTCTGAATTTTGAATATGTTATACAAAACATTGTTATTTTTCACCAGAATTTTTTTAAAAAAAATCGAAGATGTGTTTTTTTAAATATTCCAAAAGAAAAAATGTTTTTGCATTTTTGCATCATTTCTGTAAAAAAAAACTGTGTTATTTTAAAAATATTTTCAAAAAGAAGAATCCCAGCTTTCACATGAGCCTAAATTTGTGAAAATCGGGTCATTGGTTAAGAAGTTACAGCTCTTTAAACCTGATCTATTTTTCTTACTTTTGCTTAAAAAGACAATCTTTGACCCGCCATAATTCGTTAAATACACCAAATGTAAAAAAACGATATATGGTATATATATCATATTTATGAGGGCTATCTATGTGTCAAGGCTCAAATTAATCTGAGACACCATTTCCAAAAATGACTAAAATTTGAGCTAAATTTTCTGGAGTGGCCCAAATATCTTTTACTTAAATAAATTTTTTTGTACTCAAAATTTTTATACATATTTTTATAAAAAAAATTAATATAAAATATTTAAATCATTAAAAAAAATAATTTTGAACTCTCATTTTTTCTAAAATATGTCAAAACAGTAACAAAAGTTCTCTTTATTTTAATATATGTAACAAAAACGGTACAAAATATGAATTTACATTAGTTTTTCTTAAAAAGTAAAATATATATTTTAGCCTTTTTTTTATGAAGGGCATAAAATTAAAATCATGAGTCGTCGCGAAATACATATTTTTTTTAAATATTCTAAAATCCAAATTTTAATCAAATTGGCTAAAATCTTTTCCTCTAACTTTAGGTTTAGTAGCCCGAGTAAAAAAAAAACTTTTAAGATCTAATTTGATCTCAAAATTGGCTGTATCAAGTTGGATCAGATATTGATCTAAATGTATTATTTTAGATACACAAATATAAAAAATGATACAATTAGATCCGAATTTTGGTCACATCCAATTAAATCCACTTGATCTTATTTTATATAAATTAATATAGGTTTATATAATTATATAAAGTCAGATATATTTATGTATAACCTCAGATATGAAAATGGAGCCGCAATAAATCTTAGATAAAACTAGATCTGAACATATTAAAAGTCATATATAATTTAATATGATTGTATCAAATTATACATCATTATATCAAAACTTTTTTACTAGGGAGAATAAAAATTTGCCTAACCAATAGAAAAAATCAAAAGTTGAAGAAAAACAGCCACTCTAATGTTCACCCGTTTTTTAAATAATACATGGTAAGTGATTTTCTTCTTATTTTAAGTTTTTATTAACCACTTATTAATTGTTAACAAAAAAAATGTGGGAAAAACTCCTCTGTATGATGGAAATAAAAAACTTAAAAAAATGTTGAAAAATATATCAAAAATTCTATAAAACTTAAGAAAATTTTCAAAAACCAAATAAAATATCAGAAAATTTGTAAAGTTTAGGAAACAGTCTTGAAATAAAAAAAAAAAATATTGAAAAATTCAGCAACATTTGGGGAAAATGATCGAAAATCCGAAAAATTTGGGGAAACTTTTTATATAATTTTTTTCAGGACATTAGCTCATAGCGCTCACACAGCAAAATGTATGACCGACCCCTATTACTATTTTCCCCCAAACATTTTTCCAAACATATGTACCTACCCCATTTCTTAACTTCCTAAGGGGGCTCCCATACAAAATTAAAATTTTTTAAAAAATATTGGATATAATTATGCAATAAAATGTTTGTTTTCGAGCATATTATAACCAATTTTAAATTTATATAAGTCTTACTATAGCAAATGTTAACACAAAACAAAATATAGAGATTTGATGAATGAAATCCCCCGATTCCCAAATTTGTTTGTTAACAATTTCCAAAAAAAAAATGATTTTTTGCAATTTTTCCCCACCTATATTAAAGGCGGGGATCATTAGCTATTCATATTGTAAGCTACCCAGGCAGAAACTGCCAACCGTTCCAAAGAAAAAGGCTCGGCAAAGCACTTAATTTTTTGTGTAGAAGGTAGTATGAATTCGAAAAAGTGCTTTCCAAGCGCTTTGCCAATGTTTTTCTATTTAAATCCGTTCAAAATGTATTTTTATACCCTCCAACCACAGTATGGGGGTATACTCACTTTGTCATTCCGTGTGTAACGCATCGAAATATCGGTCTAGGACCCCATAAAGTATATATTTTATTGATCAGTGATCGATTCTAAGAGATTCTAGCGATGTCCGTCCGTCCGTCCGTCCGTCCGTCTGTCCGTCTGTCCGTCTGTCCGTCTGTAGAAGACACGATACAGCCCAAAATAAAAGAGGTAGACTTCCGAAGTTTGGCACGAATATGCCTTATATTCCTAGGCAGGTTAAGTTCGGAAATGGGCAAAATCGGACCAAGGGGAAAAAAGTTCCCCCTTGGAGAACTAAACCAACCTAAGAAAAACAGCATTTTTTGAAGGGTTTTTTGTACTTTTGCTAAGCAAATGCAACATTCTTATCTCAAAAGAAGTTCAAAATCGCAAGGGGGAGTGCCCCTAACGTCTCCCACCAACCCCCCCCCCCCTCTCAAAAAAAAAAAAGACGCCCCTGGATTTTTTATATTGTTTTTTTTTACATTTTGGAGGGTATAAAAGATTCGGCACAGCCGAATGTAATACTCTCACTTGTTTTTATTAAAATTTATTAATTTTCATAACAATTGGAATGTTTTTTATTTCCCTGCAGGATTAGTGGCCGTTCCTTGATAGTTCTCATGATATGTCACTTATACATAATGACCCACATATTACAAACTTGACACCTTTTCTATAAAAACACCTGTTTCTTTCGTGAGGAAGTGTCTTAAACTTCGGATATGAAATGTCACTGGACCTATCCCTTTGGAACACAACCCGTTTCGGTTCAATACACCACTTTTTTTTCGGGACTTTTCCAAAATTTTTCCTAAAAGCATTTTTAATAAATTTTTTATTCCAAAACGCAAAGAAAACGGAAAACAAAATTTTCCAGGAAAATATTTCAAAGTTTGTCGAAATTTTTTTTTATCTTAATAAATTAGTCAATCAATTTTTTATCCTAATTTAATAAATTTCTTTATTCAAATAAACACACAAAAAATTTGTGTCTTATGGACTTATACAATTTAGATACGTCCCATTTTTTTGTTCTCAAAGTGCTATAATAGTACCATATTTTTAGTTTTTAAAGCGCTTTCAAAGCGCTTTAAAATAGCAACGGCATACCGTTTACCGTGGTTATCATTTTGGACGCTGGGAGAGTACTAAACTGTGATACTTTCCCAGCATTAAGCGACCATAAAAAGTACTTTGCCAGCGCTCTCCCGTTCGTATTTTTCTGCCTGGGTACTTACATATTAAAGAGTCTATGTTTACTGTGGTAGAGACAACAGAGGCGTCCAATTTTCACCCCAGACGGGTAAAGTTGAAACTTGTGTTAAAAATCTGTCAACTTTCGATACGGCTGGGGAGCACAAAATGAAAAATTTTGACACTAAAGTTTTTTTTTAAACTCATCTACGTGATGTTGCCTATCATAACCGCTGCCGATTTAATAATTTATACATTTATTTTATGCATTTATTTTATACATTTTAAATGTTACTGACATTTATAAAGAGAAATCCCAACCGCATATCATTCGAAATGCAAAATGTTGTTTACATAATTCAAGTGTGGCAAAGATTGAATTCATTCCGTAAACAAATAAGAATGTTATTGTCAGTCAGTAACATACGATACACAAATACAAGTCAACTTTAACTTGAATGAAATAATTTTAATAATGTCATCATTGCAGATTTGTGGGAAAAGTTACTTTGTTTTTTTTTTTACAAAACTAAAGGAAATTTAAAATTAAATGGGAGAAGAGAAAATGTTTACGGGAAATGTCCCAAAAACCTTACACATATTTTTTAATCGTAATCATTTCAAAATACTCCAAATGACAACAAATTGGACTCAGTTTTCGTAAAAATAGTTCTTAAATTTTCTCACAATTTAGTTGAAAATCAAAAAATTTTCTTCAAAAAAATGTTGATGCACTTTTCTAACAATGAAATCTTAATTTTATTGAATTTTTCAATAGAAAATACTTAAGAATAAAACATTTCTACAGTTTTGATTTTATCTAATTTTTTCTAAGACAATTTCTTAGATTGTGAAACATTTTTTTATATAGAAAAATTATTAGATTCTTAGACATTTTTCTGGCATTTTGTGTGGGAGCCATATTAGGCAAATGAGATAAGTAGTTGGTCTGTTCAGAAGAAATGCTGAGTATAAAAATTAATAAAAAAATTGGTCTTAAAATTTCCCCCTCAAGGAGCAACTCCCAAAAAATTGTGAAGCAAATGGCTTGTCATCGGAGCAAAGGTAGTAAAGATGTAAAAAACACAAAAAACCCCACAATTGCCCCGAATTCGCTCCAAATATCTGTAATATTAAACCGACTTCCAATAATTTTTACACCCCAACATTTCTTCTAAACAAACTTATCATTTGTATTTCAGTATTTATTAATTGTATTTCAGAAACTAACCTTCGTAAAAAAATTGAAAATTTCTGAAATACAATTGATAATTTCTGAAATGCAATTAATGAATTCTGAAATACAATTGATAATTTCTGAAATACAATTGATCAATTCTGAAACATAATTGATAATTTCTGAAATACAATTGATAATATCGGACAAACAATTGATAATTTCTGAAATACAATTAATAATTCTGAAATACAATTGATAGTTTCTGAAATATAAATGATGTTTTTTGAAATACAAATGATATTTTTTGAAATACAATTGATAATTTCTGAAACACAGTTGATAAGTTCCAAAATACAATTGACTATTTCTCGAAAACATTTGATAATTTCTGATATACAATTGATAAATTCTAAAATACAATTGATAACTTCTGAAATACAATTGATATTTCCTGAAATACAATTCATAATTTCTGAAATTTTATTGTCAAGAGTATTTAGCAAATTGATAAATGTTAATGGCAAAATATAAAGTCTTATATAAGTTAAACATACCATCTTATTCCGAACACGTGTCGAGTAATTCTTGCAAAATGACCATACCAATCAATTAAAAAAAGGCACACTTTAAAAACAGTTTCTTGAAAATTTTTACTTTGACAATATCATCGTAATAATTAGTAAAGAAATGTGACCTCGAGCTGGAGTAATCTTAATAAATCGAATAATAAATCAATTTTATTAATTTTAAAATTAAAACAGAATTTATATTAAAAAATATAAAAAAATAAAATAAAAAAGTGGCTGGTACTTGAACCCACGGCCTCCCAATTGTAGTTTTTACTAACGAAGCCTTAGTTAGGTGAGCCAATAATAGAGAAAATCTCGCCACCTAGCACAAAAATTTCAGTTTTATGCAAAATAACAGTCTATCGCTTACTTTGATAACGTTTGCTACTGTGAATTTGTAAAGACTCAAACATTTGAGTATTATATCCCTCTCAAATAAAAAACAAGTGAGAGTTTTAAATTCAGCTGTGCCGAATCTTTTATACCCTCCAACACGCTAAAAAAAAACAGGGCCGTTTGGGGGGAGGGGGTTTTTTCGGTGGGAGACAACCTTCCTGGATGCAACTGCAAGACTTTGAACTTCTTTTGATATAAAAATGTTTCGTTTGCTAAGCAAAAGTACAAAAAACCCATAAAAAAATGACTTTTTTTTAGAACTAAACAATTCTTAAGAGGGGAACTTTTTCCCCTAATCCCATTTTGCCCATGTTCGAACTTAACCAGCCCAATACCATAAGACATATTCGTGCCAAATTTCAGGAGTCTAGCTCTTTTACTTTGGACTGTATCGTGTCTTCCACAGACGAATGTCGCTAGAATATCTTAGAATGAACCACTGATCAATAATATATATGGGGCATTCCATTTTTTTTTTAGATTTTCCCAATTTGTTACCAGTTTTTAGTACCCTTCGAAAACTCCTTCGTGGTATATTTTCAGACTTTTTTGATGACCCGTTCAAAAGATATCGAATTTTTAAAAATTGGTAGTTTGTTCCTTTACTCAAACTTCTTTTACTCACAACTTCTTCAATAATGGTCCAAATTTCAAATTTTTTTTCAAAATTTTTGTTTTTTTACGTACTTTTAAAAAAAAATCCCAAAAAATTCTTTAAAGCGTTCTAGTATGCGATTTTTAAGTTTTAAAATTTAAATCTCATTTTTGAAAATGTACTCTTCGATTTTTTTGAAATTTTTTTGTGTAAAACTTCTATCGATTCTAAAAATTTTTTGCCCAGGAGGATCGTGGGGTAACGATTATTACTATTTTTTAAAATTTTTTGAAAAAATTTGATTGTTATTTTCCAATCTTAAAATCATTTATACAGCTCCAATGGTGCGTTATAGAGGAGTCCTTTATAAGACCGACACCCATTAATATTTACGTCTTAACATTTCTTTCGAACAAACTAATACCCTATCTCCAATTTCTTAGGGGGCTCCACCACAAAACGACATTTTTTAAAATTTGCTCAATCCGCTCTAACTGTCCTAATAGTGCCCTTAGAGCAACAAATTGTATGACCGATCCACAATATTTTTTTAAGTACAAACATTTTTTCTGAACACACCTACCCCCTATCTCTAATTGTTAAGGCGGTCCCCATACAATTTTTTTATTTTTGTAAATTTGTTTTATTTAATCAGCTTCTACCGATCCAATGGTGCGTCAGAGAGGGGTCATTAGTGAGACCGACCCCCATTTGTTTTTACCCTACAACATTTTTTTAAAATACACCTACGCCCTATCTCCACTCCCTAAGTAGGCTCCCATACAAAATTACATTTTTATAAAATTTGCTCCAACTGTTATTTGTATGGGAGCCTACTTAGGGAGTGGACATAGGGCGTAGGTGTGTTTTAAAAAAATGTTGCAGGGTAAAAATAAATGGGGGTGGTCTCACTAATGACCCCTCTCGAACGCACCAATGGACCGGTAGAAGCTGATTAAATAAAACAAATTTATAAAAAATAAAAAAAAATGGAAGGGGACCGCCTTAACAGTTAAAGACAGAGGGTAGGTGTGTTCAGAGAAAATGTTTGGACCAAACAAATATCGTGGGTCGGTCATACATTTTGTTGCTCTAAAGGCACTATTAGGGCAGTTTGAGCGGTTGGAGCAAATTTTAAAAAATGTCGTTTTGTTTGGGAGCCCCATTAGAAAAAATTTTAAAAATAGTAATAGTCGTTTCAAAAAATTTTAAAAATAGTAATAGTCGTTATCCCACGATCCTTCTGGGCAAAAAATTTAAAAGTACGTAAAAAAACAAAATTTAAAAAAAAAAAAAAATGAAATTTGGACCGTTATTGAAGAAGTTATGAGTAAAATAACTTAAAGTAAAGGAACACTCAAAGAATTATGTAGGTAAATTCCAGTGAATATTCACTTAAAACAAATGAAATTTTATTTAAAAACCATTCCACTGTTTTTTCATTTAAAATAAAAACACATTACAGTCAATTTTAAATGTTAATTTAATGACTAACCAAAACATTAAAAAACTAGTTAATATTCAGTTATTTTGTATTGAAAAACAGTAAAACTATAGAAGAAATATTTTACTGCCGAAATTAAATGTAACAGAAAATTCGTTTTTAATACAGTAAATTATTTTTTTTAAACTACAGAAACAGTAAAAAAATTAAATCCTTTATAAAATAAGTGATTTTTCTTTTAAAATGACTTTACTGATTACTTTTTAAAATAACCTACAAACAGTTAATGACATAATTTTCTTAGTGAACAAGCCACCAATTTTTAAAAATTCGATATCTTTTGAACGGGTCATCAAAAAGGAAGGAAGGAGTTTTCGAAGGGTACTAAAAACTGTAAACAAATTGGGAAAATCTAAAAAAAAAAAAATTTCAAAGTGTCCGATTTGACATGGAATGCCCTATATACTTTATGGGGTCCTAGACCGATATTTCGATGCGTTACACACGAAATGACAAAGTGAGTATACCCCCATACTGTGGTTGGAGTGTATAAAAATCTTGTTATTGATGATACGTTTCATCATATTGATGACATCATCATTTTAATGAAAATTTTATCAATATGAAGAAGCTTTTTCTTTGAGTGTATGACTACTTCAACAATATTTTACCTAAACTTCTATTTTGTAGTCACTTATCTCAACAGTCATTTATATTGTCCTTTTTTTTATGAATTTCTTTTAAAATTCGTACTGATGGAATCTGGACGAGAAGATGTACAAACATTTTATACTTATCACAAGTTTATTTGTCGTTTGCCTTCTTCTAAAACAAATATTTTCCTTTAAGATCATATCACCGCAAACAGAAAAGTTTAAATTAAAGAGCTATGAAGTGCTTGATTTGTGGAAAACATGAGGACATGATAGATAAAAGGAAATTAAGGCCAAGGCAACAAATCAATTAAGAGTTTTAACATTCATCACTTTGAGATTTTACAGTTAGTTGTTGTGGGTTTAGTTGACAGATGTTGTTTTGTTTTTCAAAAAAAAAAAAAAAAAACATGAAAGGGTTTGAAATATTAACAGCAATTCCTTGTAATATGACCAATCGTTAAGCGGTGTTTCAATATTACGGCCTAGTCTTTATATGAAACGAGCAAAAATTTATGAACATGTTCTTTTGGTCCTTTGTGGTCAGCGTACTTACAACGCACAGTGGGAGAAATGGCTAATTTGTGTTTTTTTTACTTCGAAAAAAAAATCACTATTGTCGGACGAGGGCTTTTTTTCTGGGAAACGATTTTTTTGCAAAAAAAAAAAAAAATAATGCGAAAGCTATAAAATCTACAAATTTATTAGTTTTTGTCAAAGGAGGTTTGTTTTTCCATTAAGTTTAGATCCATTTTTAATTTGTTTTAAAAGAAAATTGTGTATCTTCGTATATACATAGAAAAAGTCTCAGACTCTAACACATTTGACGTATAGAAAAGTCAAATTCTTAAAATTTTTCAATAGAAGAAATTCTTCCTACATAGACAATATCAGATGTTGAGACATTTTTCGTAAAGAAATGATTTTTTATGGGGAAAATGTCTCAGAATCTAAGATTTCTTCTTTACGAAAAATTTCTCAGAATCTGAGACTTTTTTCGTATACAAAAATTTTCAGATTCTAAGAACTTTTTTCCACAGAAAAAGTCTCAGATTATTAAATTTTAGATTCTGCGACCTTTTTCCTATAGAAAAAGTGTTAGATTCTTAGACCTTTTTTTTGCAGAAAAAGTCTCAGATTCTTAGACCTTTTTCCTATAGAAATAGTCTCAGATTCTAAGACGTTATTCCTAAAGAAAAAGTCTCAGATTCTCAGACCTTTTTCCCATAAAAAATTCTCAGGTTCTAAGAGCTGCTTCTTATATAAAAAAAGTCTAAAATTCGGGCACTTTTTTCCGTAAAGAAAAAGTGACAGATTCTGAGACCTTTTTCTCTATAGAAAAGGTCTTAGATTCTGAGAAATTTTTACTTTATACAAACTTTCAGATTGTGAGACCTTTTTCCTTTCGAAAAAAGTATCAGACTCTGAAACCTTTTCCTTTTGAAAAAGTCTGAGATTCAGAGACGTTTTTTCTACAGAAAAAGTATCAGATTCTAAGACCTTTTTTATAACAAAAGTCTAAGATTGTGGCACTTTTTATACCCTACACCACACTGTGGTACAGGGTATAATGAGTTTGTGCTGATGTTTGTAACTACCCGAAATATTGGTCCTAGACCCACTTTTAAGTATACCGATCGACTTAGAATCACTTTTTGAGTCGATTTAGCGATGTCCGTCCGTCCGTCCGTCCGTCCGTCCGTCTGTCTGTCCATGTAAACGGTGTAAACACGATACAGGTCGCAATTCTTAATCAATTGACTTGAAATTTGAAACTTAAGCCTCTTTTGGCCCAAGGACGAAGCCTATTGAAATTGGAAAAAATCGGTCCATATTTAGACCTAGCCCCCATACAAAGGTCCTCTTTAGTTTTGGCTCAAATGACTCTAATAGCCGCATTTTAATAGGTATCTTTTCGAAATTTGCCAGGTAATCATGTTTTATCCACACAAATCAACATTACGAATTTTAAAGAAATCGGACCAGTTCTTCTTGTAGCCCCCATACAAACCACCTTCCCGATTTTCACATAAATCTCTCAAATTTCATGAAAATAGAAAATATTTAATTAAAATTCTGTTTGTGTATGTTAAACGCGTTCTTTAATAACCTTATCAAATCTGATTATCATCGGAACATTTTTGGACTTAGGTCCCATGTGGAAATTTCCCCCGATATTCAGTTGAAGCGATTTATTGTCAACAAAAAGAAGCCTATTCCACTCAAATTTGATTAGTGAGTGCTTTTTACACTTATTAAAGATTTGACAAAATATAGATCTAATCAGTCCATGTTTGAACTTGGGACCCATTTTCCGGGAAACTCTGGTGTAGGGTATTATATGGTCGGTCTTGACCGACTATAATTTTCTTACTTGTTTTCTGAGGAAAACGTCTCCGATTTTAAGACATTTTTCCTGTAAGTAAAGTCACAGACTCCAAGACTTGTTTTCCTATATAAAAAGTCTTAAATTCTGAGACCTTATTTCTATAGAAAAAATTTTACACTTTAAGACATTTTTCCTATAGAAAGAAAAAGTCTCAGATTCTACAACCTTTTTATACCCTCCAACCACAGTATGGGGGTATACTCACTTTGTCATTCCGTGTGTAACATATCGAAATATCGGTCGGGGACCCAACAAAGTATATATAATATTGATCCATGATAGAATCTAAGACATTCTGGCGATGTCCGTCCGTCCGTCCGTCCGTCCGTCTGTAGAAATAACGATGCAGTCCAAACCAAAAGAGCTAGACCCCTGAAATTGGACAAGAATATCTCTTATGTTACTGGTAAGGTTAAGTTCGAAGATGGGTAAAATCGGACCAGGGGGAAAAAAGTTCCCCCTTGAAGAACTAAAATGACCCCTGAAAAATACAATATTTTTACGAGTTTTTTTTTTAATTTTTGCTCAACAAATGTAACATTTTTATGCCATGTTATGTTCATAGACCTGCGCTTGGACCAACGGGGTTAGGAAATTTGATTTTTTCAGGCCGCCCCCACCTTTAATTTTTAACACTCTTACTTGTTCCAATTGCTCTGTACCTTTTTCTTTACAAAAAGTCTCAGATTCTTAGACATTTTTCCTATAGAACAAGTCTCAAATTCCAAGACATTTTTTCTATACAAACAGTCTCAGATTTTTCACAAGGAAAAATTTTTTCAATCCTCGAACATTTTCTTTTACGGTTTTTTGTAGAAGAATTCCCAAAGTAAAAAAAAAAGTTATAAGTACTATTGTTATCTAATTTAAATGTTCAGGCCACTTATAGAAAAATTTAATATTCTGAGACAATTTTATATCTATTTTATTATAAATATCAAATTTTAATTTTTAAAAAAAATTTAGATTTATTGACATACATTCATCACTTTCATTTTCTGAATCATTTCTCCAAACAAAACTTTTCACATTCTAATGTAAAATTAATATAATAATTTTGATCCCATGATCAAGTGTTTTTATTTATTGTTTTCATTTTAATTCAAATCATTTTTAAATTCAACCAAACCGAGAACAGTTAACAATGACTGTCGAATTGTAGTAGCGAATTCGACCAAGGTTTTTGTGGGAATTGACCCCACGACCCCTGTTTCATAGACTAGCACGCTACCAATAACCTACACGGGCCCGATTCTAAGACATTCTGAAAATATTTATGGGGGTTATTCCCCTATTGAAAATGTCTCAGATTCTAAGACTTTTCTATTAAAAAAATTTCTCTCAATTTGGGACTTTTTCTAGAGGAAAAATATTTCGGGATCTGGGACTTTTTCTAGAGAAAAAAATGTAGCAGATTCTGAGAGGAAAAATGTCTCAGTATTTGTGATTTTTCTGTGGATTCAGAATTTGATACTTTTTCTATGGGAAAAACGTCTCAGAATTCCCAGGGACCCATCCCCAGGGAACTATCCCTGGAACTATCCCAAGGGACCTTTTCTAGGACATATCCCCAGGGACCTATCCTACCACCCATCCCCAGGGACCTATCCTAGGACCTGCCCCTAAAGACCTATCCTAGGATCTGTCCCTAGGCACCTATCCTAGAACCTGTCCCCAGGGACCTATCCTAGGACCTGTCCCCAGGGACCTATTCTAGGACCCGTCCCCAGGGACCTATCCTAGGACCTGTCTCTAGGGACCTATCCTACGACCTGTCCCCAGAGACCTATCCCAGGACCTATACCAAGGGACCTATCCCAGGACCTATCCCCAGGGACCTATTCTAGAACCTGTCCCCAGGGACCTATCCTAGGACCTGTCCCCAGGGACCTATCCTAGGACCTGTCCCCAGGGACCTATCCTAGGACCTGTCCCCAGGGACCTATCCTAGGACCTGTCCCCAGGGACCTATCCTAGGACCTGTCCCCAGGGACCTATCCTAAGACCTGTCCACAGGGACCTATCCTGGGACCTGTCCCCAGGGACCTATCCTAGGACGTGTCCTCAGGGACCTATCCTAGGACCTGTATCCAGGGACCTATCCTAGGACTTGTCCCCAGGGACCTATCCCAGGACCTATCCCCAGGGACCTATCCCACGACCTATCCCCAGGGACCTATCCTAGGTCCTGTCCCCAGGGACCTATCCTAGGACCTGTCCCCAGGGACCTATCCTAGGACCGATCCTCAGGGACCTATCCCTACACCACTCTATGGTACAGGGTATAATGAGTTTGTGCTGAAGCTTGTAACTACCCGAGATGTTAGTCCTAGACCTACCTGCAAGTATACCGATCGACTGAGAAATACTTTTTGAGTCGATGTCCGTCTGTCGGTTTGTCTGTCTCTCCGTCCGTCCGTCTGTCCATCTATCGGTTTAAGCACGATACAGGTCGCAATTTTCAATCAATTGACTTGCAATTTTAAACTTAAGCATCTTTTGACCCAAGGACGAAGCCTATTGAAATTGGAATATAATTTGAATAAAAAAATAGGTACATGTTAAGACCTAGCTCCCATACAAACGTCCCCTTTTGACTAGGCTTAAATTACTCTAATAACCGTATTATAAAAGATATCGCATTAAGAGGAAATCAAATTTTGTATGCACAAATCATCATTCCAAATTTCAAAGGAATCGGGTCGGCTCTTCTGGTAGTCCCTATACAAACCACCCAACTGATATTCACATAATTCCCTCACAATTCATAAAAATGGAAATATTTAATAAAAATTTTATTTTTAGGTGTTAAACGTGTACTTTAGTAACCTAATCATATTAAAATATAATTGGATCATTTTTGGACTTAGTCCCCCGTATAAAAATTTCGACCGATATTCAGTTAAATCGTCTATTGGCAAAAAAATAAACCAATTCCACTAAAATTTTATCTGTGTGTGTTTTCTACACTAAATAAAGATCTAACAAAATATAGATCCAATGGGTCCATGTTTGGACTTGGGACTCCTTTTCCGGAAAACACTGGTGTAGGGTATCATATGGTCGGTCTTGACCGACTATAACCTTCTTGTTTTTTTTTTAATTTGATAGATTTTTAAACACGAATAACTAAAAAACGAAACAAGCTACAGCATTTTAAAAGACAGATTTGAATTCTACAGGTCAATTTCATATAATTTCCCCCCCTAGATTTTGGCATTAACGCTATAATTTGTAACAGTGGATCCACAAAAACGCTAATAAATTGCAGTTTTTAAATTTCAAACTCAAATATCTCGAAAACGAAAAGCTTAAGGAAAATTTGGACTGCCGATTTGGAATCACGATGTCCATTTTATGTAAAACTATGTCCCATTTTGTCGCGAATATCTCGAAATGGATACTGCTAGAAAAGTTTGGATGACTGATTCAGATTCAGGAGGTCCATTTACTATACAATTTGTTGTTACCGACTTTAGAAAACGTTACAGTGGAACTACAGAAAGTATTAAATTAGCGGTTTTTAAAATCTTAAAAAAAAAAATCAGTGTATGCTAGAACAATTTGAAAGCAGAAATGGAATCAGAACGTCAAAATCTATTATTTGAATTTTAAAGAGCTACTTTTTTATGTTTTGCAATTTAAACGGGATGTTTGCAAAAAGCACTCGATCGAATATTTCGGTTTTTGTTGCTAAATTTTTCATAGACATTCCAAATAAATATTCTAAAAAAATCTGATTACAATCGGACCACTTTTGGACTTAGGTACTATTGTCAAAATTTCGCCCGATATTCAGTTAAAGCGGTATATTGGCACAAAAAGTTATTTTTATGAAAATCAAAGATAGAGGGGTTTAAAGGGTTGGAAATTTACTTCTTCTTGGATATAAAGTAAATTTAAAGAACCAACTTACTGTTTGAAATAATTTAAATTTTCATATTTATTTAATGTTTCTTTTGATATGAAGAACAAAACCTTTTACCACAAACAAATACTAATAGTAGTATTTGCTTAACATTTCCATTTTAACCTTAAAAATATGCATAAAAAAAATATTTATTTCATTTTGGGAAATGTACATAAAGGTTATAGAACAGTTTGTTAAGAGTTTTACAAAAATAGAATCACAAAAAGACAAGTTACATAAATTGGTCTAGACTTTAAAGCATCATAAACTTGCACGAATGAATGTAAACACATCCTTCGATATACAGTGAATATATTTAAAAACAAGTAAGAAAGTTATAGTCTGTCAAGACCGACCATATGATACACTACACCAGTGTTTTCCGGAAAATGGAAAGTCCAAACATTAACTGATTGTACCTATTTTTGTTAGATCTTTATTCAGTGTAGAAAACACACACAGATAAAATTTTAGTGGAATTAGATTATTTTTTTTCCAATACACCGATTTAACTGAATATCGGTCGAAATTTTTATATGGGGGACTAAGTCCAAAAATGTTCCAATTATATTCCGATTTGATTTGGTTACTAAAGTACACGTTTAACACCTAAAAATAAAATTTTTATCAAATATTTCCATTTTTATGAATTTTGAGGGAATTATGTGAATATCGGGAGGGTGGTTTGTATGGGGACTACCAGAAGGACTGACCCGATTCCTTTCAAAGCGATATCTGTAATAATACGGTTATTAAGAGTCATTTAAGCCTAATCCAAAGGGGGCGTTTGTATGGGGGCTAGGTCTTAACATGGACCGATTTTTTTCCAATTTCAATAGGCTTCGTCCTAGGGCCAAAAGAAGCTTAAGTTTTGAATTTCAAGTCATTCGATTGAAAATTGCGACCAGTATCGTGCTTAAACCGATAGATGGACAGACGGACGGACATCGCTAAATCGACTCAAGAAGTAATTCTGAGTCGATCGGTATACTTGAAGGTAGGTATAGGACCAATATTTCGGGTAGTTACAAACATCAGCACAAACTCATTATACCCTGTACCACAGAGTGGTGTAGGGTATAAAAAAAATAATAGAATTTAATGTGTAAATAATTTTAAAATTTAGTAACAGAAGCCCCGAAATGCCAGATTCAAAACATTTTTAGTAAAGAAAAAGTCTCAGTCTTTTTCTATAGGAGAAATTTGATAAATTTTTCCTACACTCAAAAAATTATGTCATTAACTGTTTGTAGTTTATTTAAAAAGTTTTCCGTTTAGTCGTTTTTAAAAGCAAAAACATTTGTTTGATGTTCAGTTTTTATTAATGACTTCTTCTGTCCTTTGTTTCAAAAATAACACACTAAAAAATAACGACTTTCATTAACATTTAATCTTTAAAGTCATTTATTTTTGTTCTGTATGTAAAAACTACTGATTATTCTTTAAATTTTTAATGATTTGTGTAAGTAATTTTTTTTTAAATTGTTGGTATTTTTTAATGAAATATCATTAGTTTTTACCTACACAGTCAGTAAATTTTTTGTAGAAAAAAAAAAATCAAAAAATTATTTATAGAAATATAAAAACATGTTTGTATCAAGTGACTTTGGCACGATGGTTAGAGTGTCTGGCCAGAATGTAGTTGGTTGCGGGATCGATTCCCCAAAATTTTATTAAAAATTTTTAAAAAAATATTTCAATAGAAAATTGTATAAAATAACCTACGAAATCATTAATTTTTAATGTTTTCGTAGGTTATTTTTTTGGAATTTGTTGGTAAAAATAACAGAACTATCATTAATTTTTAATGTTTTCGTAGGTTATTTTTTTCGAATATGTTAGTAAAAAAGAGTGAAAAAACCGTAATTTTTTAATGTTTAAAGTTATTTATTTTAGAAAATTTTGTCAACAGTAACAAATAAATGTTGATGTTTGTTAAAATAAATGAATAATTACTGGGATGGTTTTCAATTGTTTATTCACTTGTTTTAAGTGTGTTTTTCTTTTGTTTTTGCCTACAAAATATTTTGAGTGTACATAAAAAAAAACTCAAATTACACTGCGTGACAAAACTAACCACTATTTTAGAAAACAAGAGGTAGGACCATCATTTCAATATATTTCGGACATGCTGAATCGAATGGCGTACTCCGTTTTTCGATGTATGGTACAGTTTTCTTGAAAAATGTCATTAAAGATTGGCTGATTTTCAGCTGCTTTTTTAACAAAAAAAACTCCAAAGCTAATGATTTTCAAATTTTATGGCATGGTAAACAAAGATATAACTTGTAGCAATATTTCTAATAAAAATTTGGTTTAAAGCTTTTCATCTTAACCCCTTTAATTCGCGGATTTCTTCATTTTTTAAGTTTTCGCGAAATTAATCGCTAAATTGGTCTCTGATAAAAAACTTGCATTTTGTGGATCATAAAGGCGTCCATGACACTACGAATAGTGGACAAAAAACATCTATGTTATATGGACCATCATGAAGAAAATCGCGAAAAACCGTTTTTTTGTATATGGCAGCATCACTTTAGGAGATGATTTGAGGCTTCATCTTTTAGTATATAATGTGGGAACCTTAAACAATGAACTGACCCAAAATTTGTCCAAAAAAGTTTTCATTTGCAAAAGTTATCTTAACAAAAACTATAATTATTGTATCACAAACACTGAAATAACAGTTTTTGTTAAGATAACTTTTGCAAATGAAAACTTTTTTGGACAAATTTTGGGTCAGTTCATTGTTAAAGGTTCCCACATTATATACTAAAAGATGAAGCCTCAAATCATCTCCTAAAGTGATGCTGCCATATACAAAAAAACGGTTTTTCGCGATTTTCTTCATGATGGTCCATATAACATAGATGTTTTTTGTCCACTATTCGTAGTGTCATGGAAGCCTTTATGATCCACAAAATGCAAGATTTTTATCAGAGACCAATTAAGCGGTTAATTTCGCGAAAACTTAAAAAAATGAAGAAATCCGCGAATTAAAGGGGTTAAGATGAAAAACTTTAAACCAAATTTATATTAGAAATATTGCTACAAGTTATATCTTTGTTTTCCATGCCATAAAATTTAAAAATCATTAGCTTTGGATTTTTTTTTTGTTAAAAAAGCAGCTGAAAATCAGCCAATCTTTAATGACATTTTACAAGAAACTGTACCATACATCGAAAAACGGTGTACGCCATTCGATTCAGCATGTCCGAAATATGTAGAAATGATGGTCGTAACTCTTGTTTATTTTTTAGTGTTCCGCAGTGTTATTAGATATTTCTTGTATACGAGATATAAAATGTCTTATTGTTAGATAAAATGTGTTAGTCTCAGATTCTGAGACATTTTTCGTATAGAAAATTTGAGATTCAGAAAAATTTTTTGTATAGAATATGTTTTAAATTCTGAGACATTTTTCGTATAGCAAAAGTCTCAGATTTTAAGATATTTTTCGTATGAAAAAAGTCTAATATTCTGAGACATTTTTCGTATAAAAAAGTCTTAGATTATCGGACATATTTCGTGTAGAAAAAGTTTCAGATTCTTAAAAATTTTTAGGTTAAGTTTTTCGTTAGAAAAAGTCTCAGAGTCTGAGACATTTTGGGTATAGGAAAGCTCTCTGATTCTAAGACAGTTTTCATATAGAAAACGTTTCAGACTCTTAGACATTTTTCGTATAGAAAAAGTCTTAGATTCTGAGACATATTCCGTACAGAAAAAGTATCAAATTCTGATACAGTTTTTGTATAGAAGAAGTCTCACGATTCCGAGACATTTTTCGTATAGATAAAGTCTCAGATACTGAGACATTTTTTATATAGAAAAAGTCTTATATTCAAAGATATTTTTTGTAAAGAAAAAGTCTCAAATTCTAAGACATTTTTCGTATAGAAAAATTTTCAGATTCTGAGACAATTTTCTATACGAAAAAAAAAAAAAAACCTAAACGACATTTTTCGTATAAAAAACTTCTCAGATTCTGAGACAATTTTCGTATACAAAAAGTTTTCGTTCAGAAAAAGTCTTAAATTCTGAGACATTTTTCCTATAGAAAAAGTATCAGATTCTGAGAAATTTTTCGTTTAGAAAAAGTCTCAAATTCTGAGACATTTTTCCTATAGAAAAAGTATCAGATTCTGAGAATTTTTTTGTATTCTGAGACATTTTTCGTATAGAAAATGTCTCAGATTCTCAGACATTTTTCGATAAAGTCTCAGATAAATCAGAAATAAATGGTTGTCCTTGTCATACGACTTTTTACATTCCAGAGGAGCCTCAAACACTTCTGTCTGTGCCCAGGGGACCCGTCATACCTTAAGACGGTCCTGACCATAACGTATGAGTTATAAATAGATTTAACATAATGTGCTCGATTCTGGAATACGATTTCACCATTCACCTAATTTTTAAAAATTTGATATTCTTTCGAGTTTAAGGATTTTAAAATTTGTTCTTGTAATTATTAAAGATATTAACTAGATCTTTAATTGTGATAAGACTTAATCAATCGATTTTTAACTTTTTCTAACACAGTTGTAAGTAAGTTAGTAATATTTCTGAGAATTAGAAATATGAAATACAAATTCAAACCTAACGGACATTTTTCAAGACTTGAAAAGTCCTACTAAGGGCTGCAACTCTGAGAAAATTTACTACAGTGTAAGAAATTCAACTGTGTTAGAAAAAGTTAAAAATAGATTGATTAAGTTCGTGCTAAACGTAACATATGGGTGATGAAATGTGATATAATTCCCGTCCGCTTTTTCACCTTAATGTACGTTTAAATAGCTGATTTTAATCTTACACACCTACAGTGACAATCGAAGAGTGCTGACGAAGGAAGGGTGGCTTCTTCCGAAAGCTGTCGACATCTCCACTTAGCCTGTGGTGTCTATTTATTTTTTCAGATTTTCTCATTGTACAACAAAAATAATTATTTCTCAGAAATAAATAATATGGACTCAACCCGAAATAAATAACCCTTCAGTCATAATAACAAAATTTCATAAAAACAGTACAAATAAATTATGAAACATTTATAGCGAGGGGAAAGGTTTCCCCCAATGCCTCCGACGACGCCGAAGGCAAAAAAAGACTCCCCTGTATTTTTCTATTTTTATTTTTTTTAACATGTTGCACTATGGGTCAACTAACTGGTTTTTGGGGCAAAAAGTCAAATTATAAGGTTTACTATTTCAAAAATTTGATAATGGCATTTTGTACTACACATTTTCAAATACCCAAAAACAAAAAAATTAGAACCAGGCGGCAACCCATGACTTAAAGCCAAGCTGTCAAAGTTGTAGCTTTCTTGGATTGTTTTGTTCTCTGACATTCCGCTTTATAGTGCTTGATATTGAAACTATTGTTTAACAAAATATTACAAACTAAAATAAATTTTCTAAAATGGAAAATATTAATACAGGTACGTTAAAAAATATGTTATTGATGAGTTTCCCAGTTGGCAACGTCCTCGAGCCATCCTCAGTGACGGGGCGATGACATGTCAGAGTCACACCTGACATCCACAAGACATCTCTATGTACTGGGTTGAGGACAGTTTCATACAAATTTTCAAAATGTCCTCACTCAAAGTCAGCAGTAGTCAGGGCTGACCTTCTGGGGACATGTCACCTAAGACTTCTTTGGGGAAATGTCTGACGTAGGTCATGCGAAAATACAAAAAATTTTCGTATTTCCTTTAGTTTTTACTTTTATCCATTTTCCTTTATAAATTATCTTTCTCATATTTAGAAAAAACTTTTCGCCTTTTTTAGTCCCAACTGGATTTGAACCTGGAACCTCCAGTTTATTAGTCCCACACCTAAACACTTGTTCCAAACTTTATTTTTAAAATTGTTTGTCTATTTATTACTTTTATTCTACTTGTTAGATTTTGATTTTATTTTAATTAAGTCGATAATATTGCCATCTTTTTCTTGGAAATTGAAGAGTTGCCCAGATTTAAAATTCTAATTTAATATACTGCTATTCTGAAGACATTTCCTTTTAGACGTCTTAGAGGAATTGTCCACACTCTTAAAGCAAACATTCAGTGCTGACAATGTTAGGACATGTCATCAAGGATTGCCTATGATTTGTCAGAACCTGAAGACATTTCCTCAAGGAATCACTGTGGAAATTTCCTCAGTGACACATTTTCCAACTGGGTTCATAAAAATGTTGTTGTAGTAAAAATTTTGTTGTGACAAAGTGTGTCGTCTTTTCTGTGTAGTTTTGGTTGTCGACCGTGTGTTTCTTGGAGTTGTACTTTGTTTATTGGAACGTATTGTTGGAACACTATGTATGTGGACAAAGGTAATGATGTGTACTTTCATGTGGTTGCATAACCAATTGCCCCAAATTGCGTCAAATTACTTATATTTGACTTTTAAGATTGAGTAAAAATAATAAATACGGATATATTTGAATTTTGATTACATAATAATAGAAATGCTACAACTGTTGTCAAGCGGATTTTCACGGAATTTAAAAGAAGTTTGGATGGCGAATGTATGGCAACAATTAAAAATAAAATTTATAATTGTTGTGCATATGCTCACCAAAAGTGGAACAAGAACCAAAGATGTGCAAAGAGATTTGAATAAAACGAAAGTCTATGGTTAGCGAATGTGACTGAATTTAAATTCTCTGAAAGTGATGTCGGAAACAAAAGAGGTCGTCCTCATGTTGGATACAGCGGGGGAAGTGAGCGGCAAAAACAAAAACTTGCTTCCGAAATATCGTCCGTACAGGGACACGATACCAAGTTATTGGTTCTTGCTGCTTCAATATCAGCTCATGCATCAAAAGCAAATGATTTAATTTTTGTTTTAAAGGAAAGTTAAAATTTTTTTTATAACACTAATTTTTAAAAATTTTTCATTTTTGTGGGATGTTTTTTTTTTGTTTAATTTTGTAAGTGAATTGAAATGTTTGTTTTCGGTTTGTTTTCTTGTCAGTTCGATATGTCTGGGAACTGCTAGAAAAAAAATTACATTGAACAACAATTTCAAACTTTTTCCTATTCTTGCTTCATATCGGTATATGATCTGAGTGTAGGGTTTATTCAGCAACTTTGTAGAAAATATTAAGGCAAATATTTTTGTAAAACATATTAACCCTCTAACTTCTCCCCATAACGGTAAGTGTTGGGTCTATTCTCTAACAAATTGTAAAAAACCACGCAAAAAAGGGGACATACTTTTTTTAAGAGCATATTTTTATTGTTTTTATAGCATATTTTCCGTTTTTAAGGGCATTTTTTAAGCGCATAAAGCGTGGTTTTTAGAGGATATTTTTGGTTTCCCTGTTCCTCACCAATAAGACAAGTTTTAATATCCCATGAAAAAAAAAACCATAACCACTATCCTCTGCGCTTCTGAGGCTAGAAACAAATAGAGCATTCACGAAAGGATTCTAGAAACACAATATACCCATTTTTATTCAGTATTTGTCTAAACAACCGCCATTCAGCAAAGAAAAGTTGGCAGCTTCCAAGAGAAGTTATTTCTCTTTTAAAGATTCCTGATATTCCTGAGAATAAATATTGAAAATAGCTAATTTTATATTATTAAATAAATTGACTTTATTTATGTTAATAATTTCATAAATTAATTTTATTTCTAGCATGAATGCTGTCATTATCCAAAGACCTTATTTACTTTTAACGCACTCACCACTAATCTTACTTTTCCTGTCACTGAAAGTGGGTCTCTAAGTGGGTGTGTTAGTGGGTGTATAGGTGGGTGTGTAAGAAGGTGAATTAACTGAGATTTTTTCTATGTTTTTGTTTTTTCCAAAAATTATAATAAGCAACATAAGAATTTTTATTTTTTTTTTTCATTTCCGGTGACATAGCAAACAATAGAAGTACTAGAATTGGGCGTGGTTTGGGCGGATAGGCTTGAAATTTTTTCAGAAGACTTAGGTACCCACAGTAGTCATTTGTCCCAAATTTTAAAGGTCTAGCTGCTTCCAGTGATTTATTGCCTCAAAAACCGGTCATTTGACCCACACTGTGTTGGAGGGTATAAAAGTTTCGGTACAACCGAATTTAACACTATTATTTGCTTTTTTTGTCATAGTTGGACTCTAAAACTATCTTTATATACCAAACAAAATGTTGTCCAACCTTTTTTAAGATAAATTAGCGAAACCGAATTGGGTCGTATTCTAAATTGTGCGATTTGGCATAGAAATTTCATATTTTTTTTTAGCATTTTTTTTACTCAATGTTTCAGAAACTGATAATATTCTTTTGTGGGCGTGAATATAAAAAAAAATATGGAAATTGATTAAATTGTTGTTAATTGTAACTGTCATTATTAATGATTTTTTTTAGCTTTAATACCAAAGTAGTTTTGGAGGATCTCCGGTAGTTTGAAGGATCCCCGGCTCAACCCCTGTCATGATTTGTTTTATTTTTTTCAATTATTTTTACTGTAAAAATGATTTAAATTAATATTTAACCATATCACTTGATTTTTTAACTTTTATTTTGTTTTTATTTTTTTACAGTTTAAAGATCTTTAAAGATATGGTGTATTTAAGGTAAGTATGTTTTAATACTTATATTAAGAATTGCCTAGCTTTTATTCGACATGAACTATTTTTCTAAAAAATATATGTGGTAAATCGAAAATCTAACCTCAAAAATACTTTTGTGATAAAAATTTTGTCCGACAAAATTTGAAAAAGGTTGAGTTTACTTTCCTAAGGGTTTGAGTTGCGCTGAATCCGAATCTGTTCTCAGAATTTCTCCATCACATCAGGTTTTTGAGATATCTTCGCATAAAGTTGAAAAAAACTCTGTTTTTCGCCATACTCGAGACGTTATAACTGCGCGAATACACATTTATTGATAAAACTTTTAATTTCGTTTTAAAGTCCCAAAAATACCTTTAAAATGAATGCTTAATCTTTGTAATATCATGTTCCATCTCTGAGATATCTTTACATGATGTTTGAAAAATTCAGGTTTTCGAGGTATTTTTCATGGTATTTTTGCTGTGAATGCAAATTCGATAGATTTTTCGCTATATTTACCCTTTATTTTACGGCAAATTTTTAAAACTCTTGAATTTATAATTTAAAACAAAACAATGTTCTTTGAATTGTTTAGATAACTTTATGATTTGCTGACATATCGTCCGTTTAAATTTATATACAGTGGTTGTCAAATAAATATAAACGCTCCTATAGTATAATACTCAACGTTATTATTATTAACAAACGAGTATAATTTTAAAAGATGCTATGTAGATAATTTATAAAGCTTTGATTTAAGCTTCATAGCGTCCAGATTGAGTACCCGACTAAAAAAGTTTAGATATAGTAACATATTGTTTAATATATTTATATATGGCCATACACAGTACTTTACATAATTATATGTAAACGTATCTTGTATTAAGTTTTACACCCAAAATTTAATATGGTGCCATATAAAAGGATATCGAATCATGTGTTGCTCCACATACAATATAGAAAGCTTTATTAAATTAGATATTGCATATAATGTTTTATATGACTCCATGAATGACCTCATACAAGATTAGATAAATAAATATATAATATACAACTCCATTTCTGACCTCATACAAGATGAGATATACATATAAATATGGTGCCGAATCGGGGGAAAAAAGTTTTCTAAGTCCCGAGAAAATTTTTTAAAATTTCCAGACACAAATAATTTTTGAGTTTTGGAGTTAAGAATTTCATTAAAAATTATTTAAACCAAAAAAATATTTAGCCAAATTTTGAAAAATTTTACAAGTACTGAAAAAGCTTTGTAGAATTTTCTAAGTCCTGGATAAAAAATATTTTTGGTACATTTTTCCGTTTTGATGTAAAAATCTGTTAACAAAGTTTAAAGATTTTTTTTTTGAAATTTCGATTTTTTTTTTTTTGTAATTTTTTTGCATTTCGCGAAAAAACTTTGGATAAATTTGAAAGTAATGAGATAAAAAAAAATATTTTATGCAAAATTCTACATATTTTATCTTATGATATAAAATTATATACAATTATATCAAATTAGATAAACCCAATATTCGGATCAAAAACGATCATATTGAATCTAATATAACAAATTTTGAGCTATTTTGATCCACCAATTTCATCATCCTATTTTATCCAAATACGTGTTGGGCCATATTAAATTATATATGGCTCAATTTCAAATTATATATGGACCTGTATATTTATTTTTAGTCGGGTAAATTATAAATGTTCTACGAGGGTCAATCTGGAAAATGAAATTATTTATAAAAATTTTTAGAAAATTTTTTAAAAATATTTCTAAGTCGATTTTTTCTACGTTTAAACATTAAAATATAAAAAAATGGTCCAATAGTATTTATTCAGTAATCAACTAATTTTTTCGGGGGTGGGTGATGGGGTCAGTGGGGGACGTTGGGAGCACCTTGCCATCGCGGTAAATATACCAAAATGTTTCATTTATTTGACAAAAATACAAAAAAACATGTAAAAAAGTGCATTTTTTCAGAGGTTGGTTCAGTTCTTCAAGGGGGAACTTTTTTCCCCCAAGTCCGATTTTGCCCATTTCCGAACTTAACCTGCCTAGGACCATAAGACATATTCGTGCCAAGTTTTATTTTGGACTGCATCGTGCCATCTACAGACAGACGGACGGAGGGACATTCACAGAATGTCTTAAAATCGATCATGGATCAATAATATATGTATTGTATGGGGTCCCCAACCGATATTTCAATGCGTTACAAACGGAATGACAAAGTGAGTATACCCCCATACTGTTGTTGGAGGGTATAAAAATAATGTGCTACGACGATCGAACCGCAAAAATAAATTATAGTGGTGTGAGTCACCTACTTTTGGTTTGAACAAGCTATTTGTTTATTACACTGTTCAACAAAATTTGAGTCATTTGCATTAACTGTTCAAATAAAAAAAAACAATTTACAAGTTAACTGATCATCTGAATTTGAAAATGAACAATTTACAGTGGCTCACATCGTTAGTTCGGAAATAGATAAATACAAAGTTCAAAGTTTATAAAAAACAAACTTTATTAAAAAGTGAGTATTGTTACAAAAAATTATTGAATTTAATTTTGATAAAGGTGCAGATTTAGTAAAAAATTAATGTGCTGCAAGGATCGAACTGCAAAAATAAATTATACTGGTGTTTGGCCGAATCCATGAATATCCTCCATAATGCCCTTTTTAAGTGAAAGAAAAATTTTCTAAGTTTGATAAGAAATATTTTATTTTGATTAAAAACTTTTTTTTGGTTATTTTTTGTGAGTGAGTGTAATTTTTTTTTTAGTGTAAAATTTTTTCTAACAATAATTTTTATTTAAAAATATTTTTGAGTAACAAAAATACTTTGTTAAATATTTTTGTGACTTACCAATGTTTTAAAATCTTGTTTAACAGTTTTTTCAAAACGTGAATTAAAGGTGAAACCAGTCTGAAATTCACGATTTTCTCATAACTTTTGAACCACTAGACCGATTTTGTTGAAATTCACTACCAATCAGACCACGGTAACGACAAACAAAAATGCCAAGCTTC
Source organism: Pegoplata infirma (assembly GCA_963921195.1). Taxonomy (NCBI): domain Eukaryota; kingdom Metazoa; phylum Arthropoda; class Insecta; order Diptera; family Anthomyiidae; genus Pegoplata; species Pegoplata infirma. The sequence goes on along the minus strand of OY992540.1, from coordinate 129,293,184 downwards.
AGTAGCCTCACTCTTTTGCTTATAACTTTTGAACCACTTGATCGATTTTGCTGAATTCCAATACCAATATGTTCCGATAAATTATCAACATATACGCCAAACTTTAGTAAAGTCTTCCAAAAGTTAGCGTGTTTTAAACGGACAGACGGACAGATATTTTGCATGTCGCAAAAACTTTCAACCCTTGACCAACTTGCAGTAAAATTTTATAAGGAAAATTACACTGTGCTACACCAAAAATATGCAGGGGTTCTCATATAAAAATTCGGGTTGGTTGGAGTCCATAGAGTACTGATATACTCATAGTTTTTCTGGATCACTTCGTTAAGTACGTTTTTTATTGGCAAATGTGTTGGAAAACGGAAATTCTTAAATTACAATTTTAAAAAATTGTTACTTTGTTAGTTTGCAACCGATTTTCGATTTTATGGATTTGTTTTAAAGGTATAGGTCTTACCTTTCAAACAAAATAAAAATATTAAAAATCGATCAAGAATTGGCTGAGCTACGATCGCTTAAGTAAAAGAAAACCGAATTTTTTGAAAAATTTGTCATATTCTTTACACTCTAAGTTGAAAGTGAATCATTAAACAATTTTTTTGAATTTTTTGTAAAAAAGTATACTAAAGTTTCTTTCCAAAACACCAAAAAACATAACAATCGGTTAAAAAATGAATAAGTTATGCTAAGTTTTGTGATAGGACATTTTTAATTTTTTTCAGAAACGCTTGTAATTCAAGCATTATTCATAAATCTTGTTACTAGTAGTAATTTTATGCCCATATGCATATGTATAAACTAGAGATGGGAACGTAATTAGATTTGTGCGTGATTCACACATGATCAGAAGTGAGCGTGATTGAAAATTAATTTTACTCACGTGGTTGTTAGTGAGTGTCAGTGTGAGTGGAATAAAAAAATGGGCGTGTCAGTTACTTCCAAATCCTATTTATAATTTTTTGGGTTTGTTTAAAAAATATCAGTGTTACTTCTTAAACAAAAAAATATTGAGAATAGGTTAAAAACAGGCTAAGGTGCGCTTGTTTAAGTAAAAACCTTTTTTGAAGAGTTATACCTGCAACATTTTTATGACAGAAAAAGCTGTGCGCTTGCAAACATGTTTTTTTAAAACGAAATTGGTAAAATTGTGGGATCATTTGATGGAAATTTTACCTGTTTATAAATATACATGTGAGGCATTTCTTACCAAATGTTCAGTGAGAAAAAAATTCTTTACCAAAATTTTTCAATGGGTCCCGGGTAAAAAAGTTTTTTATATAACTAGGGTGAGATTTCCATGCAAATGCATGTTTTTTGTCGAAAGCCTAAAAACGATATCGACCAATTATCTTTCCGAATCAAGAGATTTGCATTAAATGGCATCGATTTGTTTTCGCATATTTTGATTTAAAATGCATATATTGTGCATATTTCGAACTTTTAAGTGCATATTATTGCATATTTTGGCATAAATTAGCAAAAACACAAATTGAAATTAATTTTTTTCAAAAACTATTTTAAATTTTTAAAATTTATTTTGAAAATCAGAAAAATTACTTTTTTTTCTTCTTAATTTTTTTTTTTATAGATTTTCTTAATTTTTAAAAAAATCTTGCTAGACAAACATCTAATCTTTAAAAAAAAAAATTACAAAAAAAACAAAAGTTGCCGGATTTTTTTTAAATTGACTTTTTTAAAAAATGGAAAATTTCAGAACGGATTCTGAAAATTTTCCAAAAAAATTTTAATCGATAGCCGATACAAAACTATATAAGAATGTAAATTTTAGAGATTTTGGTGCATTTCGTTTTTATTTGATATATATTTAAACAAGGCAACTTGACACAAACTTGACCATTTTTCCAATATTTGACCACGCCTCCAAAGCCCAGTTTTTGAAAAATTGAACAACCAAAAACGTAATTTTCTTAGCTCCATATATGAGGCATTCCACACCAAATGTTCAGCAAAAAAAGAAAGTTGTGTCGTGTCAATATGAAATCATTTTCAAAGTATTCGCACTTAGGGTACTATTAAATAACAAAAATAAAATTTAAGTTTTTTCAAAAAGTGGGCCTTGTAGGCGTAGTCAAAAATTGAAAATATCTAACTTTTTTGCCTGAGCATCTTTACTTCAATATTTATGCAAATTAAATGAAACACAGTAAAGTCTTAAAGACAAAAGCTGTTTATAGATTTTTGAATGGGCTATCAATTAAATGCGCTATCAATAAAAGCTGAATGGGCTATCAATAAAAGCTAAGATAATGAAAATTGGAACATTTTCAGAAGAAGTTCTGAATTTTTTAAATTTAAACTTAAACTTTATTTATCAAAAAACATGCCGCAATTTACTTAAAAAATATTTTAAGAGGCGATGGTAGCGTGAGTGAGTTTTTAATAACGATTACGCACGCTTATGAAAGAAAAAATTTAGTCACGCACGATATTTTATTTTGCTCACGCTCATTCACGCACACGTGAGTAGAAAAAAATAAGTTACGGTCACGATGTTCACGTGAGCGTGAGTAAAATAAAATATCGTGCTTGAATATTTTTTTCTTTCATTAGCATGCGTGATCGTGAATAAATACTCAGGCAAAAAAGTTTGATATTTTTAATATTTGACCACGCCTACAAGGTCCACTTTTTGAAAAAAACTCAAATTTTATTTTTGTTATTTATTAGTACCCTAAGAGCGAATACTTTGCAAATGATATCCCATTGAAACCACTATGGTTTTTCTGTAGTGGAACAGTTGGTGTGGAATGCCTCACATGGCTATCCATACAACCCATTTAAAAATTTACGGTTCACATGTTTTTTTTTTCGCTGAACATTTGGTGTGGAATGCCTCATACGTATATTTATAAACAGGTAAAATTTCCATCAAATGATCCCAAAATTTTACCAATTTCGTTTCAAAAATGTCAAATGTTTTTTGTCATAAAAATGTTGCAGGTATAACTCTTCAAAAAAGGTTTTTTACTTAAACAAGCGCACCTTAGCCAGTTTTCAACCGATTCACAATATTTTTTTGTTTAAGAAGTAACACTGATATTTTTTAAACAAACCCAAAAAATTATAAATAGGATTTGGAAGTAACTGACACGCCCATTTTTTTATTCCACTCACACTGACACTCACTAACAACCACGTGAGTAAAATTAATTTTCAATCACGCTCACTTCTGATCATGTGTGAATCACACACAAATCTAATTACGTTCCCATCTCTAGTTTATATGCATATGCGCATAAAATTACTACTAGTAACAAGATTTATGAATAATGCTTGAATTACAAGCGTTTCTGAAAAAATTTAAAAATGCCCTATCACAAAACTTAGCATAACTCATTCATTTTTAAACCGATTGTTATGTTTTTTGGTGTTTTGGAAAACTACTTTACTATACTTTTTTACAAAAAATTCAAAAAAATTGTTTAATGATGCACTTTCAACTTAGAGTGTAAAGAATATGACAAATTTTTCAAAAAATAGTTTTTTTTTTACTTAAGCGATCGTAGCTCAGCCAATTCTTGATCGATTTTTAATATTTTTGCTTTGTTTGAAAGGTAAGACCTATACCTTTAAAACAAATCCATAAAATCGAAAATCGGTTGCAAACTAACAAAGTAATAATTTTTTAAAATTGTAATTTAAGAATTTCCGTTTTTCAACACATTTGCCAATAAAAAACGTACTTAACGAAGTGATCCAGAAAAACTATGAGTATATCAGTACTCTATGGACTCCAACCAACCCAAATTATCATATGAGAACCCCTGCATAAATTATTTTTGGTCTTTTGTAGCACAGTGTTATTGTAGAAAATTTTAATGCTTTAAGTGAACGTTTTATTAGAATTCTGTGTTTAGTTTTTGAAAATGGACTAAAATGACCCCTTAAAATGGCAGTTAGAGGGTTAATAATTTCTAAGAAAAGAACAACCATACAATTTCACTGATAAGAAAGGTATCCCATAGCTTACACTCCGATTGTGCTGAACTTTTAATATGTTATAGAGGAATAAAATCTAAGATTTAACGGTTTTTTTATCGGCTATCGTAAAGGTTAAAGGCGGGAAATGGGAGGGTGAAAAACGTGATGTTTTTCGTTTTTTTTTATTTTTTTTCGAATTTCTTCCATTAACATTATATATGCATGGAAAAGTTTTTTAGGGCATATCCACAGGTGTGTCGTACTTTGCAAAATTATTCTTTAGTAAGTTGGTTTTTGTCGAAAATGTGTAAAATTTGAGCTACTTTATATGGAGAAGTATATACTTACGACCCCCAAAATTATATATAATAATCCCTATTAAGTTTAAGCCGACACGTGTTTTTGCTTTTGACGAAATTCCTGTTAGTTCGGCTTTTATAGCCGATAAAAAACAGCAGGTTAAACTTAGTTTTCGGTACTTATTAACATATATAAATTGCAGAGAAATCGGAGTGTAAGCTATGGGATACCTTCCTTGTGAGTACATCAAACCATATTTTGAAGCTCAGATGTGTTTTTATTATAGTGGATCATAAAAAAATAATAAAAATAATAATTTTGATCCAATGATCAAGTGTTTGTATTTTATTATAAATGGTTTGAATTGAAAAAAAGTGTAAAAGAAAAATTTAATTTTTCTAAAAATTGATAACCAGTACGGTTCGTTTTTACTAGTTTCATATAATCCAGTTATTATAATCCTCAGAAAACTTGTAATGTGGCATCCGGCACGGTTTGAACTTATGACCATCTGTGAAATATTATATATAAGTATAAAAATTGTTTCATTCGTCCTTTAAAATGTTATATTTTTGGAGTAGGTTCATTCTAGCTCGAGGTCATTATTTCCTTAATTAAAACTATGATACTCTCATAGAATAATTTTAAAATTATTTATGTTGGTAATTTTTGCAAGACTTACAAGAAAGGTTTTTCACAGGGCACCCACCGATTGCCCTGAAACTTGCATTTGGAAATAGAGGAGTAAACTAAGGGTTACCAACCCAATCTCACATTAAGCGGGTCAAAGGGGAGGGGGAAAACGGGATTTTTTTCGTTTTTTTATGATTTTTCCCATTTCTGCAAAAGAATGAGCATTTTATATAGGTCGAAAGGATTTTTGAAGGACTATCCAATGGTGTGTCGGTCGGGTCCAAATTCGGCTTCGTTAAGTTTGTTATTGTCAAAATGTATAATCGTTGAGGTAGTTTATATACGTACGACCGCCAAAATCATATATAATAAACCCTATCAAAATTAAGATGACCCGTATTTTTTTCGTTTGGCGAAATTCCTGCTTGTTCGGCTTTTATACGGATTTTCCCGAAAGCCCTTATTTTTCATAAGGTGGCAACCCTTATTTAAATTTGAGATTGGACAGCTAAAAAAAAACAGGTAACTCAAATTTCAGGACAATCGGTGGGTGCCCTGTGAAAGACCTTCCTTGTTAGTCAACACTTGTTTAGAAAAAAAAAATAATTTTGTGGTTCAATCTTTTTTAATTCAAATCTTCTTTTACAGTATTTATGGTTATGATAAACAAAAAAACTGCAAAATATTGAGTTTCTTTTTATTAAATTAAAAAAAAAAAAAATTAAAAAGTCGTTGCAAATTATAGTTTCCTATTTATTTATTTTTATCTCCACTAAAAGCAATTTCCATTTATATTGTCTCACATTTAGGCTTAAAAAAAAAACTAAAATCATTGCCTACATTTAGGCTTAAAAATAATAATAAATCTTTTAATATGGCCTAGTTTTAAAGACAACAGACAAGAGATAGTAAACATTTTATAATCCTTATTATATTTTGTTTAAACTCCTATTCATACATAAGTATTTCATAAATGTTTTTTTTACAAGCAGACAGAGGCGTATAAAGAATATTGAGTTACAATTTTTCAACATGAACCCCTGATTTCCTTCGATGTCTCCGAATTTGATGAAACTTTGTGTATATGTTGGGACTTGTAAGACTTATACTCAGACACAATTTAAGACCTTTAACTTCCGTGGTTCCAGAAATATGGTGTGTCAAAAGTCAAGAAAATCTTTTAAAGGATGAAATATAAACATTTATATCTTCAAAAGTATTTGAGCTATATTTCTCCCTGATAGCATGTTTTAAAGGCAAAACCATGACCTTTCAAATAACATTTTGCAAAAATTTTTATTTTGGGATTTTTTTTTATTTCTGCAAAATTCGCGATTCGTGAATTTTGAAAAAGCGACATTCTTAAAAATCTGAAAAAATATATGTTATTGGCTACTATCTTATAGGATTTTCAGATGAGGTTAAATACCTTGGGATTACATTGGATAAATCCTTGTTATGGAACCAACATCTAAATAATTTAACCATAAAGGCCACAAGAGCTACCTATGCCTGTCAGAGACTTTTTGGGAAAACATGGGGACTGAAACCGCACATGATTTTCTGGTCTTTCAACACTATTGTGAAACCTATGCTAACATACGCTGCTCTAGTATGGTGGCCCAAGGTGGAACAAAGTACAGCCAGAACTATATTAGATAAAGTCTACAGACTCGTCTGCATTGGCATTACCGGTGCTGGCAAAACATGCCCAACTTATGCCATCGGGGCCCTACTTAACATTCCACCACTACACATTTCTGTAATGGAGAATGCATTGAAAAGCGCCCTAAGGCTGACGGAACTTGGTAATATGAAGGAAGGTGACTTACGGGGACATTTGAGAATTGCAAAATTCTTCATTGATGACCCTATTTTGAAGGTCATGGACAGAATTTTACCGACACAAGTATTTATCAGGAACTTTGACACTAAAATCCTTGAACGGAACGCGTGGTCAAACATGACCTGGGACCCAGAACCAAATTCCATAATATGGTATACGGATGGGTCCAAGCAAACCAATAAGGATACAGGGGCGGGGATATTCGGACCAAATTTCCAACGCGCTCTACCCATGGGGAAATCCCCATCAATATTCCAGGCGGAACTATATGCCATTCATGTATGTGTAACCGAATGTCTTCGTAGGAAAACAAATGGTTCCCATATATACATAATGTCTGACAGTCAGGCTGCACTAAAAGCTCTCATAGCTTATGAGGTGACATCCGGACTGGTCATGAACTGCATTGAGTCACTTAACGAACTAGGACGACATAACGACCTGACACTCGTATGGATCCCAGGACATGAGGGTCACACGGGAAACGAACGCGCTGACTGTTTGGCAAATTGTGGTGCCAGGCGACCCTTTATTGGCCCTGAACCATTCTTTGGTTTGCCATCGGGACATGTTAGGGAAAGACTCAAAATATGGAGTGAATCTAAGTTCATGGAACATTGGAACTATTGCGCTGGGCAGCGGCAGGCAAAAAGATTCATAATTCCATCCAGCACTGTATCTAAACGATTACTGTCTTTAGACAAAAAGGATCTTCGAATCCTAACGTCCTACCTAACTGGACATTGTAACCTACGTTACCAACTTAGGAAGAAAAATCTATCTGACACGGACACGTGCAGATTCTGCGAGATAGAGGAGGAGACAGCAGAACATATACTTTGTACATGCCCAAGACTGACTGGTAGAAGACTTCAACATCTAGGGGGACACTTAATATCTCCGACCGACGTGTGGAACTCTCTGCCGAATAGGATTCTCGGCTTTATTAAAAGCCTGAACATTTAGGGCACCCTTTTTAGGCTGCACAATAGATCTTTCTGGTCGCAGTGCATAGGGCCTCTTTAATCTAATCTAATCTACTATCTTAGCTACAAGCTGTATAAATTTTGAGTTGGTGAACGTATTAACACCAGAGTTATGAGAAAAAATGTGTTGCCAAGTAGTAAATTTTTATCAAATCTGATGAATTTTAATTTTTGAATATTTTTGCAAATACACATAATAAAACCGTGAAAAAAGTAAAGTTAATGGTACATACGGGTACTACACATAGCTACAATATAACATGAATTTATCAATTACACTACTCTACAAAAATTAACTTTTTTTGCACAGACACTTAGATTACATTTGCTAAAGTATTTTGGTCTCTTTAACACGAATCTGTCATCATAAAAATTTTTTCAAATCGCCTTTACGAGAAAAGACCTCTTTTGCGGTCCCTGCCCATAAAAACCAACGAATGACTTTATATTGGAAAAATTATTAAAAATGCATATTATTTCAAAATTCATTGAGTTTATGCGAAAATATGTGCAAAAAAATCTAAATTTGAGCAAAATTTGCAAATATTATTTGCATATACTTTGTTCCCTAATATTTTTATTTTTTTAATTTTCATTGTTTAAAATACATTTTCTTAAGTCGTTTGCCCTCTTTAACTTGAATCCACTAAACGCGAATCCATTGTCATTTTTATGTAAAAAGTTGACTCTTGTTAAGTAGTGTAATCGATAAAAAGTTATGTTACAATATATTCATGTGTAGTACTCGTGTGTGCCATCAACTTTACTTTTTTCACCGTTTTATTTTATGTATTTGCAAAAATAGTAATTAAATATTCATGAGATTTAAAAAAAAATTCCTACTTGTCAAGACATTTTTATTAATATCTCTGGACTTAATACGTTCACCAACGCGAAATTTTTAGAGCTTGTGACTCATACCTTTAACATATATTTTTTTCAGATTTTTAAAAATGTCGCTTTTTTTGATATGTTTTTGCGAATCGCGAATTCTGCAGAAACACAAAAAAGATCCCAAAATAAAAATTGTTGCAAAATGATATTTTAAAGGTGATGATTTTGCCTTTAAAAAAAGCTATCTGGGAGTGATATACCTCAAATACTTTTCGAGATATAAATATTTGTAATTTACCTTTTAAAAGATTTTCTTGACTTTTGAAACGTCATATTTCCAAAACTACGGAAGTCAAAAGTCTTTAATTTTGTTTGAGCATAAGTTGAGTAAGTCCCAACATACAATATACCGAGTTTCATGAAATTGGGTCGATGGACGTCAAAAATTCAATTTTTTTTGCTATGTTGATATGGATTTACTCTATTTATGGGTATCAAATATTATTTTTAAATATTCCTAAACATACAAATAAAGATACAGTTGTTATTTACATAATATGGAATATTTGGTCTTGTAGAATGACTAGGTCACTCAGAACTTAATGAAACTGTATGGATTAGCACAGATCAGCGGCAATCTACTTTAACTCGATTCTGAGATTCAACTAAAAAAGTCAATGCCAGACAAAATTTCATTTGATCATAAATTCTACAATTTTTTTTTATTAACAAAATTTATTATCCTAAGACAATTTTATTTTTCAATTTGTCCCCAATACTGATAGAACTGTTTTTAAATAAAAAAAAAATCAGAAAACTTCTAAAGATAACAAATATTTTTTTTTAATTCCTCAACTTCGAGACATTTGCTTGTAAAAAATTCTTAAGCTCAAAGATATTCTCCCAACTAAAAAATTCAGAAGGTACCATTTGAATACAAGTTTCATATAAAACATCAATTAATATAAGGGGATAATCATATGCACCCATACTGAATATTTTACAGGAAACATTTTTCATATCCATCAGTTGGTCAAGAGATCTTTGTGCCACAAATACATGTCCACTATTCAGACCTGCAATATTCTCCTTAAAATGGTTTTGGATAATATGGGTATGTAAGTAAATAGTTAAACGGGTCAGACCGATTTTTATATTATTACTTTTAAACTGCATAACCAAAACTTAATTGAGTAGAAATATAACTCCCTTAGTAAATTGTATGTGACCACAATGATTATGATGAAGATGAATATAACACACAAATTAGGGTGGTATTTATATGTCAGATTTTATATTTTCTACTTTAACTTTTGCTAATCCAGCTGACTTTCAATGGATGAAGTTGTGTGATACTGACCGTTACTCCCTCTAAAAATATTTCATTGGGTATTAACTAGCCGAAATATTGGCCCTATACCTACTTTTAAGTAACGACCCAGAATCACTTTTTGTATCGATCTATCGATGTCCGTCCTTTTGTCCGTCAGTCTATCCTTGAAAACGCTGTAAACACGATATTTTATTAAATTTATTTGAAATTTATAACTTAAGTCTCACTTGGCCCAAGAACGAAACCTACACTCAAAATAATTATTCTGTTAAATACTCTGTAAAATGACTGTAATCCCAATTCGACAGATATTTGACAAAGTTATCTGTCGAAATACAGATTTAAAAAAAAAAAATACTTTAGCGGTTCTCACCCTTGATAGAAAACACAAAAAGAATCGGAGAAATGAAGAAAACAAAAAAATGTTTGACAGATACAACAACAAAATACATGTATTTCTGTCAAACATTTTCTTGTTTTCTTTATTTCTCCGATTCTTTTTTTGTTTTCTATCAAGGGTGAAAACCGCTTTTGTATTTTCTTGAGACAGAAAAAACAAAATTTTGTAAAATTGGAGTTACTCGTTAAAAACTCGTAATTTTCACAAAAATAAAAAAATAAATTTACAATTTGGAAGCATTAAAGCGGGAAAATTTAACAAAATTTGAATTTTAATTAATTTATTTTTTTTAATTTTAATAAATGTTTTGAAGCAGAGAAGTTTTACACATAAAATGGATTTAACTAAAACTTTGTAATTTTACAGAGTTTTTTTTGTAAAATTTTGAACTTATAAAAAGCATTTAACTAAAACTTTGTAAATTTACAGAGTTTTTTTGGTAAAATTCTTTTCGGTTTTATCAATATTTTACTGGTAATTCTGTAAATTTACAGTTTTTTTTATCGAAATCATTTTACAGAGTTTTCTTCTTAAAATAACAAAAAATCTTGCTGGTTGGAAATCTATGGTATTTTCTGCTGGCTCAGCAGAGTATCTCTGTAATTTAACAAAGTGATTATTTTGAGTGTAATGAAATTGGAAAAAATCGATCCATGTTTAGACCTAGCACCCATCCAAAGGTACTTTTTAATTTTGGCTCAATTGACTCTAAACTCAAAATAATAACTCTGTTAAATAACAGAAAAACTCTGCTAATTTAACAGAGTACACCATACTTTTCCAGCTAGCAATATTTCTTGGTAATTTTACTATAAAACTCTGTAAAATGATTTTGACAAAAAAAAATGTTAATTTACAGAGTTTCTAGTGAAATATAGGTTAAATAAACCACCATTTAGCAAAGAAAAACTCTGTAAATTAACATATATTTGTAAAATGCTTTGATGCAACCAAAATTTTACAAAAAAAAAACTCTGCAAATTTACAGAGTTTAGTAAAATACATGTTATTTTGTAAAATTTTTATAAGATTTTTGAAAAGATTTTTTTGGTACTTTTTTTAACATTTTCTCAAAAAAAAAAAATACAGATACAATTTTGGTGTTTTTACATAAAAGTCTGTTTTAAACTATTAAAATAAGATTACATAAAAATAAGTAAAAATACAAATGAAACTTATTTTTTTTGGTTCTAAAAAATACAGAGTATTTCTCTTAAATCTTCATTTTAGCAGAAAACTCTATTAATTATCCGTATAATTAAGATTACAAAGTAAAAAGTAATATAACAGATGAAGCTTTGTTTTTTTGTCACAGAAAAATACAAAGTATTTTCTTTAAATCTGTATTTTGACAGAAAACTCTGTCAAATATCTGTTGAATTGAGATTACAGTCATTTTACAGAGTATTTTACAGAATTATTATTTTGGGTCTAATAACCGTATTATAATTGATATCCTTTCGAAATTTTACAGATAACGTGTTTTGTATTCACAAATAACCATTCCAAATCGAACCAGACCTTCTTGTAGCATCCACACAAACCATCTTCCCGATATTTGCATAAATCTCTTAAATTTCATGAAAACAAAAAAAAAAAAACATTTAATTAAAAATTTGTTTGTGTTTGTTTAACGCGTATTTTTTATCTGATTATGATCGTGGAAATGAGTGTTGGGGGGGGGGGGGGGGGTGGAATGTTGGGCTTCTTTTCACATTAGTTCAAGTTCTTCCGTCTTCCTGTCCTATACACGGTGAGCCTCAGCGATGTTCAGGTTGAATAAATGTCACAAAACTGTTAACAGCGAAATCGTAGCTGATCGCATTCGCGAGATATCGCGAAATTAAGGTTTTTGTATTTTCTAAAATTTTGACAATGAAGTTTTTTAAATATCTTCAAAAACTGGGTATGCCGTTTTAATTGTATTTATTTACATGTCACAACACAGTTAACAGCGAAATCATATCTTCTTAATTTCGCGAGAAATCGCGAAATTACTTTTTTGCTGTTTTTATTTTTGTTTTTATCTTCATATATGATTTTTTAAAATTTCATAAAAACATGGTATGCAGTTTTACTTGTGGTTGATCAAAGGTCACACAGCTGTTGACATCAAAATTGTAGGTGCTAAATTTCGCGAGATATCGCGAAATTATATATATATATTTTTTTTTTTTATTATATTTTAAACCCGGTTCTTTAGAAATGATAAAAAAAAGTGGTAAGCAGTTTGATTTGAACATGCTGGAAGAAATTAAAACTGCCCCCCAAAAAATTATAGCTGCTCACTTTCGTGAGAAATAGCGAAAAACAGCTTTTTGGGGGTATTTCTTGTTTTGATAACCAAAAGAAGTTTCTTTCACATTGTTGAAAAACACGAAATGCAGTTTGACTTGCTATTGATCAAAGGTCATAAGGCTGTTAACATTTAAATTCTAGCAGCTTAATTCTTCGAGATATCGCAAAAAAACTCGCTTATCTACTATTTATTCATTAATTTGTGTTATTTGTGGTCTGTAAAAACATATACTTCAATTAACGACAAAAATGTGGTATGCAGTTTGAATTCGAGGTTATTAGAGGTGACAAAACTGCAAGCATAAAAATTATAGACGATCAATTTCCCGAGAAATCGCAAAATTACTGTACGAGCTTTTATAATAAATTACTTTTTTTTCTTTGGTATCAAAAAAAAAAAAATTTAAGTAACGACAAGTATATGGTATGCAGTTTAAATTGCCCGTAACTGAAGGTGGTAAAACTGCTGAAATCTATATATTGACGCTAATTTTCGCGAAAAATCGCGAAAAATTTTTCAATTTTTTTTTCATTTATTTTGTATTGTAATATTATTTCTCTCTTTTTCTTCAAATAATTCATAACCTTTAAAAATACAATAAATCATGTACAATTTAGACTGTATTCCCATTTTTCTCTCGTTATTTGTATAATATTTGTACATACTAATAAAATTATTAATAAATATGAAAACAAATTAAAGATAAATTTTGTGATTTCTTGAGCAATTGAGTTTTTCCATGTTTTCAGTTTTGTGAACTTGCCATGTTTACAAGTTAAACAGAATACCATTTTTTTTAGATCCCAGCAGAAATAAATCGAGATTTTGGCGACACAGCATCTGTTTATAGCATACCGTAGCGCATCCAAAGAGCGCTCTTAGGGATGCAGTAAAAGGAAGGGGAAAAAATTTTAATTTTTTTTTAAGATTTTTTATATAAAACTTATAATGTGTAATTATTTTTTGATAAAATTTCACACCTGCTTTCCTTTTTAATATTTTTAACACTTTTTGAATAAAAAAACATGAGTTTTAGACAAAGACACATGATTTGACTGCATCATTATTGCGCATTAATCAGCGCTGCAAAGAGCGCTTCAATCATAGCATCTTTGACCGCTGTTCCCAAAAAAAATCCCATAAAAAATGTGAAAATGAAAATTTCCGATATTTTTTTGATGTTCATCATTTGATGAACATCAAAAAAATATCGGAAATTTTCATTTTCACATTTTTTATGGGATTTTTGGATTAAACACAAACTCTAATCACGAAAAAACAGAAAAACTAAGATACATTTGTTATAACTTCTTTTGAATATTTTTTCATTTATTGGTAAATTTTTTGTTTTTTATCTCATTTTTACATTTTAATTTTAGAACTTTAATTTTAGAAAATACGAATTTTATTACAAAAAATGTCCAATCATATATTAGAAACTCCAATTATATTTAAAAAAATTCCAAATATAACTCAAAAATTTTAAATTATATTTCAAAAATTTCCATTGATAGTTCAAAAATTTCCAACTTTATTTTAAAAAATTTCAATTTATATTCAAATTTCAAATTGTATTTAAGAAAATTTCTAAATGCTTTTCAGAAAATTACATTTGCATTTAAATATTTCCATTTGGATTTCAAAATCTTATAATCGCTATTAAGAAAATTCCATTAAAATTAAAAAAAAAAATCCATGTGTATTTTAAAAATTTCCAACTGTATTTCAAAAACTTCCGTTTGTATTTAAAAATTTTCTAAATTCTTTGCAGAAAACTCATTTATATTTTCCAAAAAATCATTTAGAAAATTTGAAGTAAAAATGGAAATTTCTTAAATACAATTGGAAATTTCTGAAACATAGAGTAGTCAGGACTTTTGAAGTTTTTTTTCACACAAACATTTAAATTTTTTAACAATACTACAAAATAAACTAAAAACATACGTTTTCAGCGGTTGGTTTACACCATTTTCAAATTCAGATTTTCCAATTTTATTTCAAAAATATTCAATTGTATTTCAGATTTTTCAATTGTATTTCAGAAATAGTCCATTGTATTTCACATTTTCCATCTGTATTTCAGTAAAAGTAAAAATGGAAATTTCTTAAATACAGTTGGAAATTTCTGAAACATGGAAATGGTGTAGTCAGGACTTTTGAATTTTTTTTTCACACAAACATTTAAATTTTTTTAACAATACTACAAACTAAACTAAAAACATTCGTTTTCAGCGGTTGGTTTACATCATTTTCAATTGTATTTCAGAAATATTAAATTTGCTTTTCAGATTTTCCAATTGCATTTCAGAAATAGTCAATTGTATTTCAGAAATTAATCAATTGTATTTTAGAAAAACATTTGTATTACATTTGCAAATTTCTGAAATACAATTGGCTATTTCTAAAATAGATGTAGAAATTTCTGAAATAAAATTAATTTACAACTGACTATTTCTGAAACACAATTGGATGAATCTGAAATACAATTGACTATTTCTGATATACAATTAGATTAATCTAAAGGTCTTTTCACACCTGAGGTAGAATCTCGTTCGAGATTTCTATCACACGGTACTGTATCATTTTATACACTACCATATGATCGAAATTCGTTCGAACGAGATTTCACCTCAGGTGTGAATTGCATAGATACATGAATTCACTGCATCTTTATTCTGCATAAATCAGCTCTACAAAGATACATGCATTCACTGCATCTTTAATCTGCTTAAATCAGCGCTAAAAAGACACATGAATTTACAGCATCTTTATTCTGCTTAAATCAGCGCTCTAAAGACACGTGATTTCAGTGCATCTAAAGAGCGCTGTTTCTGTGTATCCAACTAGCGCTCTAAAGTGGGACATCGCCTTAAAGAATCATGCATGAATTCAGCGCAATTGGATGCGCTCCTTTACTCAAGTTCCCCTTCCAAAAGCTGCTGAACGTTCAGCAAAATTTCTGCTGGGATATTTGAAATAAATCAATGAACAGGCTAAAGGAATTCTTAATAGATTTATAAATAATAGATTTAATATTAACTTTGCGATTCCTTAAAGAATTGACCACATAGGACTTTTGTGTTAGCAGTTTAATGTCTTTTTATCATGTACAAATAAAAATGCATACCACGTTTTTACACCATTTCAAAAGAACATGCAAAATTGAAAAATAAAAAAAAATAAAAAATATATAAATAATTCCGCGATATCTTGCGACAGTGTACACCTTCAACTTTGATGTCAACACCCTTATGAACTTCTATCACGTACACATTAAAGTGCATATCAGCTTTCCACAACATTTGAAAAAAACCTAGAAAAAGTTGAAAAACAAAAATTGACAAAAAAGTTATTTAGCGATTTCTCGCGAACTAAAGAAGATAGGATTTCGATGTTTACTGTTTTGTGACCTTAAAATAAGTACAATGAAAACTGTATACTCAGTTTTTGAATATCAAAATTTTTTAAAATATAAAATCACTAATTTCGCGATATCTCGCGAATGCGATCAGCTACGATTTCGCTGAAAACAGTTTTGTGACAACTAATCATGTAGAAATCGAACTGCATTTACACTTTTCGTCGACACTAAAGTTCAACCTGAACATCGCTGAGGCTCACCGTGTATAGCACGACAAAAGATAGATCCAATCGGTCCATGTTTGGACTTGGGACCCATTTTCCGGATAACAGTATATGGTAGGGGTTAACCTTCTACAATTTTCATAATTTTTCTTTACATTAAAACAAAAAAATATATTTTTTTTTATAATTTTTTTCATCAATTCTTTTTCATCGAAATTTTTTTTTTTTAATTAAATATTTTTTTTATAATTTTTTTTTTTTTAATGAAAAATTTTTTTTTTTTAGTCAAAAACTTTTTTTATCAAATTTTTTGTTCTCAAAAAATTTAGTTTTCTTCAAAAACTTTTTGTGTGATAATTTTACTTTTCATGAACTTTCATCGACTCTAAACTTTTGACATAAAAATGTTCCATTTGTTTAACAAATGTACGAAGAACAAGTGAGAGTGTTAAATTCTTTGGTTCCGAATCTATTATACCCTCCAAAATTTAAAAACACTTTTTTGGACTTAAGCAATACACTCATTTACCAAATTTACAGCTCTTTTGGTTTAGACTGCACCTTGCTCTCCACAGACAGATGGCCGGATGTATTTAGTTAGAAATGAATTAATAATATATAAACTTAATGGGGCTCTCGACCGATATTTCAATTACTTTCGAATGGAATCGCAAATGAATAATATAACATTATTTTTTTTTTTAAAAAATTTGCTTTGGCGAGTATACCCAATTCTTCAGCAAAACTTTATCATGATTTAAGTTTTGGGCAAGAGTAAACCCGGTAATATAACAATGTCAAAACTCGGATGAAACTAAATCTTAATTTATATACTAAAAAACAAAAAAAAAATTGTAAAATGGCCATAAAAGTTTGTAACTTTTATTTTTTGCTACCTCCTATTTTATGCACTCAAAATAATAACTCTCTAAAATACTCTGCAAAATGACTGTAATTCCAATTCAACAGATATTTTACAGAGTTTTCTGTAAAAATACAGATTTAAAGAAAATACTTTGTATTTTGTTGTGACAAAAAACAATGTTTCCTCTGTTATATTACTTTTTACTTTGTAATCTTAATTTTACAGATAACTAACAGAGTTGTTTGCTAAAATACAGATTTAAGCAAAATTCTTCGTTTTTTTTATAACCAAAAAAGTTTTCTGTTTTGAGTAGTTTTTGTTTTTGTTACCAAATATCAAAATTTTATCTGTATTTTTTTTTGAGAAAAAGTTGAAAAAGTTGCAAAAAAAGTTATCAAAATAATCTTTTCCGAAATCTTATAAAAATTTTAAAATAACATTCATTTAACTAAACTTTGTAAATTTACAGAGTTTTTTCTGCAATTTTTTTTTGCATCAAATGCATTTTACAAATATATGTAAATTTACATAGTTTTCTTTGCTAAATGGTGATTTATTTAACCAATGTTTTACTAGAAACTCTGTAAATTAACAGTTTTTTTTTGTCCAAATCATTTTACAGAGTTTTAAAGTAAAATTACAGAGTTTTCTCTGTCAAAAAGCTTTCATATTTAAGCAATATTTTACTATAAACTCTGTAAATTAATAGTTTTTTTTTTTGTAAAAATCATTTTACAGAGTTTTTTAGTAAAATTACCAAGAAATGTTGTTAGCTGGAAAGGTATGGTGTACTCTGTTAAATTAGCAGAGTTTTTCTGTAATTTAACAGAGTTATTATTTTGAGTGTGAGAATTTCTAGTAAAAATTACGGTGACAGGACATAATCCCCACGGACATTACCCCCATAACGGAAATGGGGATTATGACCGAATTCATTACGGTCATAATCCCCATAATAGTTGTGGGGACTATGACCGTTTCCAAAACGTTCATAATCCCAATGGGGATTACGTCCCTTCCTTGTTGGGATTACGACCGAACTTTTTTCGGTCATAACCCCCATTCACATTATGGGGAGTAAGTCCAAAGCAATTTTGGTCATAATCCCCGTTTTCTGCAGAGAGGGTGGGTTTAATGCATGGAGTTTGTAATCCCTAAGCCCGGCCGAAGGCCGGCTACGCAGAAAAACTTTTAAGTAAAAAAAAAATTCTTTTAATTTTGGGGTTTATGACCAGTTAGTATAGAAGACATAATCCCCATAAATGGGATTATACCCATTCGTTACGTGGTCATTATCCCCATAAATCTGGGAAATATGTCCGTTTTTTATTGGGATTATGTCCAAATAATTTTCGGTCATAGTCCCCACTACCATTATGGGGATTATGGCCGAAATGAATTTGGTCATAATCCCCATAACGGAAATGGGGATTATGTCCGTGGGGATTATGTCATGTCACCAAAAATTACAAGCTTTTTTGTTATATTACAAGCTTTTAACCAATAAAGTTGTAAATTTACAACTTTTTTTAACTCGATGAAACCTACAAGAAGTTCTCGTGACTTTACTAGATTTTTTGCTACCCCCTATTTTAAGAGAATTTCTAGTAAAAATTACGAGTTTTTTTTTGTAATTTTACAAGCTTTTTAACAATAAAATTGTAAATGGACACCTCTTTTGATGCGATAAACTTGAAGGTAGGTCTAGGACCCATATTTTGGGTAGTTACAAACATCAGCACAAACTCATTATACCCTGTACCACAGAGTGGTGTAGGGTATAATTAAAATTACAAAAAAAATTTAAATTTAGATTTTTTTTAACAAGGAATATTGGCAAAATAGGATTACGAAACTTTTTCTTATTTTTTATTGAAATTTTAATTTTTTTTTGTTATTTTACAATTTTTTTGTGTAATTTTACAAATATCCAAGAAAATTTTCCAAAAAAAAAATCTACCAAATACACGAAAATTCTTTGTAAGTTTTATTACCCCGAAAAATTAGTAAATTTACAATTTATTGGTAAAAAGCTTGTAAAATTACAAAGAAGCTCGTTATCTTTACTAGGAATTCTCGTAAAATTTTATCGTGTCAAAAAATTGTAAATTTACAATTTTTTTTTTTAAAGTTTGTAAAATTCATATCATAATTAAGATTTTCATGCACTAAAAATCGAAAAATATGTGCTTAAAATATGCTCTAAAAAATTCAAAATGTGCACTCAAAGACCTAAAAATATGCACTAAAAATATAAATAAATATAAATAATAAATATAATAAAAAATATATATAAGACAATCTCAAAAAAAATAAGATTTTTCTTATTTTCAAAATATTTTTTTTGAAATTAAAAAAAAAAAATTAACACAAATCAATTTCAATAAGTGTTTTTGCTAATTTATTGTAAAATATGCAAAAATATGCACTTTAAAGTTGGAAATATGCAGAAAATATGAATTTAAAACCAGAATATGCAAAAATAAGCATTTTTACAAAAATATGCAAAAACAAATCGATACCATTTTAACTCAAATTTATTGATTCGGAAAGATAATTGGTCAATATCGTTTTTAGATCACATCTATAATATATCTTAATATTTTAACTTAATTATATGAAATCATAAGCCTTCCTAATACGTTTTACCCATGTACATAATTCAGGCGTTAAAGCATTATGACATTAAACATTTTTGTGATGAAAATTTACATAAAAACAAACCGTTTACACAAAAAATGGTTACGACCAATTTTACTATGTAGTCTTTTAATTTATGAAATGTCATAAAAAACGGAATATGAGCCCAAAAAATCTGTATGAAAGATAAACGTTGGTTGCTGTAAAATTTGGCCGTAACATAGATTTATACAATTTTCTTGTCTAAAGGAAACACAAAAAAAAAAAAATACAGCAACAAACTGTAAACAATTTCATTCCATAACTGTTTTATGGAAATTTTTATAGGAGTTTATTTTTTTTTTGTTTTAAATAAATAAAATATTTTACGCAAGACATCACTTTAATTACCTTAATCGTATGTTAAAAAAAAAGTAGGTCGGAAGATCATAAAATTTATTTACCATGGAGCCTAAGGTTATGCCACATTTAACTTTAATATTTTGAAAATAAAAATAAACAGGAGTTTTATACGTATATAGAAATAAGAAAAAAAGATTATAATAATAATTTGAGAGAATTAGGAAAATGTTTTTGGAGAAAAAAAACGTGTTAGCCTTGAAAGAAGTCAGGAAAGGTAACTTTAAATCTTTTACCTTAAAGTAGGCAATAAAATATATGTATTATATTTCCTAAATGTAGGCAATTATTTTAAGAATTTCAAGTTTTTAAATAAAACAATGTTTTACATTATTTTTTTCCAAAACTATTATAAATGAATTAAAAAAGGAAGAGCTGTCTAATTTTTAAGGGACTTCACTTTAACTAACATTTAACTAATAATTAGCAAAAACTTTTAAATTTTATCACCTTGTGTTTCTTTAATAAAGTAATTTCCCCTTAATGTTTACACACATTAAAACTTTAGGAAAATTGAAAAATTTTAGACTATAAACTTTGAAAACTTTCATGTTTTAACTTAATTTACCTGTCAATTCAATTAAAAAACTTTCATAATGATTACAATTAAAATTTATTTTTTTTTTCTGTTCATTGTTTGAGTTTTTTGTTTATTTTAATTGTTTGTTAACACGCAAACAAAAATTGAATTCATTTCTAACCTACACTCAAAAAAATAAAACTGTAAAGTTAACAAAATTTTTTTTGTTAACTCGAGTTTACTGGCTTTTTAGCAAATTTTTAGTTAAAATCAGCGTTTTAACTACTTTTTTTAGTTAAGTTCAATTTACAAAAATACTAGTTTTGTACAAATTTTGAATTAATTTTTTTTGTTGACTTTAAACCTGAGTTTACGAATTTTTACTAATTAATTTGCTGATTTTTTGTAACATTTTTGTGAAGTGAACAATTTTAAACATTTCTTGTGTAGCCTCCTATGCAAATCTCATAAGTCCTACTTAAGCTGAACTTAATGCTGTGAAAAAAATTAGAAAAAATAAGTGAAGTGTTAGTGTTTAAAACCAATATTTAACAAACTTAAAATTTTTTACAAAAAGTTTAGCTGAATTCAACTAATAAAAAATGTTACGAAATTTTCAGCTGAATTTTTAGTTAAAATTACGGTTTTTTTGCTACATTCATTCTACGAAAAGTTAACTAAATATTTTTTGTTAAATTAACTAGAAATTTAGTAGGTTCAAAATCAGGTGTTTTTTTAGTTAAATTTAACTAAATTGTTTGCTAACTTTACAGTTTTTTTTTTTTGAGTGTACAATTAGAGTTAAAATGCTGGAGAAAATAAAAAAAATTTAAAATACAGTGAACGTTACACTAAAAAAAACGCTTGTCAAATTACTAAAAAAAGTCTCGCTATCCCATTTTACAGTTTTGCTTGTTTTTTTTACAAATAATTTTCAATCGATATTTACATGTTTTTTGTTGTAATTTTACAGTTTTTCTTGTAATTTTACAAATTTCCAAGATTTTTTACAAAAAAAAATCTAGTAAATTTACGAATATTTTTTGTTAGTTTTATTTCGCAAAAAAAGTTTTAAATTTAAAATTTTATTGGTAAAAAGCTTGTAAAATAACGAAAAAGCTGGTAATATTGACAAGAAATTTTCGTAAAATAGGAGGTAGCTAAAAATCTAGTAAAGTTACGAAACCTACTTGCAAGTTTTATCGCGTCAAAAAAATTTTGAATTTGTAAATTTCCAATTTTTTTTGGTAAAAAGCTTGTAATATTACAAAATTATTGGTGAAAAGCTTGTAAAATAACAAGGAATTCTTGTCAAATAGGAGGTTGCAAAAAAAAAAAACAGTTACAAACTTTTCTTGTAATTTTACAAGGTGTTTTTTTTTTAAGTGTAGAAGTAGAAAATTGACTTCAATTTAACTGTATGTTTTGTCAGTTAGCAAAAAGAAAACAATTAAGTTAGAAGGACTAACACTACTGTTATTCATTATTGGCGAGATGTAGACAAAAATTCACTCATTCTTTTCATTATTTCCGTCATTCTTTCATAAAAACAATCAACAAACAGTGCTGATGACTCTGTAATGCAGTCAGACTTATGCGTTTTTATTACCCTACATCGGAAGGTGATATTATAGGGGTTTCGTAAATTTTGTGACAGGACTAACTAGGGCGGTCCTTCAGAGGGCACCCACCAACTGTCCATGTTCAAATGGTCACATTTGTGTCGAGTGTTTAAAAAAATGCATTTTTTAAAACTTTATTCCCCTTCGATTTTTCTGAAACTTTCATAAATCGAAAGAATATAATTTTTTACATAAAACTAATGCAAGTGAAGGTTTTTTTGAGCCTTCGGTTTTTTCCACATTTCGTAATTTTTTTAAAACTACTTATGAGATTTTTCCATACAAAAAATAAATTTTATGTTTATTCTGTAATTTTATCAAAAAAGTATGTAACTTTGAAGAACCATATCTTTGAAAGTACCCAGCAAAAAAAGAACATACAAAAATGTAAATAAAAAGTGGTTCAACTGCTGCTAAAGTAGTTCTAACTCTGCTGAAACACCAGTGAATTTAACATAGCGATGTCGCGCAAAATATGTAGTATTTTTAACATTTTTTAAGTACATTTAAAGTAGTGCTCATCTGTTGTCGTAGTTTAAGATTTTGTGTGTATAGTTTTATTACATCTTTAAGATCAGTATTTAAAAGCATTTTTGCACTAATTAAAAAGTGTCTTTTTAGAACCCATTAGGAAGTAGATTTAGCAAGCGATGCTAACGATGCCAATGTTCTAATAACAGTACTAAACATGGAAAATGTGACTGGGACGCGACCTTATACAATTGATTACAATGGCTCTGCTGGTCAAAAATCCTGTCTCCAAACTTTTCATCACATCGGGTTTTTGAAAAAATTTAGGTTAAGGTTTTTAAAGAGGGTACTTTTTAAAAGAGGTACTTTTTATAAAAGGTACTTTTTATAAAAGGTACTTTTAATAAAAGGTACTTTTTATGAAAGGTAATTTTTATGAAAGGTACTTTTTATAAAAGGTAGTTTTTATAAAAGGTACTTTTTATAAAAGGTAGTTTTTATAAAAGGTACTTTTTTTTCTTTTACGACTCTTAGAACGCAATTGCCAAAAAGTACTTTTTCCAGAATGTTTTTTTCACCAAAGGATCCATAACTCCAAATTTCAAGTTTCTATGACAATTATTTTAAGAAATAAAAAAAATCGATTCCCCTTGGAGTCGAAATTTTTAAAAAGGTACTTTTTCCGGAATGTTTTTTTCACTAAATTCTAAATTTCAAGTTTGTATGACCATTATTTTAGTAATTAAAAAAAGTACTATAAGTACACTCTTTAACTAATTTTACCCCTTAGAATCAACATTGACAAAAACCCAGCCTTTGTGAATCTATTTTCCGGGAGGGTAACATACATTTCAAATTTCAAGTTTCAAGCTATTTAAGGAAATGTAAAAGGTACCAAAAGTGCAGTTTTTACCCTTTTTACCCCATTAGAATCAACATTGGCAATAATCCAGTCTGAGTGGATTTGTATTCCGGGAGGTGAACTTACATTCCAAATTTCAAGTTTCTACGACCATTATTTAAGAAAATATAAAAGGTACCAAAAGTGCAGTTTTTTGCCCATTTTACCCCCTTAGGATCATTATTGGCAAGAACCCAGCACTGACATATCTATAATTCAAGAGGTGTACCTACATTCCATGTTTCAAGTTTCCAGAACCATTATTTCAGGGGATATAAAAAGTACCAAAAGTACTTTTTTTACCCTTTTTACCCCCTTAGAATCAACATTGTCAAAAATCCAGCCTTAGTGGATCTATATTCCTGGAGGTGAACCTACAGTCCAAATTTCAAGTTTGTAGCTTCAGCGGTTTGGGCTGGGCGATGATGAATGAGTATATCAGTCAGTTAGTCAATCAGTCACGTTACTCTTTTATATATAAAAGAAGATAGAAGATAGATTTGTTGGTTATTTGACGATCGTGATCTTATTACGATAGTACAATTTTCGTCTTCTAATTCTCAATGGGAGTAGAGTCGAATTTGTATTAATATTCTAGTTTGAACATTAACGATTTGTCATGTAAATTCCCTTTGCTACACTCAAAATAAATTCTCTGTCCAATCAGCAGAAAAATCTGCTGAAAATACACCGATTTTGAGCCATATGAGAAATCTGCTGATTTTAGCAGACACGGTTTGCTAAATATCTGTCATAAGAGGTGAATAAATATAACAAGAAAAAAAAAAAATATACACCGCCAGCCAGCATCGAACTCGCCACCTTCCGACTTGAAAGTACACTTCTTAACCACTTCGCTACGAAAGCTTATACTTTTATCTGGCGTTTTAGTAATTAAACATGTGTGTTGTTCGACAGCAGATAAATCTGATTTTAGCAGAAATATCTGCTGATTTTAGCAGAAAAATCTTCTGATTTTAGCAGAACAATCTGCTGATTTGAGCAGAACAATCTGCTGATTTCAGCAGAGCAATCTGCTGATTTCATTCATTTCTGCTTTTTTTTATATAAAAAAATTTCTTGAAAAAATAATGAAATTCAGCAAACAAAATCAGTATAAACATAGTAAAATGTCTGTTATTTTCTTAAACTAAATGAAATTTTAGTAAAAATATCCTTCCCAGCAAAACAATCTGCTAAAAGATTGCTAATTCAAATTGAAAGTCGTTTTACAGATTTTTTGACAGAGTTTTTCTTTTGAGTGTACTTGTAGTATAGGGTTTTTATATTTGCTAAATATTCTTAAATCTGACAAATTCCGAAACATGCGCCGATTGAGTCTTGCAAAAATGACCAACATAAATAAATTTAAAACAGAAAAATAATTTTTCTGAAAATTATTCTGTGAGAATATCATGGAAATAATGAACTCGAGCTGGAATATACCTACTCAAAAAAATTGAAGCGTACACTTGAAAGCGTACACTCAAAAAAACCTTGTAAAATTACAAGAAAAGTTTGTAACTTTTTTTTGTTTGCTACCTCCTATTTGACAAAATTTCCTTGTAATTTTACAAGATTTTTAGTAATAATTTTGTAATCTTACAAGATTTTTGCCACTAAAATTTGTTAATTTACAAATTTTTTGACACGAAAATTTACAAAGAGGTTTCGTAATTTTACTAGATTTTTTGCTTTTTACAAGCTTTTTACCAATAATTTTGTAATTTTACAAGCTTTTAACCAATAAAATTGTAAATTTACAGTTTTTGGCGTAATTAAAATTACAAGGAATTCTCGTGAATTTACTAGATTTTTTTTGTAAAATTATCTTGGAAATTTGTAAAATTATAAAAAAAAAATGTAAATTTCGATTTGTTAAAGACAAGGAAAACTGTCAAATATTGGTAAAATGGGATTACGAGGCTTTCATTTATTTATTTATTTGACAAAGTTTTTTCTTGTGTGTAAAATTAAAAAAAATGGTGGGTTATTTTCGCAATTTTTACACTCAAAAAAAAAAGTTTGTAAAATGACATAAAATCCCCGTGATTTTACGGGGCAGGTTTTGTAAAATATGTACTAGCAAGAATCCCCGTAATGTTACGGGGATAATTTGTAAATTGATTTAACAAAAGAAAATGTAAATTTACAATTTTTTTTGTAAAATATTAACTTCGAGGTGAACATTTTTTTTTTGTAAATTTACAAAAGATTTGGTAAATTTACAAAACAAAATTGTAAACTTACAGAAAAAGGTTGTTATTTTACAAAGAAAAAATAGAAAATGAAAAAAATAAATTGTATATTAACAAATTATTTGGTTAAACTACTGTTTTTACCGCAAAAAAGTATTGAAAAACACGTATATTTACAATAAAAATTGTAAAATAATTAAAATTTACAAAAAAAATTGTAAACTTACAAAAAAAGTTGTAAATTTACAAAATAAAGTAGAAAATCAAAAACCAAAATTGTAAATTTACAAATTGTTTGGTTAAACTACTGTTTTTTATGGCAAAAAACTTGTATATTTACAATAAAAAGTGGTAAATTTACAATTTTTATTGTATATATACAATCTTTTATAAATTGTTTGCCGTAAAAACAGTAGTTTAACCAAAAAATTTGTAAATTTACAATATTGTTTTTGTATTTTCTACTTCATTTTTGTAAGATTACAACTTTTTTCGTAAGTATACAATTTTGTTTTTTAAATTTTCATATTTGTTTTGTAAATTTACAAAAAAAATGGTTTATTTACATATTTGTTTTGTAAATTTAAAGGTTTTTTCCAATGGTGCATCTTATTTTTCCTTCTTCGGCAGCTGGAGTAGCACTTCAACAACCTGAAATGATTTTTTTTTTCACTTGAACACTTTTAACAAACTTTTTATTGTATAACACTGCACTTTTTTATTTTTTCGACATTTCGTTTTTCTTAAGTAGAACATATAAGAATTGCGAAGGAGGCTACACAAGAAATTTCGTATATTTTCAGGAAAAATTAGTCAAAAAATAATTTTTTTTTTTTTAATTTTTAATTATTTTCACAAGTATTTTTAAAAAATCGGAAAAAAATTGGATATTGTAGATTGGATGTTTAAGTACCTGTTAAAATAAGAAAAACTTAATTTTTCATAATTTGCAGCTTTTTATTGACATTTTAGTTGCCGAATTTAAAAAAAAAAAAATACCAAAAAAATATGGTAAAAATACAAAAAAAAAAAAAAAACAAGAACAGTAATGTAGTAAAAACCATAGAAAAGATTAGAAGGTACGCAGTGTTGTATTTGATGTATTTTCCAATATGGTGGCAAAATGCTTGTTCTTCCTCATCTCACACGTATTTAAAATTAAATTAGATTCTTTGTTTTTAAAAAATGGTATTTGTCTTTTATTTAATTAAATTAATTGTTTATTTTGCTTAATTCAACGTTTTTTTTAAAGATAATACGCATTATTGATAGTTTAAAAACTTTTGTTCTCTCTTTTGTTGTTTGCTTTGTTGTTGTTCTCCTTTATGTTGCATTGTTTTTATTAAACGTCAAAAGTTACATAATGTGCTGTCACTAATACTTATTCAAGCGAAATACGACTCTGTTTCAATTCTATTTTTTTCTATGGTAAAAACACATAAAAATTGTGGTATTTAAGTTAAGGAACATTACCAAAAAATGGTGTAAAAATTATTTTTTTTTTTGGTAAAGCTTAGAACTAGTTTAAAAATGTTGTATCTGGAACTTAAAAAATTTTCAATTTTTTTTTTTCATGAAATTTTTTATTTATAAAAAATGATTTTTAACAAAATTTTTTACTCCAAAACGCAAAAAAAAATCTAAACTTAGAAAATTTTGCGAGTCCTATTGTGGAAAAATTATTTTTTTTTTTTGTAAAACAACATTAATTCTAGTAATAAAATAGTTTTGTAAAATTACATTGGAGTTTTGTACTTTTCAATACATATATTTTGTTTAATTACATTTTTTTGTTTAAAAAACTGAAAACCTTGAAAACGATTTAAAAAATCTTAAAAAAAAATTTTGTAATAAAACATTTTTTTGGTAGAAAGACTAAATAACTTCAAGTAAAATTTTGTTGTACAATTACAGTTTTCTTGTGTAAAAAAACTAAACACCTTGTAATATTTTTTTTAATTGGTAAAATAATTCACTTTTTAGTAAATTTACCAAAAAAATTTGTAAAATAAATTTACCAACATATAATAGTAAAATTACAAAGCAAACTGTAGTTTTCATTTTATTAAATATACAAGAATTTTTGTAAAAAGACAAAAATATTAGTAAAATAGAATTACAAGACCTTTTACTTGTAAATTTACAAACTTTTTTTTTTGAGTGTACTAACAGTCATTGAGTTACATTTAGATATTAGATATGTCTTGACTTGTCAAAGTTAAAATTTTCTCATAGACACGTTTTCAATGGTGATGGAAAAGGTGCAGGGTTGTCACCTGCATTTAAATCGTGCAGGGTACCTAATGAGTCTAACTTATTGTCCATAATTTTTTCATTCTTTTTTTATATGCCAATTTTTCCACTCAGTTTTGTTAGTTTTCCTTATTTTATTACCATAAAGTGTGTTTTAGTTATAATATTTTTGGTTCGTTCTCTTTTAGTCTGGTGGGTATTCAGTGAATTTAATTTTCCACTTGGTTGCAGGAAAATGAAGCCAAAAACTTGGGTAAACTTTCACACATACATAAAAAAAAAACAAAGAGTTTGTAACGTATAAAACTGGTTGCATACTGGCTGTTATCCCATAGCAATTGCTGCACAAATGGGAGCGATTTATAAATTTTTTTTTTTTTTTCAGTTTTATGAAATTGGGCTATCCAGAGGCAACACATTTTGGCGCGTTTTTTCCTTGAGTTTGTTTACTTCCACTTTAGCCAACGATTAATGATTATGTTAGAATATGGAAAAACTAAAAGTAAAAAGAAAATAAACAAAAGAAAATTTTAAACAGGACAAAATCGAATGTAGGATACCCTTCAGAAATTATGGTAAAGAGAGATTTAGTTGTAAAAATCAGCAATGTCAGATTCTTGTCACTGCCACAGAGATTGTCGGTGTTACTTTAAGGCCGATTTTTTTGGGAAGTGGATTGAGTTCTAAATTAGTTAAACGCTGTCTAAAACTAGGCTTCTGCTAGGGAATTGTGTTTTTTGGCAAATCTGTTTTCAAATTAACTAAACCAAGCTTAAGAGCGATTCCCAAAACTCGGCCCAAGTAAACTTTTCTCAAACATCCAGTGAATAAATTAGATTCCTTTCACACAAAAAATTATTGACTAAAAATTTTCAATTAAATGTATTGATCAACAAAATTTAAATGAGTCAATCAATGTTTTGATTAAAATTTTTGCTATTTTTTGTTACAAATTTTTAATATACCAAATTTTTTTTCGCTTTAATTTATTTGAATAGATTAATTCAAAAATATACAAAATAATCGGGATTTACTTTTTTTATTGTTGGCAACATATTGGAAAGCAAAAAAGATGAATTTTTTGATAATTTTGTCATAAGCTTACAATTCATTTGTTAAATCAATCATTATTTTGATTGACTTTAAACAAAAAAATTGATCAAATTTTTGTTCAAAATCGAAAAAATGTTTGATTGAATTAATTTTCAATCAATCACCTACAATTTGATGATTGGTATAACAATTTTTTTAATTGGGGGAATTTCAATCAAAAAATTGATTGAATCCGCGTTTTTGTTGATTGAAATTCGTTTAAAATTTTTTCTGTGTTATGATAAAATTCACATTTTTAGATTGTACACTAGACCACCCAAAAAATGTATGGGATTTGCAAACGTATTTTTTTGTTCGCTCCACCGGCAGTTTCTAATAGATTTTCCATACAAAATAATATCTGTGCAAGAACTGGATCTCTCGGTTGCATACAGGCCAGTCGATTTGAACTTTTGACCCCAAAAGTGACCTAAAAGCACTACAAAGCTTTTAAAGGCCATAACTCTTAAAATATGCATTTTTCCAAAAAATACTATATAAGTTTTATTTTGCAGAATAAGAAAGCAAACATTTCCTTCATACAAATTTTTAGCCTAAGTCTAAGACATCGTGGTGTTTTTGGCGCTTAAAATAAAAATTTATGTGAAGACTTCATTTAAAACAACCCTCGTTAAAATTTGGACGGAGACTCAAATAGTCGGTATCCATTATTTTGTAGAGTAAGATATGTAGTTTTCATAAACCAATTACATTTGGAATTTATATGGGTAATTTCATTACAGAAGAGCCCAAAGCTGACTTTGAAGTTTCGATTTTTCAAATGCTGTATACAAATTTGTGAAATTACTTTATTTTAAACGACCCTCGTTAAAATTTTAGTGGATACAATCGGTTTCCATGATTTTGAAGAGTTAGATGTGTACTTTTTGGAAAATATTTGGGGAATTCCAGGCCAAATGACTCACTTTTAGACCCGACCCCCTTTGATTAATTTTTTTTTTATATATTTTAGTACGTATTAAATGCAACTTTCACTAAAATTTTCAGAATTTTATACCAAGTTGGTGTTGATTTTTCTAATAAAATTAGCAAATCTTTCAGTTAAAATCAGCAGAATTTTCAGCTAAAACCAGCAGATTTTTCTGCAGTAAATGTGTATACATTTAGGTACTTAATTTTGAACATCAATAGGATCTTATAGTTAATGTTATTTTATCAATGACAATTTCAGAAGATAGTGACCACATCATTGATAAATGCATTATTTTGTCCCGCCAAAAATATTGGAAAAAAAAACTTTTAGTTTTCCATCTCTTTACATAAAAAATATTGTTTCAAACTTCATATAAACTAATTGTTTTTGTCCCGCCAAAAATTTTAAAATCCCGCCATTTTCCTAATTTTTTTGCCTTTGTCCCGCTTTTTGGAAAAAATTTCTGACAACCCTATGCTCCAATCACATCCGTATCTGTTGATAATTTAAAGAAGTATTTATTTGTCAATGTAAATAAAATTTTTTTTTAGGATTTTCTAAAGTAAATAATTTTTATTATTATTTTTTTTTTTAATCTGTAAGAAATAAGAATGAATTCTGCTGTTATGTTTTTATTTAAATAAAATTAAAAAAAAATGTAAATGCATATTTTTTAATTTTTTGTTGCATATTCTAGGATTTTAAATGCATATTTTAAGCGCTTAAAACAATGTTTTTAGATGCATGAAGTTCCAGTCTCTGGTAATAACATTTTTTTATTCTTCAAGTTCAAATGTAATAAGATGCCAAGTATTTTTCATATAGTATTTTGCTAACATGTTTTCAATTAATGCTAAAAATGCCTGTACTTTTCAACACTTGTTTGAAATCTGCATTTTTAACTCTTTAAAATCATGGAAACCGATTGTAATCCATCCAAATTTTAACGAGGGTCGTTTAAAATAAAGTAATTTTACAAATTTGTATACAGCATTTGGATAATCGAAACTTCAAAGTTCACTTTGGGCTCTTCTGTAATGAAATTACCCATATAAATTCCAAATGTAATTGGGTTATGAAAACTACATATCTTACTCTACAAAATAATGTATACCGACTATTTGAGTCTCCGTCCAAATTTTAACGAGGGTCGTTTTAAATGAAGTCGTCACATAATTTTTTATTTTAACCGCCAAAAACTCCACGATGTCTTAGACTTAGGCTAAAAATTTGTATGAAGGAAATGTTTGCTTTCTTATTCTGCAAAATAAAACTTATATAGTATTTTTTGGAAAAACGCATATTTTAAGAGTTATGGCTCTTAAAAGCTTTGTAGTGCTTTTAGGTCACTTTTGGGATCAAAAGTTCAAATCGACTGGCCTGCATGCAACCGAGAGATCCAGTTCTTGCACAGATATTATTTTTTATGGCCAATCTATCAGAAACTGCCGGTGGAGCGAACAAAAATATGCTTTTGCAAATTTGGGTGGTCTATTGTACACTCAAAACACAAACCTTGCAAAATTACAAGAAAAACTTGTAACTTTTTTTGTTTGCTACCTTTTATTTGACAAAAATTCCTAGTAATTTTACAAGCTTTTTATTACCAATAATTTTGTAATTTTACAAGGTTTTTACCAATAAAATTGTAAATTTACAAATTTTTTGAGACGATAAAATTGACAAGGAGGTTTCGTAACTTTACTAGATTATTTGCTACCTCATATTTTACGAGAATTCCTAGTAATTTTACAAGCTTGGTAGCAATAATTTTTTAATTTTACAAACTTTTTACCAATAAAATCGTAAATTTACAGTTTTTTTGGCGCAATAAAAATTACAAGGAATTCTCGTGAATTTACTAGATTTTTTTTTAAATTATCTTGGAAATTTGTAAAATTACAAAAAAAATTGTAAAATTACAAAAAAAAATGTAAAATTACAAAAAAAAATGTAAATTTCGATTTGTTAAAAAACAAGAAAAATTGTCAAATATTGGTAAAATGGGATTACGAGACTTTTTCTAGTAGTTTGACAAGGTTTTTTTTGTGTGCTCCTGTAGGGTTTAAAAATTAAATAAAAGAAAATTTATTACATTTGTGTTTAAAGCTCAGGTGCAGTTAAACTAGAGAACAAAAGAAAAAAATGGCAATAAAAAATTTCATCATTACCAAGAGTTAATGAAAATTTGGATTTAAAATACCTAAAGTTTTTTTTATTATGCAATGATATAAAGTGGAAAATTTTGCTTTAAAACTAAACATCAAGGATGGAATCTTAAACGATAATTTTCATTTTGTAGAAAGTTTAATGTATAACACTGTGCAACACGATTTTGTATATTGGATGTAGCATAAAAAAAAAACAACGAAAGTATACCAATACTCCCGAAGGGTTTTAAAAACTTAGCTCGAGTTCTTTTTTTATGGCCCACTGAAGCTTTTGAATTTTTTTCAAAGGGGTTTTGAATAAGTCAAAAAAGCATTTAATCTAATTCTGAGGTAAATAATGTTAAAATGTGTTTTCAGTGAAATTTACTGGCGGTTATTTTTTTGTAACTTTTTAAATTTCTCCCCATTTTTAGGAATCATTTTAAAAGATGAAAAATATACCTCTATCTCAGGTCCGTTTTCCAAATACCCTCATAGAACACTACTAAATCGAGCGTTAAAATGATCTACAATTTTTTTTTGCTTGGGGAAGGGTAAAGGTTTGTGCGAAAAGTGCAGAATGTTAAAAAAAGTAAACTTTTAAAGTGTCTTCGTGAAATACAATTTAACAAATAATTATAGGCCGCTGTTCCAAAAAAAGTAATTCACATAAAAAATGTAAAAATGAAAGTTTCCGAATTTTTTTGGTGTTCTAGATTTCACACCTGAATTTCTTTTTCGTTTTTTTTTCACATAAATAAAATTTGGTGAAAGTAAAACGAATGCACTTTTTTCCTATAATTTTTTAAATTTTTATTATTCGATTTCAAATTCGAATGAAAACGTGATCAACAAAACACTAAACTTGATTTCATGTGATTCGGAAATTTTCATGTGAATTGAAAAATTGTGAAAGACAGAACAAAGGCCATAGTTTTTCTTTCTTTTTTATACAATTTGCTATTAATATAGCACGAACTTTTGGACTTTGACAACTTCAAGTAAAATTTGATGCAGAAAATGTTTGTAGAACATTTTAACCCTTTAAACGTACACCCTAAATAGTTTTCTATGACGATATTTAAAAACTACCCATTAAAAATGGATATAGAGGGAGCAGATTTATAAAATTTTTCCGACTTATTTCACACGACTTTGGTGAAAAAATTCAACAGTATGTGATTATTTACATTTTTACCTTTTCACTTTTTCCACGAACTTTTGATCATTGACAACCCCTAGTGAAATTTAATGCAGAAAATTTTTGTAGAACATTTCTACCCCTTAAACGCATGTTTTATTGTTGATCTATTAGGATATTTGGAAAAAGGAGCAAAATGGCCACTAAAAATGGAAGATAGAGGGTTAATATTTTCTAAGAAAAGATCCGTCATTAAATTTAACTGCATACATCTTTGAACACTATTTGCTTCAGAATTAGATTAAATACTTTGTACATATTAAAACGCTTTTGCAAAAAAAATCAAAACTTCAGAGGGTAGATTAGGTTAGGTTAGGTTGTAAGTGGCTGCTGACGTTTTACGTCAACACACGTAGACTCTGAGGTCCATTGTGATTCCACGGGACCGTAATAGGTTTCCCTACTAGTCCCTGTCGTTAAACCAGTTTGAGCTTCTTATGAAACTCCTTAGATGTTGAATTTTGACATCCGACAAATCAGAAAGATCGTACAGCTCCCTAGATCCCAGTGAAGCAAGTCTCTGACCAGAAAGTGCCGGGCAATGGCAAATAAAGTGCTCGATAGTTTCCAACTCCTCTTCATCCATGCAACTTCGGCAAAAGTCATTCGACGGCACATTTAACCGCTCTGCGTGCTTCCCTATAAGACAGTGTCCGGTAATTATAGAAACCACCGTCGAAATCTCTCTTCTTGGAAGCGATATCAGCTCACTTGTGCGCCCCTGATTAAGAGAAGGCCAAATCAGTCGTGTTGTCTCACA
Organism: Pegoplata infirma; assembly: GCA_963921195.1. Taxonomy (NCBI): domain Eukaryota; kingdom Metazoa; phylum Arthropoda; class Insecta; order Diptera; family Anthomyiidae; genus Pegoplata; species Pegoplata infirma. The sequence continues at coordinate 129,259,020 of OY992540.1, read as the reverse complement.
CGTCCATCCATTTGCCCATCTTTGATTGGTCTCCGTCGCAGAACAAAGCCGTAGGTTTTGCTTGCAAGTTTCTAGAGGCATATCAACACATTCCAATTCTGTTGGAACCTGTAAGGTAGTTCCTAGTCTTGCAAGCTCATCGGCTTTGCAATTCCCTGGAATGTCTCTGTGCTCTGGGACCCATATGAGTCGTATTCAGAGGGTAAAAGATATAAATATGAATTTTTGACACAACATAAAGGTTGTTTGGATAGCCGTATATGGAACTAAAAAAATTGCGTTTTTAGTTTTTCAAATTTTCAAAAACTGGGCTTAGGAGGCGTGGTCAAATATTGGGAAAATGGTCAAATTTGTGGCGAGTTGCCTTGATTAAATATTTATCACATTAAAACGGAATGCACCACAATCTCAAACATTTACATTTTTATACAGTTTTATATGGGCTATCGATTACAATTTTTCAGAACCCGTTCTAAAATTTTATATTTTTTAAAAAGCTAAATTTATTAAAAATCTGTGCACTTTTTTTTATACCCTCCACTTAGTGATAGTGGGTATATATAAGTTTGTCATTCCATTTGTAACTCATCGAAATATCGGTCTGGGACCCCATAAAGTATATATATTCATGATGCCCGATCGATTTTAAGACATTCTAGCGATGTCCGTCCGTCCGTCTGTCTGTGGAAAATGCTGTAGCGGACAAAATATTGCACAGAGATGACTGAAACTTAACTTATTTATTGGAAGTTCTCCCGAGAAGTTTGGTATTGCATTTGAGCGATATCGGTTCAGCGGTTCAAAAGTTATGAACGAAAATGTAAGCACACCTCAAAAATTTCAGTACATTCAACATAACCTAAAAATACAAAATGCTTTAATTCGGCTTCTGGTTGACATATGTGAACATAATTGAACACCAAATGGTATTTAAACAAGTACGAACATATTTTTTACTAAAAAAAGAAAAAAATCGCGGATTTTTTTTTTACCAAAAATTTTTTTCGCGGAAATTTTTTTTTTTAAATTTTTTTTTTTTTTTAAAAGTAATTTCCTTTTAAATAAAGTTTTTTGCAATAATCTTTTTGAAATTGTGGAGGGTATCACTACATTCGGCAAGGCCGAATTTAACTTTTTTACTTGTTTTTTTTAAAGCTTGGATGTTTGTCCATCCTCACAAACAAATTCAGAAACGCGTTCTTCATTTTTTTTTTCGAGAAAATCGCATTTGAATTGTAAATTTCATAATAATTTTGTAATTTGCTTGTATTTTCTTCGTTTAACGTTGCGAATGAGTATTATTAATTGCATAAATATTACTCATACGCTCTGTTGAAACTAGAAAATACCAGCAAATTACTAAATTGTTATAAAATTTAAAATTCAAATGCGATTTTCTCGAAAAAAACGCGTGTATGAATTTTTTTGTGTGGATGGACAAACATCTAACTTAAAAAAAAAAAAAGAAAGTGACCGGATTTTTGATAAATTGACTTTTTTTAAAAATGGAAAATTTCAGAACGGGTTCTGAAAATCGATAGCCCATACAAAACTATATAAGAATGTAAATTTTTAAGATTGTGGTGCATACCGTTTTAATGTGATAAATATTTAATCAAGGCAACTCGCCACAAATTTGACCATTTTTCCAATATTTGACCACGCCTCCTAAGCCCAGTTTTTGAAAAATTGAAAATCCAAAAACGCAATTTTCTAAGTTCCATATAGGGCCATCCATACAACCTATTTAGAAGTTTATTGTACACATGTTTTTTTTTTGCTGGACATTTGGTGTGGAATGCCTCATATACAAGAATACCGAACCCTAAGTTAAAAAGAAAACTTTACTAAAAGAACAAATTTTCTGCCAAAGTTTTATTTGTTCCCTTTTGTTTACTTTTAAAACATATTTTCCGCCTTTTTTATTTCCGAAGCAAAGAAAAAACTTTTAATCAAAATCTAATCAAAGTCAAGTACATATTAATATTTTTTTTTAAGGCTTGCTTTCCATAGTAAATATGAAAAAAAAATCTAAACGGAACATGAATGTGTTTTTGGGAGCTTAGCCAACAAAAAATTTCATAAGTACCCAGCCAGAAATTGCCAACCGTACCAAAACAAAGGTACTGGCAAAGCAATTTATTTTTTGTATAGCAAGCTCTTTTTAGTAAAGTATTTGGTTTCACCGAATTAAGTACTTTGCTAGTACTTTTTTATCAAACTAAAGGCGGTTTATTTATTTGAAATATTTTTTTTAATAATTTAATTAAATTTTAACATTTTATTTGAAAACACTTAATTATGTTATAAAGCTATGACAATGGTGTCATTATAAAATTTAGTATGAATACATTTTGATTCTACTATGTGGATACTGATTTCAATGTTATTTTTATCAAATTTGTTTAACATTGTAGAGTCCTATTTCTCTTGATGGTAGTGGAAATTTAAAAAAATCGCTACATTCAATGAAAATATTGACTTTTAAAAATATATCATCACATTTGTATTTAGACAGCTTTCTATTTAAAATTTCAGTAACTTTAATTACATTTTCATTGTCGAGTAAACATACGTTATCTGGATAAATTAGTTTTATTTTAAAACCATTAATGTTTACGAAAGAAAATACAACTCTCGATTCCGAGCTTTCTTTTATATTCCTAGAGAGCATTTGGAACTTCTATTAAGAGGATGTAGCAATAAATTCGCGAATTTGTTCATTTTTTGACGTTTTTGCGAAATTAAATTGGCTTTTGATAAAAAACTTGCATCTACCATCATGTTGAATTTTATCATCATGTTTTATATGGCAGCACCATTTTTCGAGATAATCTTAGGGTCCATCTTTAAGTAAATAATGTGGGAACCTTACAGAATTTACTGACCAAAATTTATTTTTTTGGACAAATTTTTCGTCAGTTATTTGTTTAAGGTTACCACATTATAAAGTTAAGTCATCTTGTAAAATGATTCTGCCATAAAAAAAAGTTTTTCGCGATTTTTAACATGATGGTCTATATCACATAGATGTTTTTGTTCACTATTCGTAGTGTTAGGGATGCCTTTATGATCCACTAAAAGCAAGTTTTTTTTTATCAAATACTAATTTAGAGGTTTATTTCGCGAGAACCTCGAAAAATGAAGAAATTCGCGAATTTAGGGGTTTAGATTAAAAGCTTTAAACCAAATTTGCATAAGAAACATTGCTACAAGTCAAGAAAACTGTACCATGCATCGAAAAACGGAGTACGCCATTCGACTCAGCATGTCTCAAATAGGTGGAAATGTGGTAGTCAATTTTTTCATGCTGTGTAATTAATATATAATTTATTTAAAATAGAAAAATTAAAAAAAATGATTTCTAATATACAAATTATTAAATAAAAAAATATTTTATTAAATACATTTTTAATTTTGTAATGGATTGTTTTAGTTAAAAAGCTATTTTAAAAATTCTCGGATAGTACTTTTTAAAGTACAGGGAAAGCGCTTTTAAAAGTACTTTGCCACTACTAAATGGTGTTATCATTTAGCATCTTAGCAAGTACTAAAAACCCCAAAAAAAGGTACTTTGCCAGTATTAATACTACCTTATTAGGTATTTTGTCAGATCTGGCCCGTATGTATTTTTCTGCCTGGGTAGTTGTTTGAAAACTAATTTGAATTTTATGATAATGTTTTTTTGTTATAATCGTTAAGTGTGTCCAAAAAGTGTGGTATTTTTTTAAATAAAAAATCCAACTTTTAAGCTTTTTGGAAAAAAATTCCTAAAATGTGTTCATTCTGCATTCAGAAAGAAATTAACAAAAAAATGGGCAAATTAACTTAATTCATGGAAAATTTATAACCAGTCGAAATAGTTCCTCCTAAAAAAACTTGTCAGATTACTAAAAAAATATTTCGATTTCTTGTCTTTCCTGTATTTTAACAAATATTTTTGTATTTTGGTCAATCAAAATTTACAATCTGCTTCCACAGACGGACCGACAGAATTGCAACGCTATTTTAAACCTTCCACTCTAGTGATTGAGGGTATATGTGGGGCATTCCATGTCAAATTGGACACTTTGAAATTTTTTTTTTAGATTTTCCCAATTTGTTTACAGTTTTTAGTACCCTTCGAAAACTCCTTCGTGGTAAATTTTCAGATTTTTTTGATGAACCGTTCAAAAGATATTGAATTTTTAAAAATTGGTAGTTGGTTCCTTTACTCAAACTTCTTTTACTCATAACTTCTTCAATAATGGTCCAAATTTCAAATTTTTTTTCAAAATTTTTGTTTTTTTACGTACTTTAGTATGCGATTTTTAAGTTTTAAAATTTAAATCTCATTTTTGAAATTGTTTGTACTCTTCGATTTTTTTGAAATTTTTTTTTGTAAAACTTCTATCGATTCTTCAAAATTTTCGCCCAGGAGGATCGTGGCATAACGATTATTACTATTTTTTTTAAATTGTTTAAAAAAAATTTATTGTAATTTTCCAATCTTAAAATCATTTCTACTGCTCCAATGGTGCGTCATAGAGGGGTCATTGATAAGACCGACACCCATTAATTTTTACGTCTTAACAATTCTATGGAACAAACTAATACCCTATCTCCAATTTCTAAGGAGGCTCCTACACAAAACGACATTTTTTAAAATTTGCTCCAACCGTAGTTGGAGCAACAAACTGTATGACTGACCCACAATATTTTTTTAGTTCAAACATTTTCTCTGAACACACCTACCCTCTATCTTTAACTGTTAAGGCGGTCCCCATACAATTTTTTTATTTTTTGTAAATTTGTTTTATTTAATCAGCTTCTACCCGTCCAATGGTGCGTCCGAGAGGGGTCATTAGTGAGACCGACCCCCATTTATTTTTATCCTACAACATTTTTTTAAAACATACCTACGCCCTATCTCCACTCCCTAAGTAGGCTTCCATTCAAAATTACATTTTTATAAAATTTGCTGCAACTGTTATTTGTATGGGAGCCTACTTAGGGAGTGGAGATAGGGCGTAGGTATGTTTTAAAAAAATGTTGTAGGATAAAAATAAATGGGGGTTGGTCTCACTAATGACCCCTCTCGGACGCACCATTGGACGGGTAGAAGCTGATTAAATAAAAAAAAATTTACAAAAAATAAAAAGAATTATATGAGGACCGCCTTAACAGTTAAAGAAAGAGGGTAGGTGTGTTCAGAGAAAATGTTTGAACTAAAAAAATTTTGTGGGTCGGTCATACATTTTGTTGCTCTAAGGGCACTATTAGGGCAGTTAGAGCGGTTGGAGCAAATTTTAAAATATGTCGTTTTGTGTGGGAGCCCCCTTAGAAATTGGAGATAGGGTATTAGTTTGTTTCAAAGAAATGTTAAGACGTAAAAATTAAAGGGGTTCGGTCTAGGAAATGACCCCTCTATGACGCCCCATTGGAGCAGGACAAATGATTTTAAGATTGGAAAATTACAATAAAATTTTTTCAAAAAATTTAAAAAAGTAGTAATAATCGTTATCCCACGATCCTCCTGGGCAAAAAATTTGAAGAAACGATAGAAGTTTTACACAAAAAAATTTCAAAAAAATCGAAGAGTACAAACATTTAAAAAAAATGAGATTTAAATTTTAAAACTTAAAAATCACATACTAGAGCACTTTTAAGAATTTTTTGGGATTTTATTTTAAAGTACGTAAAAAACGAAAATTTTGAAATTTGGACCATTATTGAAGAAGTTATGAGTAGAAGAAGTTTGAGTAAAGGAACAAACTACCAATTTTTAAAAATTCGATATCTTTTGAACGGGTCATAAAAAAAATCTGAAAATTTATCACGAAGGAGTTTTCGAAGGGTACTAAAAACTGTAAACAAATTGGGAAAATCTAAAAAAAAAAAATATTCAAAGTGTCCAATTTGACATGGATAGCCTTATGTATATAAGATTGTATTCCGTTTGTAACACCTCGAAATATTGGTCTAGAACCCCATAAACTATATATATTCCTGATCCTCGGTCGATTCTAAGACGATCTAGCGATGTCCGTCCGTGCGTCTGTCTGTTGATGTTAACTCCGTACGAATTAAACACGCGAGTAATTTTGATGATACTAACTATTTATTAAAAATAAAAATTCTTACGTACTAAACATTAAAATCTAAAACCTAACCTAGACTACCTGATCATCCATATCAGTGTGAGACTATTTGTCTAACACTCATAAACAATAATATGGATTCATAATCAGTAGTTTAAACATGTGTTGACCGTAATAAACATTTTTACGATAATAACACATTTTATAGGAATTTCAAGTGATATGAAAAACCCATCCTCATTTATTTACATCTTAATTTACAGAATATCCCTAACAATTTTTAAGTATGATGTATTTCTAATGATTACTTAAATACAATTCATATCTTCTTTTGTTAAAATATTAACCCGTGTTCAAATCTGAACATTCTGCCGGGCGACATTTAAATGTAGATCTATAATTTTCTTTCTTATTTTTCTTCTTATAATTATAAAAATTACTAAAATTAAAATAATAAAAAATATCAGCATTAACGAGATTTGACTGCTAGCATGGTGACTGTTTAAAGACTTCCCCTTGATGTTGTTGGACTTCATAACGTTGATCTCCCTCAGCAAACCATTAGATGATGTTACATACGGGACTGTAGTCAATTTTAATTCTCGACTAGGTTCACCTTTCTCTTCTCGCCAATGAATATGTTGATATGACTGATCATTTATACTTAATTGCATCTGACGGTACATTTTTTTGAAATCAGCTGAGTATATGAATCCCCATAATGTATAGTCGACGTCTATTTGGAAAATATCGTTACATAACTTTAGGTATCTTAAAATATCTTTTAAACTGCATCCTTTTGACGATGTGGCAGATGAATCAACCACCTCAACTAACTTTTTAGTGATGATATTCTTCTGTAGAACTTCTTGATGAGGAAGGTAATAATTTCCACACCGTAATGAACCTTCTTCCGTGTGCCCAATTTTCTCACATTCAATCGGAGATACTATGTTTAACATCTTTAGTTTCTCATTATTAATCATTTTTCTTTCTTGGCTAGGTAATAAAGTTGTTGCCTGTAGTCTATTATCGCCTAGGAAACGATCTGAATTGAAAGGAAGTCTTACCACGATGTTTTCATTCTTTACTTCAGTTGTATTTTCAAAGAATGTAATGCATGCGTCTTCATCTGGTGTTGTATTTGTTGTTGAAACTTCCTCCATTTCCCAAGACATTTCCAACGCTGTAGTAGCTGCTGAGAATATTTTTGTTTGATGACAATGGTTTTCTAAAACACCTGATAACATCCAGCCAAGCTTCGTAGCCTGTCCAATAATGTTGTCAATTCTTCGCACACCATCTTGTATAATGTTGGTAAACATGTCAACACCAATTATGATGTCAATTCTGTTGGATTTGTTAAACTCGGGATCAGCCAAACAATAATTGTCCCATTTGGATATATCATAGTCGAATGAAAAATCTGGTTTATCATTTGACAATGACGGTAGCACTAGCGCTTCAATATTAAAATCTTCTTTGCTATGCAGCCTCGAGCGTATTTTTAATTGCACTCTGGATTTTGAGATTCCTACCAAAGTGTCACCAAGCCCATATAACTCAGTTTGTGCCTTTTTTCTAGGCAGTTGTAAAATCTGGGCAGCTTCTTCAGATATTGCGGTTTTCTGAGAGCCTTGATCAACCAAAGCTCTTAGCGTAACGAAATCTCCGAAAATATTTTTTACCTTAACGTGAGTCGTTGCTAATAAAACTGTTGTAGAATCATCTTTTCTGGTAACATACGTGTTAGATTTATCTTCCTGTCCACTAGCAGTTGTTGGTTTATCTATTTTCGTAGTTATAATATCAATATGTAATAATTTATGATGTGATTTGTTACACTTTACGCATTTTTTCGTTGATTGGTAACATTTTCTAGCTTTTGTGTGGTGTAAGCAAATCCAACACGCATTTTCCTTGCCCACCCAAGAACGTCTTTCTTGAACATTTAATTGATTAAAACTTTTACAGTTCGCAATCAAATGCTTCTTGTCTTGACAGTAAAAACAAGATCGTTCAATGGTAAAATAACTTGCCTTCGTTGTCGTCTTTGGCTGGGCTGCCATACAAAATATATTTTTTTTCAAGGTTTCTTGAGCTTGCGCCATCTGCTCTAAAAATGCAAGGACATCTTCCAAAGTTTGTATCTCTCGAGTTTTCTTTATATTAAACTCGTATTGCCGCATTGCCTCTCTATCAAATTTTCTAATGACAATTCTTGCAATAAATGGCTTGGCATCCTCAATCTTAATGCCCATTGCTGCTATTGATTTAACACATTGTTGCGTGCTATCGAAAAGCTGTCGTATGCTGGATGCACTTTCACTATTCATCGCTGCTTGATCCAACAGCTTATCTACCCAAGTTGAAAATATTAACCGTCGATTTTCATACCTTTGCTGAAGTATCTCCCAGGCCACAGTATAATTTTCATTCGTTATTGTAAGGTGCTGTATCAATTTAGCTGCATCGCCCTTTAGTGCTCCTTTTAGCTTTAGCATTTTCACAATATTTTCCGCTTCACTTTTGTGTACAAAATGGTCAAATAAATTGTAGAAAGATGTCCACTCCTCCTTATTTCCATTGAAACTAGGAATTACTATTTCCGGCAACTTTACTATCAAGTGCTGCTTCTTTGAAAACGCTTCTTTATTTGCTTTCACTTTTTTACTTATCATCCTAAGTACATCATAATAGGCATCTCTTATTTTTAAATATGCGCTATAAAGTTCCTCGTCATCTGTTTCATTGTCAAGTTTCAAATGTACAACTTCAAATTGTTCGAAGTTGTTACTTAAATCTTTTTTCTCTACTTCAATATCTTCGTTGGTGGCGTTCTTTATGTTTTCACGAGCCCTCTTTATGCTGGACTCAACCCTTTTAATCAACCGGTTAAACTGAAGTATCAATCGTTCCACTTTGCTTAATACTTTTTGCGGTATATTTAAACCATTTGTGGACGAGGACCGATTCTCCTCATTGATGAAATCTTCTTCTAGTGTACCACATATTTTCTCAGTTGTAATAAACTGAGTTTTGCGGCCAAGCGACAACTTTTGGTTATTTTCTGTAGCGGTAAACACTTCAGTCTGACCAACAGCCTCGCTCAACTTATCTTCTTTTGTCAACGAAAATAATTTTATTTGTATAGACGCTTCTTTCTCCTGAGTTAATTCCAAAATAATCTTCATAGCGTTCTCGATAAACGTATAGTACCCGTTATCGAAATACTCATGTTTTATGGAACCAGCACTCAGTTCCACATTATTATTTTGGAATTCCACCCACAGCGTAGTGGCTCTGTTTCTTGTTGCCTGTAGTTGTTCTTGCCGAACCTCGTGGTTTTTCAGCTTCCCAAGGATGCTTTTAAACTCTTCGCCGAGTTCATGTTGACGTTCCAACAACTTATCCATTTTTTAATCAAATATTACACTTTAATATTTTTTATTTTTCTGGATTCTTTCACTTTCGAAGGACCAATGTTAACTCCGTACGAATTAAACACGCGAGTAATTTTGATGATACTAACTATTTATTAAAAATAAAAATTCTTACGTACTAAACATTAAAATCTAAAACCTAACCTAGACTACCTGATCATCCATATCAGTGTGAGACTATTTGTCTAACACTCATAAACAATAATATGGATTCATAATCAGTAGTTTAAACATGTGTTGACCGTAATAAACATTTTTACGATAATAACACATTTTATAGGAATTTCAAGTGATATGAAAAACCCATCCTCATTTATTTACATCTTAATTTACAGAATATCCCTAACAATTTTTAAGTATGATGTATTTCTAATGATTACTTAAATACAATTCATATCTTCTTTTGTTAAAATATTAACCCGTGTTCAAATCTGAACAGTTGAAAACACGCTAACTTTTGAAAGACTGAGGCTGTTGAGCATTAACCTGGTCAGGTTGGTATTGCAATCCAGCGAAATCGGTCCAGTGGTTCAAAATTTATGAGCAAAAGAATGAATTTCGGCAAGGGTTTTTCGTAAATTAACGTGATCAAAAACACGCTAACTTTTGAATAGCAATTCTGAGGATGCTGAAGCTTGACATATGTATTTGTCGTTCCCCTGGCCTATCTTGTATTGAATTTCAGCCAAATCGGTAAAGTGGTTCAAAAGTTATTAGCAAAACCGTGAATTACAGATTAGTTTCACCTAAATTCACGTGTTAAAAACCCGTTAAACATGTTTTAAAAACATTGGTAAGTCACAAAAATATTTTACAACGTATTTTTGTCACTCAAAAATATTTTTACACTAAAAAAACAAAAAATACACCTGAAAAAAATTTTACACTCAAAAAAAAAATTTACACTCAAAAAAATTTTAGTAAATTATGTTTTTTTCAAAAATTGATTAAAAAAAGTTTTTTTTACACAAAATAAAATATTTCTAATAAAAAAATTTTATTTTTTGTTTTAACTCAAAAAGTAGTTGACCTCAAAACAACTTACAAAGTAGTTATATTAACTGACATTTTCAGTTGATTTTACTTACATAACTTTCTGAGTGTAACTGATACTAAATCACCATAGTGTATTTTCAAACTTTCAGTACATATATTTTGTTTTATCTTTTGTTAGCCATGGTTAAAGGTTTTAGCAAAATGTTTGCTAAATATTTAAGTACATCTGCATATTTAAAATTTTGTACTCTTTGTATTGAACTGTAAGTATTGGAAAGTTATTTTTTTCGAACTTTATTCTGTTTGCCTTGTTATTATTTTTCAAACATACATAATTGTTGTGAAAGTTCAAAAAAAAAAAACTTTCTTAAATGTAAATATTTGAAAATCATTTTGCTATGGCAATTTTGTAAATGATAACAATATCAATATGAGAAGAGATGCTGACAAAGCTTTTCAACAACAATATGCAACGACTACCCCAAAAATCACTAGCCATATACTAGGAAACTACAATGTTTTGAATGAATGGTTGCATACATATTAGAGTGTCCCTTATTTTGGAAATGTTGGAAATCTTGAGACGGTACCCGCTCATTTTTTTCCTTTTGACTTAAAAATAACTCAGGAAAAATTTTACGCCCCTAGGACCACGCACTGAAAAAAATAACTATACTGAAATTAAATAAACACCGTTATTAATTTAAGTAAACAATTTTTTTTTAATTTACTTCAACTTATCTTAATATAAGGTGGTTTTACTTAAAACAAAGCAAATAAACTTAAAGATAGTACATGCAAATACTTAAAAAAACACAACAGTTTTCCTTAATTTATTTTTTTAAATTAAGTAAAATATTCTTTACATTTATGGCGAATTGATTGCATTTAAGAAAAAACGGGTTTATTAAAAAATTTTGTTTTACTTAAAAGAAACAAATTTAAATTGTGTGCAAAAAAAACTAATAAGTACGTAACTTACTTAAAAATAGTATAGACATTTTCAAGACATTGAATCAAATAAGTACTAATCTTTAATTCCAGAACGCATTTTCTTTAATTTAATAAATTTTTGTTTTAATTTAAGAAAAAAGTAATCTTTATTTTATTGATTTCATTGACTGTATTTGAATCCATATCTTCATCAGTTTAAGAAAAAAATTACTTAAACTAAGGAACAAATACTTAAGGTATTTTGGGGGCCCCATCTGGAGACCCCATCTGAAGACCCCATGAGACCCTAACTTTAAATCTAAATTTCGATTTTCGCGGAATTTTCAAATGCCTATAACTCTGCAAATACTGCAGATACGAAAAAAATTCTAAGGACATTTTTGTAGTCCTTAACTTGTAGAATATGACCGCCGAAGACCCGAAAGCCCTATGAGTTATAGTTTTCGAGTTATTTCATGATCAAATTTCTCAAGACCCCATTCCCATATCTCGAAAACTAAGCAAGATAGAGCGATTCTGACCAAAATTTTGGATCAAAATCATTAGTGACCCTATAATAGTGTATGCACATACTCATGGGCGGACCCCATATATTGGGGGCCCGTAGGGTCCTCACATTTGGACTCCATAGGGTCCACAGAATCCGTAATTTTAAGGAAATTTTTACTTAATTAAAAAAAATATTTTTCCTCTGGATAAAAACAATTAAACTTATATTAAGTACAATTTTACTTACTTTTAAGATATATTTAAGTAAATGCATTACTATGTTTTAGGAAAAAATATACTTGGAAGAAGAATTAATATCTTTGGAGCCCTCGCATACCCTCCTTTTTTTAAATTAAGTTCAACATGCTTTAAAAATGGTAATTTTTTTTTTCAGTGCGCCTTCCCTACGCGACGGGCCCTTAAAGAGCGGGGCCTAAAAAATCATTTTTCCATACAAACCAAAAAATTTTTTTTTTGATTTTTAATTTTTTTGTTATTATTTATTATATTACTTGGTTTGCTTATTCACAACAAAAAATTTGATTTTGGTGGGATAAGTCTTTCAGCGCTAAAAAATTTTTCGCAAAAAAAAATTTTGAGCCGCCGGGGTCCTACAGTAAAAAATTTTTAAAAAATATTTTTTTTTAGTTTTGACCAGCAACGGTTTTAGCTGCTATGTTGCTTTAAATGATATATATTCATAAAAAAATATTTTTTGTATCTGTGACATCTTAATCGTGTTCTAAAAAAGGGTAAAAAATGCATTGATGATTTTTTTCGATACACGATAAAAATGTCACAAATATGAATAATATTTTTTTTGGAATATATATCATTAAAAACAACATAAAAACTAAAACCATTGCTTTTCAAAACTAAAAAAAAATATTTTTTAAAAATTTTTTACCGTAGGATTCCTACGGCTCAAAATTTTTTTTTTCGAAAAAGATAAAGATGTCACAGATATGAATAATTTTTTTTTTGGAATATATATCATTTAAAGCAACATAGCAACTAAAACCGTTGCTGGTCAAAACTAAAAAAAAATATTTTTTAAAAATTTTTTACTGTAGGACCCCGGCCGCCCAAATTTTTTTTTTGCGAAAAATTTTTTAGCGCTGAAAGACTTATCCCTCCAAAATCAAATTTTTTGTCGTGAATAAGCAAACCAAGTAATATAATAATTAATAACAAAAAAATTAAAAATAAAAAAAAAATTTTTTTGGTTTGTATGGAAAAATGATTTTTTAGGCCCCGCTCTTTAAGGCCCCGTCGCGTAGGGAAGGCGTGGTCCTAGGGGCGTAAAATTTTTCCTGAGTTATTTTTAAGTCAAAAGGAAAAAAATGAGCGGGTACCGTCTCAAGATTTCCAACATTTCCAAAATAAGGGACACTCTAATACATATGTATATTAGGGTTGCACGAAATTATATTAATGACTTTTTTCGAATTTCGTTGATCGCCGGACACTTTGTGGTTTGTTTTGGTTAAAAGACTCTATGTTTAAATTTAGACAAATCGGAAAAAATTACACCTGCCTTTAAGGGGTTAAAGTTTTGCCCGAAAAAAAATTGTTTACACAATACAAACCAAAAAAATTTTTTTTTCAGTTTTTCGATTTTTCAATTTTTTAAAATTATTTTTCACTAGATTAGCTTTTTAATGACTAAAAATTTAATTTTGGTGGAATAAACCCTTCCGCTTCAATTTGTAATGTAATAAAGTAAAAAAATAAATAAAAAAATAAAAAATCGAAAAAAAATAGTTTGGTTTGTATTAGAATTTTTTTTTGGGTCAAAACATTAAAACTCCAAGTGCACAAAGTAATTTTGTCCGATTTGACTAAAACAAACCATAATTTGCCCGGCGATCGACCAAATTCGAACAAAAGTCATTATTCGTGCCACCCTAATACACATGATGCTGCAAACCAAACAAAAAAATAAACAGAAACGGAAAAAAATTATAAAATTGAAATAACAAGAAGAAATGGTTTCCTAATATACTAACTGCCAAGAAGAATTTTTTCTTTTTTGGTAACTCAAAGATGCTGGTGTTGTAGAAAAGTTAAGAAATCTAAAGATGACAAGAATCGACTAGTGCCCTACAAAATTAAGCCAAAGTGTTTTAATTTCTTTTTATACCCTCCAACCACAGTATGGTTGTATACTCACTTTGTCATTCCGTTTGTAACGCATTGAAATATCGGTCGGGGATCCCATAAATTATATGGGGCATTCCATGTCAAATCGGACACTGAAAAAATTTTTTTTTTAGATTTTGTTATTTGTTAACAGTTTTTAGTACCCTTCCAAAACTCCTTCGTGGTAAATTTTCAGAGTTTTTTGATGATCCGTTCAAAAGATATCGAATTTTTAAAAATTGGTAGTTTGTTCCTTTACTCATAACTTATTCAATGGTCCAAATTTCAATTTTTTTTTTTCAAAATTTTCGTTTTTTACGTACTTTTAAAAAAAAAATCCCAAAAAATTCTTAAAAGCGCTTTAGTAAGCGATTTTTAAAATTTAAATCTCACTTTTTGAAAATGTTTGTACTCTTCGATTTTTTTGAAATTTTTTTGTGTAAAACATCTATCGATTCTACAAATTTTTTACCCAGGCGGATCGTGGGATAACGATAATTACTATTTTTTTAAATTTTTTGAAAAAATTTTGTTGTAATTTTCCAATCTTAAAATCATTTCTACTGCTCGAATGTCTTAACATTTCTTTGGAACAAACTAATACCCTATCTCCAATTTCTAAGGGGGCTCCCACACAAAACGACATTTTTTAAAATTTGCTCCAACCGCTCTAACTGCCCTAATAGTGCCCTTACAGCAACAAAATGTATGACCGACCCACAATATTTTTTTAGTCCAAACATTTTCTGTGAACTCACCTACCCTCTATCTTTAACTGTTAAGGCGGTCCCCATACAATTTTTTTTATTTTTTGTAAATTTGTTTTATTTAATCAGCTTCTATCGGTTCAATGGTGCGTCCGAGTGGGGTCATTAGTGAGACCGACCCCCATTTATTTTGACGCTACAACATTTTTTTAAAATATACCTACTCCCTATCTCCACTCCCTAAGTAGGCTCCCATACAAAATTACATTTTTATAAAATTTGCTCCAACTGTTATTTGTATGGGAGCCTACTTAGGGAGTGGAGATAGGGCGTAGGTACACTCAAAATAATAACTCTGTTAAATTACAGAAAAACTCTGCTAATTTAACAGAGTACACCATACTTTTTCAGCTAACAACAATTCTTTGTAATTTTACTAAAAATCTCTGTAAAATGATTTTGGCAGAAAAAAACTGTTAATTTACAGAGTTTATAGTAAAACGTTGTTTTTTTATTTTTAGTACCAAAAAGGTACATAAAAATAAAATGTATTTATTCGGCCTTTATATATGTATATATATTCGATTAGAGTTTTATTCTAGTTCGAGGCCCAAAAATATTTCTATATATGATATTGTCATAATAGAGTATTTTTAATTTATTGCTTAAAAAAAGTTACTCATCTCATAGTATATCTGTACTGATCAGTTTCATCCCCACTATAGGAATCATCAGCAGACTTTAGAGAATCATCGTTGGTCAATCAAACATCAAACCAGACATTATATTTGATATATTTCACAAGTTATTTGAGAAATACTATTATGAAGGTCCGAAATCTGTTTTCCAACAACAGCAACACATATATTTATAATTACCGACGGTGATTTAGTATATACAATTTTTGCTTTAAAAGAGTTATTTTTGTTGGAAAACAGATTTCGGACCTTCATAATAGTATTTCTCAAATAACTTGTGAAATATATCAAATATTATGTCTGGTTTGATGTTTGATTGACCAACGATGATTCTCTAAAGTCTGCTGATGATTCCTTTAGTGGGGATGAAACTGATCAGTACAGATATACTATGAGAAGAGTAACTTTTTTAAAGCAATAAATTAAAAATACTCTATTATGACAATATCATATATAGTTTATAGTAAAACATTGGTTAAATATGAAAGCTTTTTTACAGAGAAAACTTTGTAATTTTACTATAAAACTCTGTAAAATGATTTGGACAAAAAAAATCTGTTAATTAACAGAGTTTCTAGTAAAATATTGGTTAAATAAACCAAAAAGTAAATTTACATATATTTGTAAAATACATTTGATGCAAAAAAAAAAAAAATACAGAAAAAACTCTGTAAATTTACAGAGTTTAGTTAAATGCATGTTATTTTGTAAACTTTTTATAAGATTTCTGAAAAAAAAAATTTTGCTACTTTTTCCACTTTTTCCCAAAAAAAAAAAAATATACAGATAAAATTTTGATGTTTGGTAATAAAAACTACTCAACAGAAAACTTTTTTGGTTATAAAAAAATACGAAGTATTTTGCTTAGATCTGTATTTTAGCAGAAAACTCTGTTAATTATCTGTAAAATTAAGATTACAAAGTAAAAAGTAATATAACAGAGGAAACTTTGTTTTTTTGTGACAACAAAATAAAAAATATTTTCTTTAAATCTGTATTTTGACAGAAAACTCTGTCAAATATCTGTTGAATTGAGATTACAGTCATTTTACAGAGTATTTTGCAGAGTTATTATTTTGATTGTATGTTTTAAAAAAATGTTGTAGGGTAAAAATAAATGGGGGTCGGTCTCACTAATGACCCCTCTCGGACGCACCATTGGACCGGTAGAAGCTGATTAAATAAAACAAATTTACAAAAAATAAAAAAAATTGTATGGGGACCGCCTTAACAATTAGAGATAGAGGGTATGTGGGTTCAGAGAAAATGTTTGGACTAAAAAAATATTGTGGGTCGGTCATACATTTTGTTGCTCTAAGGGCACTATTAGGCCAGTTAGAGCGGTTGGAGCAAATTTTAAAAATGTCGTTTTGTGTGGGAGCCCCCTTAGAAATTGGAGATAGGGTATTAGTTTGTTCCAAAGAAATGTTAAGACAAAAAAATTAATGGGGGTCGGTCTTATAAAGGACGCCTCTATGACGCACCATTCGAGCAGTAGAAATGATTTTAAGATAGGAAAATTACAATAAAATTTTTTCAAAAAATTTAAAAAAATTGTAATAATCGTTATCCCACGATACTAAACTAACAAATTGAGATCATTTCAATTATTTTGGCATTTGTGGTACAATATAGAATTTGTTAGAAATTTCCAGTTTACTTTCCTTTCTTTTCAAATTTTAAATTTCTTCGATCATTATTTCAAGAGTTATAAAAAGTACCAAAATACACCTTTATATTCTTTCTTTTTCCTTAGAATCCAAATTTCCAAAAAGTGCTTTTAAGGTTCTTTCTCTAAATGTCCCAAAGCACAATATTTTACCCTCTTTTGATCCTGCAGAAACGAAATTTCCAAAAAGTACTTTTTCCAGAATGTTTTTTTTTTCACCCAAAGAATTTACATCCCTAATTTCAAGTGATTCTATACAGAATATATAAAAAGTACCAAAAGTACCAAAAGTACACTTTTGACCCCTTAAAAATCTAAATTTTCAAAAAGTATTTTTTACGAAAGTTTTTTTTTTGCTAATAATAATATATTTTTTTTTAGATTTCTAGTATCTTTTACCATTATTTAAAGAGTTACTCTAAGAATTCGAATTTTTAAAAAGTAAGTTTTTAAGACTTTTTTGCTGAAGTGACATCAATTTCTAATTTCAAGTTTCTATGACCATTACATTAGAAGATTTAAAAAAATTACTTTATTTTACCCCTATTTTGATCCCTTAGAAACCAAATTTCTACAAGTCCTTTTTTAAATTACACTTAGAATTTCCAAAAAAAAATGTTGTTTTTACTGAAGTATCCTTCATTCCAAATTACAAGTTTCTGAGACCATTTTTTCAGAAAAAATAAAATAGTACCAATTTTCACTCTTTTTGTCCCAATAGAATCGGAATTTCCAAGAAGTACTTTTCCAGGATAATTTCTTCTATGAAGGACCCTGAATTCCAAGTTTCATATGTCTAAAATCATTTTTTCAGGAAATGTAAACAGTACCAAAAGTGCAATTTTCCCCTTTTACCCCCCCTAAGAAACGGAATTTCGAAAAAGTACTTTTTGCAGAAAGTTTTTCCCGGAAGGATCCTTTATTAAAAACTTCAAGTGTCTACGACCATAATTTAAGAATATATAAAAAGTACCTAAACTAAATTTTTAACCCTTTTAGCACCCTTAGAAAAGGAAATTTCAAAAAGTACATTTTCCGAAATGTTTTTTTTTTTTTACTGAAGGATTATAAATTCCAAATATCAAGTTTCTATGACCAATATATCAGAAAATAAAAAAAGTACCATAATTCACTTTTTTACTCTATTTACCCCCTTAGAATTAACATTAGCATAAAAACAGCCTTGGTGGATCTATTTTCCGGGAGTTGAAACTAAACTTTAAATTTCAAGTTTCTGTGCTATTATTTCAGAAAATAAAAAAGTATCAAAAGTACACAGTTTTTCCCCTTTTCCCATAGAAACGGAATTTCCAAAAAGTACTTTTTCCAGAAGTTTTATTTTTTTACTGGAAGGATTCCAAATTCCAAATATAAAGTGTCTAGCATTATCATTTTAGGAAACCCGAATTTAGAAACGGAATTTCCAAAAAGTACTTTCACAGGATTTCGAAAAATTTTTTCTGCTGGAGGATTCTTCATCTAAAATTTCAAGTTTTTAGGATAATTATTTCAGAAAATATAAAAATTTCCAAAAGTGCACTTAGAATTTCGAAAAAGTGTTATTCCAGAATGTTTTTCATCGAAGAATCCTACATTCCAAATTTCTGGAACCATTATCGAGAAAATATAAAAAGTATCAAAATACAATTTTTTACCGCGGAATTTTCAAAAAGTTGTTTATCTTATACATAATGTTTTTTTTTTCACTGAGGGATCCTACATTCAAAACTTCAAGATGCACGGGGACCATTAGTTTTGAATATATAAAAAGTACCAAAAGTACACTTTTTTATGCCTTTTAATTTTAAGTTTCTGGGACCATTATTTCAGGAAATATATCTCTTTTATCCACCTAAGAGGAATTTTTTAAAAAAGTACTTCCAGAAGGACTATTATTTCAGGCAATAGAAAAGAAATTAAAAAACACCGTTTTCCCCTTTGACCACCCTTAGAAACGATATTTTCAAAAAATACTTTTTGCAGAATATTTTTTTTTTTTTCACTGAGAGATCCTACATTGCAAATATCAAGTTTAGCAAATCATTATATCAGGATTTATAAAAAGTACTAACATTACACTTTTTACACTTTTACCACCCTAACGGAATTTCCAAATAGTACATTTTCTACAAAGCTTTTTTCACTAAAGGATCCTACATAGCAAGTTTTAAGTTTCTACGACCATTTTTTTAGGATATATAAAATTTAGAAGCAAAATTTTCAAAAAGTACCTTTTCCAGAATGCCTGTTTCACCGAAGGATCCTACATTCCGAATTTAAAATTTTTATGACCATTATTTTAGGAAATAAAAAATTAACAAAATTACTTTTTTTTTCTCTTTTACCCGCTTAGAATCAACATTGTCCAAAACTCAGCCTTATTGAATCTATTTTCCAGTAGCTGAACTTATGTTTCAAATTTCAAGTTTCTACGCAAAAAAAACCTTGTTAAATTAGTAGAAAAAGTCTCGTAATCACATTTTACCAATATTTGACAGTTTTCTTTGTTTTTAACAAAAAATTTTTAATCGAAATATAATTTTTTTTTTGTAATTTTACAATTTTTTTTTTGTAATTTTACAAATTTCCAACGTTTTTTTACAAAAAAAAAATCAAGTAAGTTCACGAGAATTCCTTGTAAGTTTATTGGTAAAAAGCTTGTAAAATTACAAAAAAGCTCGTAATTATTACTAGAAATTCTCGTAAAAAAGGAGGTAGAAAAAATCTAGTAAAGTTACGAAACATACTTGTAAGTTTTATTTACAAAAAAATTTTAAATTTACAATTTTATTAGTAAAAAGCTTGTAAAATTACAAAATTATTTGTAAAATATTGTAAAATTACAAGCAATTCATGTTAAATAGGAGGTAGCGAAAAAAGTTAGAAACTTTTCTTGTCATTTTACAAGTTTTTTTTTGAGTGTAGGACCATTATTTTAGGAAATATAAAAAGTACCAAAAAAGTACACTTTTTATCCTTTTTACACCTTGAATTAGTAGTATAGTAAAAAATGAATAATAGTAAATAAAATCACGTGATTAGTGAGCGCGAGTAAACTAAAAATTTTAGTGAGTCGTGAGTGATTTTAATATTTCTTGAGTGGGGCAAAACGCTAACACGATCATCTCTATATTGTACCACAAATGCTAAAATAATTGAATTGATTTCAGTACGTTGGTTTCGCAAATATTTCTTGCTCATACACCATCTTTTTGCAAGAAAATTAAAGAATTGTTGTAAAATCCAATATTTAAATGCAATTTTCTCGTAAAAAAAAAGGAAAAGTCCCTCCTGAATTATAAAATTTTTAAATATTTTCTGGTGATCTATTTTAAATTTTGTTTTCTGGCTTATCCTGTTCTAGTTCATTGTTACCAAAACCTTTAAATACCCATAATACCACAAATTCAGTACAAATACATATTGGCAAGTTTTGAATAAAAGAAGAAATCCTTTTGGAAATTGTATGCAAATATCTTAGTGACTGAATGAATGGATAGATATTTTAGCTTTCTGGTAGTAACATTCAGACATACACTCAAAATAAAACTATATAAAAACAAGTAGAAAAGTTAAATTCGACTTGGCCGAATCTATGAATACCCTCCACAATGCCCATTTTAAGTGAAAAAATAACAGTTATTATTAGAAATATTTTATTTTGTAAAAAAAAAAAAATTTTTTTAGTAATTTTTGAAAAAAAAAAAAATACTAATTTTTTTTTGAGTGTAAACTTTTTTTTTGGTGTAAAATTTTTTCGAATTTTACATTAAAAAAAAAAAATTACTAATTTTTTTTTTGACTGTAAAATTTTTTCGAATTTTACATTAAAAAAAAAATTTACTAATTTTTTTTTTGAGTGTAAAATTTTTTTTGAGTGTAAAATTTTTTTCGAGTGTATTTTTTTTTTGTTTTGGTATAAAAATATTTTTGAGTAACAAAAATACGTTTTAAAATATTTTTGTGACTTACCAATGGTTTTATAACAGGTTTAACGGGTTTTCACCACGTGAATTTAAGGTGAAGCTAATCTGATATTCACGGTTTTGCTAATAACTTTTGAACCACTGTACCGATTTGGGTGAGATTCAATACGAACTTGGGTGGAGGAACAAAATATATATATGCCAAGCTTCAGCATCCTCAGAATTGATTTTCGAAAGTTATAGTGCTTTTTATCTCACAAAATCACGAAAAACCCTTGCCGAAATTCAGTCTTTTGCTCATAACTTTTGAACCACTGGACCGATTTTGCTGGATTGCAATACCAACCTGACCAGGTAAATGCTCAACATATATGCCAAACTTCAGGAGCCTCCGTAAAGTCTTTCAAAAGTTAGCGTGTTTTCAACAGACAGACAGACAGACAGACAGACAGACAGACAGACGGACAGACGGACGGACGGACGGACGGACGGACGGACGGACGGACGGACGGACGGACATCGCTAGATCGTCTTAAAATCGATCGAGGATCATGAATATATATACTTTATGGGGTCCTAGACCAATATTTCGAGGTGTTACAAACGGAATGACAAACTTATATATACCCTCTATCACTAGAGTGGAGGGTATAAAAACCTGAAAAATTATTTTTAATTAGAAAACAACAAAATTTCAGCAGATTTTTTTTAGCTGATATTAATCGAAAATCGAAAAATATTAAAAGAAATCAAAAAAATTATCAAAATTCGACTTGGCCGAATCTATGAATAGTTTCCACTATGTCCTTTTTAAGACATAGTAAATTAAAAATTTTGATTAGAAATATTTTATTTTGAAAAAAAAAACTTAAAAAAAAATTACTAAAAATTTTTTTGAGTGTAAATTGTTTTTGAATGTAATATTTTTTTCGAGTGTAAATATTGTTTTTTTAAGTGTAAAAATATTTTT
Organism: Pegoplata infirma; assembly: GCA_963921195.1. Taxonomy (NCBI): domain Eukaryota; kingdom Metazoa; phylum Arthropoda; class Insecta; order Diptera; family Anthomyiidae; genus Pegoplata; species Pegoplata infirma. The sequence continues at coordinate 129,236,946 of OY992540.1, read as the reverse complement.
GAATGACAAAAAACTTTATAAAATATTTTTTTTGGCTAACTAGCGTTTTTAAAGCTTGTTCAATTGTTCTTTCAAACACGTGAATTTAAGGTGAACACAATATGAAAATCACGGTTTTGCTCATAACTTTTGAACCACTGGACCGAAATTTAATATCAATCAGACCAATTAAAATTAAAATCTTTAAAAAAAAAATTCTTACCGAAATTCACAATTTAACTTTTGAACAACTGCACAGTGCGTTGTCACATAGAAAAAATCAAAAAAGGTCATGGTCGTAGAAATTGATAAAATTTATATATCACTGTGCTACAGTGAAAAAATACTTCTGATGTGACATAGTATAGGTTGTTGGTCTTGTCGAGTAGATCACAAAAATGCCCATTAAACTTGCCAGACACCCTCAAATTTTAGAGTTATTGTCAAAAAACGTTTTTTTGGGACTTTTCTCACTAAACCTTGTGTAATTCAGAAAATTTTCAACCATTTTAAATTTTTTAACTGTTTTTGATAGAAGGATGGGGCTTTCCATGTGTGTGAATTGGTCTATATATATAAGAAAGATATTTATTGATTTTTTCAATAAAATCTAATTTTTTTGTTATTTTTTGGAAATTTTTCGAGTTTATCAATTTTTTTTGTCATAAGAATCCGAATCTGTCCTTTAAATTGCTCTATATCGTCATGTTTTTGAGATATTTAACATAAATTGTTATATCAAAAACTTAATAAGATAGCGCAGTTTCAAGGTCAAATTCGAATTCAGGAGGCCGAAAACCTTTAAAATAATGATACGCGACCTCTTAGTATGTTCGTTTATTTTTTTATTTTTTTTTGCCTGGGTTATCCGAACGGCAATTTCAAGCAAAATCTTATTTTTCTTTTTAGAAAAATGATCACAACTCTGTCAATTGTTATCCGATTTTTTCGGCATAAAGCTGGTCGTATTCACAATTAAATTTTCTTTAAGAATATATATGAGCAATTGTCATTAACTTTTAATATTTAAGAAAAAAAAAATTGAGATTTTTTTTTCGTGGCACATTGATAAGACTTTGTAGGTAAATAACATTATAAATAAGTAATTCAAATCCGTCCGCGTGCATTAATTTGAGCGACCGCACCCAAAACTATGGCGGTTTAAAGTTAAAATTTTTAAAAAAATTGTCAAAATTACATTTTTTATCCAAAGTTAACCAAACGTACCATTTTGTATTATGCTTACCCAGAGCTAAAATACATATTCAAACATGCATAAAATCTTTGCTAAATATCGAGATATTTGCATTTAACCAATTTTTTTTCGGCACATTTTCCAATATTTTGGAAATAAAAATGTTTCCAGCGGTTTAATTTTTTTTAGAAAAATATTACCAAATGCATTAACAAAATCTCAACAAATTCTTAGTTAACACCATTATTCTATCTCTAATAGGAAAGAAACAGCAGTGGTTTAAAGGGAACATTTTTGAAAAAAAAAAAAAATTAATAATTTTGAATTTATTTTTTTTTTTAATATTAAATGTCTGATTTTACAGTGTTGTCCTTCACTGAATATTGAAACTATTCAAAGTATGATTAATAATGCTAATATTAAGGTTATTACGAAATATTTTAACGTTATTACTAATTTTATCAAGGTTATAAAAAATTTTAGCGATTTTTCGCGATTTTCGTGACTGCAAAAATCATTGGACTAATTTTGAAGTATTATTTGAATAAGACATGTCAAAATCTATCAAAATACATTTCTTTTCTACTTTATTTAAGTAATGTAAGATTTTATATAACCATTAAATTTAAAGGTATCAAAAATTTAAAACCACCGAAAAACCGCTTAAACGTTAAAATTTTTCGGGTGCGAATTAATTGAAGATAGAGAATTAAAAAGACTACCAAACGCGCCTTTCACCGACCAATTTCTATAAGCGGCCTGGATGTGCCTTACAAAAAAGTGAAAACTGAAAAACACCGCGGAATTCGCCAATATTAACTTTTGATCAATGTTGCTTTCCATGATTTATTATATTTGCACATACCATTGTTTCTACATGTTCAACTTTCAGCCATGCACATTTGGCTGTCAAATAATGCAAAACTAAAATATCGAAATTTTGCAAAAAATTTAAAAAGTTCATAAAATTTTTGCAATTGAATATTTTTTGGGTGCGTTTGTAAATCAAGTGGGAAATGGTAAATTACACTGCACAACAAAATCAAATTTTTTCCAAAATTACGAGGTCAGACCAAAAAATTTTGATAGAAGGGACAAAAAAAAAATACACGTGTATCGGCGTTTTGAAAGTTTACATCTGGGTTTCATTTTAGGGGGAGGTAAAGTTTCCCCCAAATGCAGATGTTGTATTGTCAATCGTCTTTGAATATCGAGTGAAGCTTACGTTTAAAGTATATGGTGTGTTCAGCAAATTTATATAAAATGATACGGAGAACATTTTTGTGGAATATATTAACCCTCTAGCTCCTCACGATAAGGGTCTTTTTTGTCCTTCTTTTCAAAGAGAGCAAAAAACACCATTAAAACAGGGATTTAAGGGGTTTAAATGTTCCGAAAAAATTTTCGCCGTAAAATTTTACTATAAGTCCTTGAATACACCAAAACGGAAAACTCAACCAGAAGGTCAGAAATAAGACACAACAAAAGAGATCTTAGGGTTAATTTCGCATTTATTAAGAAAATCGAGTAAAGCTTACGTGTAAAGTAAATAGTGTGTTCAGCAAATTTATGTAAAATGTTACGGAGAACATTTTTGTAGAATATGTTAACCCTCTAACTCCTCAAGATAAGGGTCTTTTTTGTCCTTCTTTTCGAAAAGAGCAAAAAACACCATTAAAACAGGAATTTAAGGGGTTTCAATGTTCCGCAAAAATATCCGCCGTGAAATTTTACTATAAGTCCCAGAACACACCAAAACAGAAAACTCAACAAGAAAGTCAGATATAAGACACAACAATAGAGAGCTTAGGGTTAATTTCGCATATATTAAGAAAATCGGGTAAAGCTTACGTTTAAAGTATATGGTGTGTTCAGCAAATTTATGTAAAATATTACGGAGAACATTTTTGTAGAATAATTTAACCCTCTAACTCCTCAAGATAAGGGTCTTTTTTGTCCTTCTTTTAAAAAAGAGCAAAGAACGCCACTAAAACAGGGATTTAAGGGGTTAAAATGTTCCGCAAAAATATTCGCCGTGAAATTTTACTATAAGTCCCTTTCACGGCAAATATTTTTGCGGACCATTTTAACCCTTTAAATAGCTGTTTTAATGGTATTTTTGCTCTTTTTCAAAAGAAGGACAAAAAAGACCCTTACCTTGAGGAGCTAGAGGGTTAATATATTCTACAAAAATGTTCTCCGTAACATTTTACATAAAATTGCTTTACACACCATATAGTCTAAACGTAAGCTTAACTCGATTTTCTTAATAAATGCGAAATTAACCCTAAGCTCTCTTTTGTTGTGTCTTATTTCTGACTTTCTTGTTAAGTTTTCCGTTTTAGTGTATTCAGGGACTTATGGTAAAATTTCACGGTGGATATTTTTGCGGAACATTCAAACCCCTTAAATCTCTGTTTTAATGGTGTTTTTTGCTCTTTTTGAAAAGAAGGACAAAAAAGACCCTTATCTTGAGGAGTTAGAGGGTTAACATATTCCACAAAAATGTTCTCCGTAACATTTTACATAAATTTGCTGAACACACCATATACTTTAAACGTAAGCTTCACTCGATATTCAATGACGATTTACAATACAACATTTGCATTTGGGGGAAACTTCACCTCCCCCTAAAATGAAACCCAGATGTAAACTTTCAAAACGCCGATACACGTGTATTTTTTTTTTGTCTCTTCTATCAAAATTTTTTGGTCTGACCTTGTAATTTTTTTTTGTGTTGTACAGTGTTATAAAGTTCACAATGCATTCGGAACCATTCGGAATAAAACTGGGAGTGTGCCTCGCAAAAAACAGACTTTTTAAAAAATTCACGTTTTTTCTTCGCATCTTTGGAGAGCTGCAGCTTCGTAACCATTGCGAGCACATCACTCGAATCAGTCTCAGATTGTGCATATTTACAAGGGCTTTTAACAAGTGTATTTGAATTTTAAAATTACAGTTTGCACCAAAAGCTACAATCAAAAAACCTCGAAAAATTTAAAATTGAAAAAAATTGGTATCAAAGATTTAGGTCCATGTAACTTTTTTCTTATTGATGGCACATCCACTGAACCTACACGAAATAATTGCCCAAGTCTACTGATTAAACGGTATTAAATTTGGAGCAATAGCTTTAACGCACCCAACAATATGGAACTTTGAACGAAAAATTTCATGAGAGTATCAAGCGATTTTTTTACATTTTTCAACTTTGCACGTTCCTTACCATGAGATAATGAGAATATTTGCGCTGTGCCTTTGCAGAATTACTCATTATGGTTCCCTTAACATATCTACATTCACAGGTACCACCTAGTTTACAAATAAAAATGTTATTGCGAAATTAGTAAAATATCACAAGCGTTAAAAGTTAATGACAAAAGTCCATATGTTGTTGAACGAACTATAGCAGAAAAAAATCGATAAAATCAAAAAATTTTCAAAATATAACAAAAAATTAGATATTGTTAAAAAAATCAATACATATCTTTTTTATATGTATAGACCAATGAAAAGCGCTATCCTTCTTCTATTTAAAACAGTTGAAAAATTGAAAATCGGTTGAAAAATGTTTAAGTTACACGTGGTTTAGTGAGAAAAGTCACAAAAAAATCGTTTTTTGACAATAACTTTAAAATTTGAGGGTGTCTGGCAAGTTTGATGGGCATTTTTGTGATCTTTTCGAAGAGACCTACAACCTTAACTACCTCATTTTAAAAGTATACTCGATTTTGAGTTTTTTGTAGCACAGTGTATTTAATAGCTAATTAGGTACCAAAAACGGATCACCAACAAAATAAATTTTTGAATTTTTTTGTTAAAATCGAGTGATTTTGAGCGTTTTTGCATCACACAGAAAAATAAATTTCCACTCAAACTTTTCAGTTGTATCAACTCATAATTCGGTTATCGCTACTATTTTTTGGATGTGACAACCGAATTTTGTTGTTGTTTCAATTTAATGTCTGTTGTATCAACCGAATTTAATTGAGGCTACCGATATACAATTAAGACGACCTACATGACAATGTAACAACCGATTTTGAGTTGTATTAACTGAATTTCAGTTGGAAATTTGCAAATTTGTTTTCTGTGTGATTGATAAATAACTCCTCCTAAAGCGGGTAATAGTGAGACCGATACATATTAATGTTTACCCTTCAACATTTTTGCAGAACATACTTTTAAGGAGGAGGTATAGTATTGGAAAAACATTCCTAAGAAGGCTTCCACTTCTTATGGGTTTCATTCAATCAATGAAATATGTATCGTTGAAGGTAAAAGTTATGAATAGTTTCTTAATATTAAAGAAAACATTCAGAGAGAATATAAATTTGGGCTTATGGGATTTTTTTTTTTTGCAAATTTAAATCTGATCTTAATTTTCGTCATCTTGTATTTTTTTTAACTCGCTTGTATTTAGCAATTTTTATACACTTATTGTTAGCAGAAAACCTCTGTCAAAAAATCTGTAAAACAACTTTCAGTTTAAATAAGCAAATTTTGTTTCAGTTTAAATAAGCAAACTGAATTGTCTGTCATTAAGTTTAAGAAAATATGAGGAATCAGCAGATTATTTAGCTAATTTTACTGAAATATGTAGATATAGTTTTAAATATTTAGTTATCAGTTGAGATTTTCATGCACTAAAAAATCGAAAATATGAGCTTTAAATATGCGCTAAAAAAATCTAAAATATGCACTAAAAAACCTAAAAATATGCACTAAAAAAATTAAGTGTGTACAATAAAAATCTTGTTTTCATACGAAAAACTTCTTAGGAAGCAAAAAATAACGCCGGGCTTAAATATTAAGATTTAAAACTTTATATAAGCAAGATTTAGAAACTTAGACCAGCAATAAAAAAAAATTAAAAGAACAAAAAAAAAAATAGTTTTTGAAAAAATAAATTTCAATTTGTGTTTTTGCTAATTTCTACCAAAATATGTAAAAATATGCACTTAAAAGTTTAAAATATGCACAAAATATGCACTTAAAACCAAAATATGCAAAAATATGCATTTTCACCAAAATATGCAAAAATATCCAAAAACAAATCGATGCCATTTTTATGTAAATTTCTTGATTCGGAAAGATAATTGGTCGATGTCGTTTTTAGACTATCGAGAAAAAACATGCATTTGCATGGAAATCACTTCCCTAGTTAGCAGCATAACTAAAGAGATTAACACTTAAAAATAAATACAATTACAAATTTTGTTGAAGAAAATTACAATAGCTTTTTTAAAAGTTTAAGAAAAAATATATGCTTTTAGTAGATTAGATCTGCTAAAAATAGCAGATGTTCTGCTAAAATCAGCAGATTTTTCAGTTGAAATCAGCAGATTTTTGATGCTGTCTTATCAGATTTCCTCATATGGCTCAAAATGCGTCTATTTTCAGCAGATTTTTCTGCTGATTGGACATGGGTTTTACTTTAAACGTATAATATTTTTTTTTAAAGCTAAAAATTCATAGTTTACTTCAAGTTCAACCGACATTTTATTTTAAGTGTACATATTCGGATAAAATTTCTTTATATATCTGCAATGGTAGATTTGAATTTTGATTTCTTTCCATATCTGTGTGTACTGAAAAACATTCACTGAATACACAGCAAGTCATACAAAAAACATGAATGAACTTTTCCACTCGACGGCACACAATTGCAAACTAGAAAAGTAGTAAAGTAAAGGAAAAAAAAATGGCAGAAAAAAAAATTTACTGCTACTTTCTTTTTCTCCAACAAATATGAATTGTAGTATTTTCTAATAAGACGTTTAGATAGCACGGAAAAATTGTTTAAAGTAGATTTTAAAACAGATTGAAAAAAAATTAAAAAAACAAAAATATTTTTGAGTAGGTTTATTCTAGCTCGAGGTCATTATTTCCTTTACTAATTAAAACTATGATATTCTCATAATATAATTTCAAAAAAAAAATATTTTTCTGTTTTAAATTAATTTATGTTGATCATTTTGCAAGACCTAATCGACACGTGTTTCGAAATTTGTCAGACTCCATTGTCAAGATTATTTAGCAACTATTAAAACCCTATACTACAAGTAGCAAATCAAAATTTTAATCATTGAAAATTATTCTGTGACAATATCATAGTTTTAATTAACAGAGGAAGTTGTGACCTCGAGCTAGAAATATTGCATATTATTTTTTTTTCTATCTGTTTAAGAATTGTTCACATTAAAGTTTTTTTTTTGTTGAAACGCCCCTTAAGTAAAACTTTTTTAAAAAGTTGAAATTTTGAAAAGTTAGCAATATCTCGAAAACTGTTCTACTTTAAAATTTTGGAACTTCATTTTCGAATTCAGCGTAAAATAACACAGTGCAGCAGCACATTTAGGGCTTCAACCAAACCAAGACAGTTTGAAAGTACTTATGTGTAGTAGTAAAAACCCCAAAGGGTTTAGCTCTGTAACGTCTCAAATTTTTTTTATAGCCCACTGAATTTTTCAGTTTTTTTTTTTCAAAGGCGTTGGAAAAAAGTCGAAAAAACTAATTTTAATGTTTTTTTGAACTTAAAATAGTATTTGGATGTCTTCAATAGAATTTTATGGGGAACATTTTTCTAGAGTACGCTAAACCTCTATCTCCCGTTTTAATGGGTCATTTACGTCATTTTTTTAGAAATAGCTCAGAAACCTACTAAGACGTGCTTTTAAAGGGTTAAAAAAGTTCGACCGGTATACGAAAAATGCATATAAAAGGTTAATTGTAAATTATCATTAATTTTTTATATTTTCTCCTATATTTGTTAGTTAAATTGTATACAATTTCTGGCAAAAATATAAAAAAATGAATGACACTTTACAATTTTATTTGATTTTTTCTGTAAGTACAGATCGAGCACGGGCTCTAATTATATTTGTTATAAGGGTTCAAGTTGAAAAAATGCAGAAGAAAAATTGAATTTCTAAAAATTATAGACATTTCTGGTATTTCCTATACCGTTTTCAAACACCCCAGTTAGTGTCATCATCAGTAGGATTTTAAACGTCGGTTTGTCTTGTTAATGAAAACTGTTTTTTATATATGTGAATATTTATAGTTTCTACAGAATAAATTTTGACAGTTTCCAACACTACAATTCTATTTCTAGCAATCTCAACCTCACTTCGTACTTTCTTTCAACTTTTTTGTCTCTTACATTATTTCGCAAGGGTTACCAACATGATCTGGAATTGCAGACACAAATGAAGGAATTTGCATTTTCTGTTTCGGAGACGTGCCTAATGGCGACATATTTTGTCAGTAATTTTATTTGATTTTTTCTGTAAGTACAGATCGAGCACGGGCTCTAATTATATTTGTTATAAGGGTTCAAGTTGAAAAAATGCAGAAGAAAAATTGAATTTCTAAAAATTATAGACATTTCTGGTATTTCTAATACCGGTTTCAAACACCCCAGTTAGTGTCATCATCAGTAGGATTTTAAATGTCGGTTTGTCTTGTTAATGAAAACTGTTTTTTATATATGTGAATATTTAGAATTTCTACAGAATAAATTTTGACAGTTTCCAACACTACAATTCTATTTCTAGCAATGTCAACCTCACTTCGTACTTTCTTTCAACTTTTTTGTCTCTTACATTATTTCGCAAGGGTTACCAACATGATCTGGAATTGCAGACGCAAATGAAGGAATTTGCATTTTCTGTTTCCGAAACAGACTTGAGCCCTTATAACTTTACAATTTATCTTTTTTCTGCATTTTCCTTATATCAGTCGAACTTTCTGCCTTCAGTAACCCCTAGCGAAATTTGATACAGAGTATATTCGTAGAATATTTTAACCCTTTAAACGCAAGTTTTAGTAGACTTTTGAGCCATTTCTTAAGAAAATTACTTAAATGACCAATAAATACGGCAGATAAAGGGTTAATATATTCTAGAAAAAAATTCCCCATCAAATTCTATTGAAGACATCCAAACACTATTTTAAGCTCAAAAAAACAGTTACATTATTTTTTTCAACTTTTTTCAAACGCCTTTAAAAAAAAAAATGAAAAATTTAGTGGGCTATAAAAAAAATTTGAGACGTTACAGAGCAAAACCCATTGGGGTGTAACTACTACACACAAGTACTTTCAAACTGTCTTGGTTTGGTTGAGGTCCTACACTCAAAATAATAACTCTGTTAAATTACAGAAAAACTCTGCTAATTTAACAGAGTACACCATACTTTTCCAGCTAACAACATTTCTTGGTAATTTTTCTAAAAAACTCTGTAAAATAATTTCGACAGAAAAAACTGTTAATTTAAGAGTTTATAGTAAAATATTGGTTAAATATGAAAGCTTTTTTACAGAGAAAACTCTGTAATTTTACTAAAAAACTCTGTAAAATGATTTGGACAAAAAAAAAACTGTTAATTTACAGAGTTTCTAGTAAAATATTGGTTAAATAAACTACCATTTAGCAAAGAAAACTATGTAAATTTACATATATTTGTAAAATATTCGATTAGAGTTTTATTCTAGTTCGAGGCCCAAAAATATTTCTATTTATGATATTGTCATAATAGAGTATTTTTAATTTATTGCTTTAAAAAAGTTACTCATCTCATAGTATGTCTGTATTTGTAAAATATATTTGATGCAATAAAAAAAATTACAGAAAAAAACTCTGTAAATTTACAGAGTTTAGTTAAATGCATGTTATTTCGTAAAATTTTTGTAAGATTTCTGAAAAAAAAATTTTGATAACTTTTTTTGCTACTTTTTCAACTTTTTCGCAAAAAAAAAAAAATATACAAATAAAATTTTGACGTTTGGTAACAAAAACAAAAACTACTCAAAACACAAAACTTTTTTGGTTATAAAAAAATACGAAGTATTTTGCTTAGATCTGTATTTTAGCAGAAAACTCTGTTAATTATCTGTAAAATTAAGATTACAAAGTTAAAAATAATATAACAAAAGAAATTTTATTTTTTTTGTCATACAAAGTATTTTCTTTAAATCTGTATTTTGACAGAAAACTCTGTCAAATATCTGTTGAATTGAGATTACAGTCATTTTACAGAGTATTTTACAGAGTTATTATTTTGAGTGCATGGTGCATGGCTTATAAGAAATGACACTTCAATTGTGTCACAGTGTAATACATGGAAAATTAATGCAAAATGCTGTTTACTACACTCAAAAAAAACACCTTGTCAAATTACTCGAAAAAGTCTCGTAATCCCATTTTACCAATATTTAACAGTTTTCCTAGTTTTTTAATTAATAATTTTCGATCGAAATTTACATTTTTTTTGTTATTTGACAGTTTTTTTTGTAATTTTACAAATTTCCAAGGTTTTTACAAACAAAAAAAATCTAGTAAATTTACACTCAAAATAATCACTCTGTTAAATTACAGAGATACTCTGCTGAGCCAGCAGAAAATACCATAGATTTCCAACCAGCAAGATTTTTTGTTATTTTACGAAGAAAACTCTGTAAAATGATTTCGATAAAAAAAAACCTGTAAATTTACAGAATTATCTGTAAAATATTGATAAAGGCGACCAGAATTTTACTATTTTATTTACTATTTGATTTCTGATCAATTTCTCTTTCCTTAATGTGCAAGTAGTGTTGACAATTGGAAAATGCCACCGAGTAAATTTGCCCGCTCTAATGCTTCCAAAACGCGACATCCTCGTAATATTTACCAGGTTTTATTGTAATTTAAGACGTTTTTTAAAGAGCGGTTGAAATATTTGGGAGTTTTTTGAAGAGTTTTTTATTTAAAAACTGTATTACAGAGCAATAAGTAAAATTACAGTTGAAATTTAGTATTTTGGTTACGAGAAAATGTATTGTTAATGTCAAAAGTCTTTCAAATTTAACTTTTACATTAATCCGTTAAAATTTCATAAAATTTCTAAAAGGCCTTATATTCAAAAGCTGAATATTGCAAGAGGCAGAAAAGTTATCGAAAAACCTTTCTGTCTCTTTCTCACAATAAGGCCTAAAATTCCTAATGTCAATCTAATATTGTCTTAGATACTATTTCCGTTTGTAACATAGAAAATTAGCTTCCTTATTGTTCTAGCATCCATAGCGATTGGTACGATCTATCATCTCCTTGTTGAATAAAATATCCATTTTTCTAAATCCAACCCTTTTGTATTTATTTTTCTTTCCATACTTTTTCTAATTGGGGTATTTTGTTATTTTCACAATTGAGCAATAAAAATCATCTGTTGATTTTTATTCGTGCTCAGAGTTACTCATCCATCCACTCCATAGATTCATCCAAACATTTGGTTCCATCGATCCGGATTACTTAATTGGAAAAAGCTCGCTCTGAGAAGTTCAGCTCATTTCATTAGAGATCTTACCAGCTTCCATCAACATCCATTAGCACTCATCAATACGTCCATCAAAAAACAGGTTCGTTTGTTTTTTTTGCTTTTTTTGTTACATAGGTTTGATAGTGCAAGTGTTAGGTTTTGTTCTTTATTCTTTTTGTAACATTGCTACACCACGCTGTAGCCACCATATAATTGAAACTTAAAAACACATTTTTTTTGGCAATAAAATAAAAATATAATTAAAAATTTAAACCAGAACCAGAAAAGTGAAAATTATATAAATAAAATTTAAAACAAAAAAAAATTTTTGAAACCTAAATTAGAAAAGTGAAAATTATATACATAAAATTTGGAACAAAAATTTGAAAACAAAAGGAAATAGAATTTAGTAAAACTCCAAATATACGAAAGAAAATTGAAAAAAGAATAGAAGTAAAAAAAAAAAATCAAATAATTTCGTGAAACTCCAAAAATTTAATTTGAATTCGAAAAATTAAAGTGAAAGAAAAGTAGCAAAATAATAGAAAGGAGAATAGATTCTGCCAAGACGTGTGGAGAGCCATTACATCCATCATCCAGGGTTTATTTTTTGTCATCCATTTTCGCGTAAGTTAGTTATTTTTGAATAATAAATTTTTTCTCGAGCGTTTTTGTAAAGGGAAATATTGGTGAATTTAACTATACAGAAAGAATTTTTGTCATATGCCCATTCCCATTTAATTCGGTTTGAATCGAACAAGTTCGACAAAATCCCGCTTTTTTTTGCAGATCATCAAAAAATATGTTTGATATGTATGTTTGACTTGTTTCCCCTTTTCAGCCTTTTATTAAAATTTGTCCCAAACGTAGCGTGACATCTCTTTACATACTGCATTGCATATTAACATACTCATTTTTTTTTTTGCAAAATCTCTTACTATTTACATTCGAAAATAAGAGTACCACTGTTGAGAGTTCCTTGTTTAAAAAAGCTTTTTTTGTCATTTAAAAGGAAAGAAAATGATCTTTTAAACAGACTTTTTTTCACTACACACTCTTAACACAATACTTTCACTCTTACGACAATACTTTCACTCCACACATTTTGTTGTTACTCCGTTTTTTCATATACTCTTACAAATAGTTCTCCTTCAATAACTTTCCAGGGTATTAAGTTAGATCTCTTAAAAAATTTCACACAGTTGTTATACTCAATACTTTGCATAGGTTTCTTCCAAAAATTTATTTTTTTAAATACAATTTTGCTCTGTGTTATAACCAGGGAATATTACACCCGAATCAAAACGCTGGTAAAAAGTGTTTGTCTATTTAGTGTATCCCAGGTTAACATTCAAATAAATTGGAGAACCGTAAAATTGACTTTAATGAACAGAGTCTTACAAAATTAGCTGTAGATTTTTTACAAATATGCATGCTAAAATTTAACTACACATTTTCATTTTGAGTGTGTTATTTGGTGACAATCCCAGCAAACAATTTGCCTCCACCTACTCCAATTGACAAAAGATTTGTTTTTTTTGTTCCGTAAGGTGTATAGTAGCACGACAAATTGTTCAACAACACGGCGATTTACAGAAAATTTATTTTTTTTGATTTGAATACATCTAAAGTATTTTAAAATATACTACAGAATAGAAAACAACAGGTTTCTAGCCGCATTGTAGTGTACGGATCAGTGAGGTCGTGCATACCAATTCTGTTTCAATCCTTACATACGACATCAGAAAGCTCTTTCATATCACCAACCTTACACTCATAAAAATAAGTCAGTAAAATTTCAGTGATATCGAATAAAAAAAAAAAAATTGAAATTTTGCAAGAGAAAAAACTCCCTATCCGTCCTAGAGATTGCAATAGTAACAAATAAAATATTAAATATTTAAGATAAAAACTATCATCCATATTTTCCGACAAAAAAAAAAACACTACCCAGTGTATCTTGCAAATTCACATCAACATTGGTCACATTAAGGTCTTAACAAAACCCTGCAACAATTTTAAAACAAATACTTGTGTTTTTTTTTATCAAATAGTCACCTTTTGTCTTGAGATACTACTAAAACAACGGCTACTTTGAAAAACTTTGGTCAAATTCATTAAATTTGTGTTAAAGCTCGTTGGTTTGCAAACATTTTGTATGGTTCCGGATATTTGATAAATGTCCACAAATTTTTTAATTGATTACTATTGTAAACAACTTATAACGCCATTAGTTCATTTTTGCTCATCATCCGATAGAGGTTGTGCTAAACCTGCTTAACGTATGGAATTCAACATTTTATATTTGAACAATTGATAATCTATTTCGTCAGTTTTAAGTTCGTATAATTGTTTTGCTGGGTTATCTGCAGGCATTTCTTACTGGGGATGATAAATGTGACACATCGAGTGGTACTAATTTGATACAAAAAAAAGGAAAAAGTACATTCTATATTAAGCCCTATTTAACTAAATTAAAAATGAATTTGTCATTATCTTTACTTTGAGAACAACATTGGTAGATAAATAAGGCAATTGAATTGATATTTTCTAAACTTTGAGGAAATAAGTGTCACCGAATTATTCCGAATCTTTTTTTTTAAATACTTGTTCAATAAAGTGTGACTTGTTTGTTTTACACATTACTTTTTACTTTGTAGCATATCAATTTACTTGTGAACAGAATTTTGAGTACCACTGCACTTCTTTTTTTGCATTCAAATTGAAACGAACAAAGGGTGCAATTGTACAGGCTGTATCATCCCAACTCAGACACCCGCATACCTACATATAAACATTTGAGTAACAAAAACATCCACATTAGTTAACTACTCACTATTGGTTTTTATATATGGTTTATTACATTATCGTTACTCTTTAATCTCATCTTGTTTTTATTTAAAGTTGAATTGGTGTTTTTTCCAAGAGCAAAAAATAAACCTATTAGCAAAAATATTAACAAAAAACTGGAAAGCTTTACCCAAAAATTCATTCCAGTCAGTTAAGGGTCATTGAACTTCAGAAATTTTTGTTTTCCAAAGAATTTTGTTTACACTCGAAATTTTTTATAGTTTAATGATACACCCACAAAACTTTATTAGTGCTTAGCATTTTTTTGTGTAATAGAAGTAATTCGTAAAGCCAGCAAAAATAAATTGTAATTTTAAAAAAGGAAAAGTCATTTTCCAAATCACAATTAGGTCAAAATTGTTCATACTTGAAATTTTTTTTATTTGTTTTTGAACGTGAACTTAAAAATCTAACTCTTTTACTTTAAAGATTTTTTTTTTTTTTTGACGGGAACATTAAAGGATAATTTTTATTATATCTAAAATTCTAAAGATTTTTTTTGTACCATTAATCGACGAATTAAATCGAAATCTGTTCGTGAAATCTGGAAAACGGTTTCATTGTTCGAGGGATTTAGTTAATTCTCATTAAAATTTTTGAACAGTCGTTATTCGTTATCCTTCGTTAACGGAGAAAAGTTATTTCTTGATCGAAACTTTAATATAAAATACAATTACAATTTAGCGAAACGAATATTAAACGTTTATACAACCTTAAACCTTTGTTGAAAATAAATATTATTTTTTCGTGATTTTTTCATAGTTTCTTTCTTTAACACCTCCTAATATTTCTTTAAAAAGGGGGAGAATCTTACCGTCTTATTTTATATTTATCTTCGCTTAAGTGATCCTCATTAGTCCCCGCAGACTTACTTTATCCAGCCCTCATTCATACTTTTCATAGACTTTTGCTTGTTTCCAATTTCAATCCAAAATGTCTCTTGACCATTTCACTCGTTTGGCCGATAGTTTAATCGAATTCGATGCCGACTATGCGGCTGGTCAATATCCAAGTACATCTCTTCATGCCGTCGATGTACATCGATATGAGATAAAATCAATTTGGTCTCGAGTTAAATCCGCCTATGAAAAGTATCTTTTTGATCGGGATAATGAGGACTTAAATGCTGATGTGGACGATGATGGTAAGGATCAAGAAAAGGATAGCTTAGAAACCATCAACAAAAAATATAAGAGCACATACATAACATATTGTAATCTATTGGCTAAATTAAATGAGGTTTACGAAAGCAAGCGATATGAGTCCCTTCCAAAAGTTGAACCCCAAGCTATGACCCCACCACCAAGACAATCCGAAGTCTCTACTTCTCACAGCTTTCGACTTCCGCCATGTGATATAGAGATCTTTAAGGGAGATTATCTGTCCTGGCCCACATTTCGAGATATGTTCTCAGCTGTTTACATAAGAAACTCCAATCTCAGTCCTGTCGAAAGATTATTTCATCTTATTAACAAAACAAGTGGTGAGGCACAAGAAATAGCTAAGAAAAGTCCATTAACTAATCAGGGTTTTGATTTGGCATGGACAAATCTCTGTGCCCGATTTGAAAACCGAAAATCCATTGTTTTTGGACAACTGGATAAGCTTTGGCACCTTCAAAAAATATCTTCAGAATCATCCGAAGATATAAAGAAGCTGCAACGCGAGCTTAACAGTTGCATTTCAACTCTCCAATTGTACAACATCGATGTTAAGAATTGGGATCCGTTGTTTGTGTACATTTGCTATAAAAAGCTTCCGGAGCACACTCATCATTTATGGGAACAAGGTATAACGGATAAGGCTAGTATTCCGAAATGGTCTGATTTTGATTCATTCCTTACAAATCGTTACAGAACCTTGGAATCCGTTTCTGAAATGCGTGGTTCTACTGACGTTAAATCTTTTGACTCTAAACCCAGAATCTCGAATAATTTGAAAGCTCTAAGTTCTTCAAAGAAAGTTAACACTTTTCAAAACAATATATCAGAGCCTAAATGTTTAGTATGTCCAGACGCATTTCATACAATTCGAAAATGTCCAGTTTTTCTCCAAATGAATCATAATCAGAGATTTTCCGAAATTAAAAAGCATAGCTTATGCTTGAATTGCTTCTCAAAGACTCATTCTGTTAAAAATTGTAAGAGTAAAAACAGTTGCTTTCGGTGCCAAAAACGTCACAATACGCTACTTCATAAAGATCCTGATAGCTCCACCCCATCCACACCAACTCTTAATATAAGCACCAGTTCTAACTTGAATCCAAACTCAGCTCCTTTTCCATCCACTTCTAGTTCAATACAGTCCATTTCGTCACAAGGAGCTCAGTCTTCCCAATCATTTTTTACAACTAACTCCACTGGTGTCTTATTGGGTACTGCAATAGTAAATATATGCTATCTCAATATGAAGTACAAAGCTCGGGCACTTATCGATTCAGGGTCTGAGGGAACCTTTATTTCGGAAAAACTATTTAATCTTTTGAGATTACCCTCCGAGCGTACCAATGCTCAGATTTCTGGTTTAAACAATACCATTTCTGCTAAAGTCCAAAGGCAATGCGCGTTTAATATAAGTTCTCCATTAAATGATGATCTT
This sequence comes from Pegoplata infirma, assembly GCA_963921195.1. Classification (NCBI taxonomy): domain Eukaryota; kingdom Metazoa; phylum Arthropoda; class Insecta; order Diptera; family Anthomyiidae; genus Pegoplata; species Pegoplata infirma. The sequence continues at coordinate 129,220,025 of OY992540.1, read as the reverse complement.
GAAGTGTCGGTATCAGCTTTAGTAGTCCCGCAATTGGCCAACAATCTTCCTTCACATCACGTCGATGCGTCGTTCTTGTCTAATCTTCCTCAAATCCAACTTGCTGATCCAGATTTCCATCAGAGCTCTAAGATAGATATCCTCATTGGTGGTGATTTATTCCCATCTGTGATGCTCTCTGGAATACAGCATAAAGTTTGTGGTTCCTTAATGGCACAAGAAACCATCTTTGGATGGATTCTTACTGGTCCAGTGCCGCGAAATTCTTCACCAAGGTCTATTGTTACTTCCTACTTTTGTGAGATTTCTTTGGCGAAAGAGATTTCACGTTTTTGGGAGGTGGAGAATCTTCCAAGGAAGAACTTTTTGTCCCCATCCGATAAATTTTGTGAAGATTTCTATGTAAGGACCACAAAACGAAATCATGACGGAAGATACATAGTTTCCCTTCCATTCAAGAACGAGTTTCCTGACATAACTATTGGGCAGTCTAGAGTAAGTGCAATGGCTCAATTTTTCCGAAATGAAGCCCGACTTACTCGAACTCCTACTTTTAAACAAGAATATGATAAGGTTGTAAATGAGTATAGTCATTTAAATCATATGTTAAAAGTATCACCTCCAGACTGTAAAACTTTGACTCAGTGCTATTATTTACCCCACCATGCGGTAATAAAGCCTGAGAGTACAACCACAAAAGTTCGTGTGGTTTTTAATGCATCCTCTCCATCTTCCAATGGGTTAAGTCTAAATGACATACTCCATACAGGTCCAATTCTTCAAAGTGACTTGACTCTTTTAATCCTCAAATGGCGTTTCTTTCAGTTCGTGTTCAATGCCGACATTCAAAAGATGTACAGGCAAATTTTGGTTAATCCTGAACACACTCCATATCAAAGAATTTTGTTTCGAAACGATCCAAATCATACTATCCAGGATTTTGAGTTGAAAACAGTTACCTTTGGAGTCAATTGTGCACCATACTTAGCTATTAGAACTATTCTCCAACTAGCTGATGATGTTGAATCCGTTTATCCGATTGCTAGCAATATTCTTCGCAATTATATGTATGTTGATGATGCCCTTGCAGGTGCTCACTCAATTACAGAGGCAATCAAGTCCAAGAATGAGCTAATCCTTGCTCTTCAATCAGCTGGTTTTTCCTTGAGGAAGTGGACAGCAAATGCGAAAGAAATCCTTAAAGAAACTCCTCCTGAGCATTTGCTAAATGAAGACTTTCTTGAGTTTGACGACAGTAGTACAGCGAAAACATTGGGTATTCGCTGGAATGCACGTTCAGATTCCTTTTACTTTACAACTCAACCATTTCCGGAGTCTTCCAAGAACACAAAGCGCGAAGTTTTATCGCAAATTGCGAAATTGTTTGATCCCGCTGGGTGGCTCTCGCCTTGTGTCGTTCTTGCAAAAATTCTTATGCAAAGAATATGGATTGAAGGCACTGACTGGGATGAAGTCCTGTCCCCAGAATCTCTTTCTCAATGGAAAATGTTCCAATCGAATTATTCCGGTATCAATGATATCCAGATACCTCGATGGATTAATTTTCTTCCAAATGCTGACGTCCAATTCCATGGTTTCTGCGATGCTTCTGAGAAAGCATACGCAGCAGCATTGTACATTCGAATAAGCAATGGTGATTCCACATTTACCCATTTAGTCTCGTCCAAATCCAAGGTAGCTCCTGTCAAAACTCTTTCCATTCCGAGATTAGAGCTTTGTGGAGCTGTTCTTTTGGCTGAAATGATAGACAGCCTAATTCCAAAACTAGATGTTGATAAGTACTCAATTTTCTGTTGGACTGATTCAACTATCGTTCTTTCGTGGCTCGCTAAACCTCCTTGTTTTTGGTTAACTTTTGTGGCAAATAGGGTTTCCAAGATAATCGAAATCATTGACCCTCCACATTGGCACCACGTTGCTTCCGAAAATAATCCTGCAGATTTAGCTAGCCGCGGAGTTTTTCCTCAAGAGCTTGTTGACAATGAGCTTTGGTGGAATGGGCCAAAGTTTCTTCATGATTTTAAAGGTTCCTATAAAGAATCGATGACAACTCCAGAAACTGATCTGGAAAAGAAGTCAATTAAAGTTCATTTTGTCTATTTTACGAACTTTGAAGACGTTTTAGATCGTTTTTCTTCCTATCCAAGGGCATTAAGGGTTTTGGCTTACATTTACCGATTTTACTTCCGAACTCATAAAAAATATCGTTCGAACTTTAGTAAAGATTCCGTTGTTATTACGAGTTCTGAAGTTATCGCTGTTCGTGACACTCTTATCCGCACAAGCCAAAAGGCCTTTTATCCAAATGAGTACCAAGCCTTGTCCTTAAAGAAGTCCATTTCATCGTCAAGCTCGATTCTTAGCCTTAACCCCTTTCTTGATCCTGAAGGGATAATCCGTTCATGTGGTAGACTCGAATTCGCTCCTGGAGTATCCTATCATGAAAAACATCCGATTATAGTTCCGTACAATTGTCAGTACACTCGACTTTTTGTCAAATTTGTCCATGATATAACTATCCATGGTGGTAACCAGCTTATGCTCCGAGTTATAAGGAGCCAATACTGGATTCCCAAAGTTAAAAATCTGATTAAGACCACCATAAATAAGTGCAAGCCTTGTATCTTATATAAGAAAAAGTGTCAACAACAAATTATGGCTGCACTTCCTCCTGAAAGAGCTGAGTTCACCCGTCCATTCACCCATACAGGTCTAGATTTTGCAGGTCCATTCGACATTAAAAGCTTTTCTGGTAGAGCTTGTCGAATCACGAAAGGATACGTATGTGTTTTTGTATGTTTCTCCACTAAAGCCATACACCTTGAAGTTACATCTGACCTTTCCACAGCTGCCTTCCTTGCTGCCTTTCATCGCTTCGTTTCACGACGAGGTTGCCCATTACATCTACATTCCGATAATGGCACAACTTTCGTTGGTGCATCCAGAATTCTTGCTAAGGAATTTATCAAAACTTCCCATGAAGCAGTTACTTCTAATTACGCCCACCAAAATATAACTTGGCATTTTATACCTCCTGGAACCCCTCATATGGGAGGGTTATGGGAAGCAGGGGTAAAAAGTTTTAAACTCCATTTTCGCAAAGTTTCAGGTGGTTTTAAGTATACCTTTGAGGAGTTTTCAACGTTGTTAGCTAGAATTGAAGCGTGTCTAAATTCCAGACCACTTTCTTCTATGTCCCAAGAGCCTTCAGACTTATCTGCTTTAACTCCGGGCCACTTTCTCATAGGAACTCCGATCTTAACTCCAATAGATCCATCTATGAATGAATCTCCTGCTTCTGTAACTAATCGTTGGCAAAGGCTGAAACTTCTCCATCAAAATTTTTGCACTCGTTGGAAAAACGAGTACCTCAAGGAGATGCACAAGCGTGTCAAATGGCAAAAACCTGAGGAAAATATAAAGGAAAACTCTTTAGTTGCGATTAAAGACGAAAACCTTCCTCCAAACTCCTGGCGTCTTGGCAGAATAGTTAAATTACATCCAGGATCTGATAGGCGTGTTCGTGTGGCCGATGTTTTCACCCAACGTGGGAATATAACGCGGCCAATAACAAAATTAGTAGTGCTACACTCTGACTAGTTAGGTTCTTATTTTGATAATTCTTTACGGCAGTTTTTATATGTTATTCCAAATTTTTCAGCTCATCATGCCTAAAAATTCGTCGACCAGGTCCAACCATAGCCAACAAAATCGTCGTCGTAAGCCTTCCTCAAATCTTCCGCTCAAATATAATTCGTTTTTGTGCAAAGTTTGTAAGCGATCCCATCCTCTCAAAGTCTGTAGAAAATTCTTGGCTATGAATGTCACAGAACGGATACGGGCCGTTAGAAAACACAAATATTGTTCCAACTGTCTCGCACATGACCATTCCCAAGGAACTTGCTTCAGCGAACATGGTTGTAAGCGTTGTAAGAAGTTACATCACACTTTGCTCCATATCCATCCAAGAATTTCTACAGACTTAGCTTTGTCACCATCGCGATCACGCTCACCGACTCCTACCCCTGCTCCTAAAGCAAAACCTCAATCCAAACAAATCCGATCTCGAAATCCTTCCCCATCGGCTCCCTCTACATCAAGGGCAGCGTCATGGACTGCTATCCTGCGTCAAAACAGCGTCATCTTACTTCCGACCGTGCTGGTCAAAATAAACTCCATGACTTCCCACGCTCGCTGTCTTCTGGACTCTGGGTCGTCAATAAGTCGAATTTCAAAAAAATTGGTAGAAAAACATAACTTAACGACACTGACTCTCCAAGATGAAACCATTTGTCCATTGACGCTTAAATCACGTTTTGACGCTAATTCGAAAATCGAGGGAACCTTTCGCGTAGATAACCGGATGTCTCTTCGAACTCCGACTCAGTCGTTGCCTGAGTCATTCAAGAAGAATTTCCGCGATTTGTTTCTTGCTGACTCCAATTTTTATGAATCAGCGGGAATTGATATAGTTATAGGTGTTGATCTTTATCCGAAAGTGATCCGTGAGGGAGTTATTTCGAGGACAGGCTTTCCAACTGCGCAGAGTACTATGTTTGGCTGGACCATTTATGGCTCCTGCTCCACATAGATCCACACTTATGCTTTGAGAATAACATCGAAACTGCACTATTAAACACTTAACAAAAATAAAAAAAGTAAAATACAAACGTACTGTGTACTTGATTTAATACATACTTAAATAGATTTAAGCTCCAATATCATTAAATGAATTGTTTTTAATTGAATTTTCCCTTATATTATTATTAAACTTTATAACTGAATTTCATATCCTATCTCTTTATTTCCAGAAAAAGTATCGACGACAATATTATTGATCCCATCCTATGTTCATTGCATGCATCCTGCAAGGCGGGCGGTAATGTTAATGTCAAAAGTCTTTCAAATTTAACTTTTACATTAATCCGTTAAAATTTCATAAAATTTCTAAAAGGCCTTATATTCAAAAGCTGAATATTGCAAGAGGCAGAAAAGTTATCGAAAAACCTTTCTGTCTCTTTCTCACAATAAGGCCTAAAATTCCTAATGTCAATCTAATATTGTCTTAGATACTATTTCCGTTTGTAACATAGAAAATTAGCTTCCTTATTGTTCTAGCATCCATAGCGATTGGTAAGATCTATCATCTCCTTGTTGAATAAAATATCCATTTTTCTAAATCCAACCCTTTTGTATTTATTTTTCTTTCCATACTTTTTCTAATTGGGGTATTTTGTTATTTTCACAATTGAGCAATAAAAATCATCTGTTGATTTTTATTCGTGCTCAGAGTTACTCATCCATCCACTCCATAGATTCATCCAAACATGTATAAAGTCTGTATTTTAACAAAAAACTCTGTTTATTATCTGTAAAATAGAGATTACAAAGTAAAAAGTAAAATTACAGATAAAATTTTGTTTTTCGGTTACAAGAAAATTCAAAGTATATTCTTAAAATCTGTATTTCGACAGATACTTTGTCAAATGTCTGTCGAATTGAGATTACAATCATTTTACAGAGTTTTTAACAGAGTAATTATTTTGAGTGTACGAGACTATTTATTTCGACAAAAAAGTTGTAAATTTAAAATTTTATTGCACTGAAAAAAAAATTTACCATTTTTAAAGCATGTTGCACTTAATTTAAAAAAAGGAGGGTATGCGAGGGCTCCAAAGATATTAATTCTTCTTCCAAGTATATTTTTTCCTAAAACATAGTAATGCATTTACTTAAATATATCTTAAAAGTAAGTAAAATTGTACTTAATATAAGTTTAATTGTTTTTATCAAGAGGAAAAATATTTTTTTTAAATAAGTAAAAATTTCCTTAAACTTACGGATTCTGTGGACCCTATGGAGTCCCAATGTGAGGACCCTACGGGCCCCCAATATATGGGGTCCGCCCATGAGTATATGCGTACACTATTATAGGGTCTTATTGATTTTGATCCAAAATTTTGGTCAGAATCGCACTATCTTGCATAGTTTTCGAGATATGGGAATGGGGTCTTGAGAAATTTGATCATGAAATAACTCGAAAACTATAACTCGGAGAGCTTTCGGGTCTTCGGCGGTCATATTCTACAAGTTAAGGACTACAAAAATGCCTTTAGAATTTTTTTCGTATCTGCAGTATTTGCAGAGTTATAGGCATTTGAAAATTCCGCGAAAATCGAAATTTGGATTTAAAGTTAGGGTCTCATGGGGTCTCCACATGGGGACCCCAGATGGGATCCCCAAAATACCTAAAGTATTTTTTCCTTAAGTTAAGTAAATTCTTTCTTAAACTGATGAAGATATGGATTTTAATAAAGTCAATGAAATCAATAAAATAAAGATTACCTTTGTCTTAAATTAAAACAAAAATTTATTAAATTAAAGAAAATGCGATTTGCAATTAAAGATTTGTACTTATTTGATACAAGGTCTTGAAAATGTCTATACTATTTTTAAGTAAGCTACGTACTTATTTATTTTTTTTGCACACAATTTAATTTTTTTTCTTTTAAGTAAAACAAAATTTTTTAATAAACCCTTTTTTTCTTAAATGCAATCAATTCGCCATAAATGTAAAGAATATTTAACTTAATTTAAAAAATCAAATTAAGGAAAACTCTTGTGCTTTTTTAAGTAGTTGCATGTACTATCTTCAAGTTAATTTTCTTTGTTTTAAGTAAAACCACCTTATATTAAGATAAGTTGAAGTAAATTCAAAAAAATTTGTTTACTTAAATTAATAACAGTGTTTATTTAATTTCAGTATAGTTATTTTTTTCAGTGTGGTAAAAATCTTGTGAAATTACAAAAAAGCTCGTAATATTACCAGGAATTCTCGTAAAACAGTAGGTAGAAAAAAATCTAGTAAAGTCACGAACCCTCCTTGTAAGTTTTATGTCGTCAAAAAAAATTATAAATTTACAATTTTATTGGTAAAATGCTTGTAAAATAATAAGGATTTCTTGTCAAATAGGAGGTATCAAAAAAAGTTACAAACTTTTCTTGCAATCTTTCAAGGTTTTTTTTTGATTAAATCTAAACGCTTTGTACAAAAATGTTTATTTTTTTTTTTTCATTTTTCTTGAATAAAATTTTTCTTTTGTACGTGGATAAATTGAAAATGTTTTCTAATATTATTGTTAAACAAGGTGCTTTTGATCGAAGTACTTCAAACTAAACTTAACTTTAAACTAAACGAACAAGGACTTGCTCTACCATCTACATTCACCAGCACCATCTCCGCCGACATCATCGTCCTTAAGTTAAATTTTTTTTTTTTTTTTGGTAAAGTGCTTGTGTATATTTATGGATAATAATATACAATTTGGGAATAAGAAGTTGTAAAAGTTCTTTCGTTTTTATTTCATTTGTTCTGTTCTTTTTCGTCTTCATTTTTTTTAACTCATGCAATATATTTCTTGATATCTGTAGCGGGGAACTGAATACTCACGCTCAACATATTATTGCCATTAAATAAAGCAATTTATCATTTTTTTTTTTTAAAGTACATTTTTATAAAGTTTCAAATATGAACCCTATATGTTCAAACGAAAGAAGGATACTCCGCTCCGAAAAGCAAACATAACACGTTTTAACTATAAAATCATTTTATGGTCAGTGTGGTATTATTAATACTTTATGCAACAGATGATAAAAAAGGTGGTTTAGAAGTTGTTAAAACTATAATAAGTATTAGGAGAATTCTTTTTACAAGATAAAAAAATTTGATAAAAAAAAAATATTTTAATTATGTAACGGAAAACATGCAACAAAAGTGTTTTACTAATTTTGAGCGTTTTCTATAGAAAGAAAAGTAACAAAATATTATATTTTTTCTTCAGACCAATTCTCAGATACACTGAAAAAAAGTGCGAACTAATTTTAAGGAAAAATTGACATTAAATTAAAGAATCGAATTTTTCTCGGAGGTTGAAATTTTTTCGGAGGTTGAGAGAAATGCCAATTTCATCTTTTAATTCTCAACTAGAATAAAGTTGAATAGGTTTAAATATTTTAGTTTTGGACACTAACGATTGGCGATTGTCATTCAAATTCACTACGCAACTTGTAGTGTAGATTTTTTAATTTTTTGGTTAAAAGACTGATAAAGTTTTTTTAAAACAGATACACTCAAAAAAATAAAACTGTAAAGTTAACAAAATTTTTTTTGTTAACTCGAGTTTACTGGCTTTTTAGCAAGTTTTTAGTTAAAATCAGCGTTTTAACTACTTTTTTTAGTTAAGTTTAATTTACGAAAATACTAGTTTTGTATAAATTTTGAATTAATTTTTTTTGTTGACTTTAAAACTGAGTTTACGAATTTTTACTAATTAATTTGCTGAATTTTTGTAACATTTTTGTCAAGTGAAAAATTTTAAACATTTCTTGTATGGCCTCCTATGCAAATCTCATAAGTCCTACTTAAGCTGTGAAAAAAATAAGAAAAAAAAAGTGAAGTGTTAGTGTTTAAAACCAATATTTAACAAACTTAAAATTGTTTACAAAAAGTTTAGCTGAATTCAACTTATAAAAAATGTTACGAAATTTTCAGCTGAATTTTTAGTTAAAATTACGGTTTTTTTGTTACATTCATTCTACGAAAAGTTAACTAAATATTTTTTGTTAAATTAACTAGAAATTTAGTAGGTTCAAAATCAGGTGTTTTTTTAGTTAAATTTAACTAAATTTTTTGCTAACTTTACAGTTTTTTTTTTTAGTGTAAATGATAAAATATTAATAGCATAAAAAATATAAATACAAAACGATTTTTCCTTTTGAGCTAAATTATTCCTCTTTTTTCGTAATTTTAAGAAATATTGCTTTAATTTTAATATGATTTCAAACTTAAATTAAATACATGTACACTTAATTTTATTAAATAAATGCACAATTTTCACACTAAATTTAAAGAAATATGTTTTATAACAATAAGGAAATTTTTCTTTGGAGCCAAATTATGTGCAGTTTTTCTTTAATTTTAATAAAATTTCTTTAATTTTAAGAAATTTTTTTTCAGTGTATCAGATGCTTTTATATTTTTTTTTTACAAAAATTCTCAGATTCTGGTATATTTTTCTATACAAAAATTCTCAGGTTTTAAGACCTATAGAAAAAGTTTCGGATTTTTAGTAATTTTTCCTATAGAAAAAGTCTTACAAGGAAAGTATCTCAACCCTTATGAACCGATTTGCCTGAAACTTAAAATATGTATTAAAGAGACGATTTTAAGGTTGGGGTGTCTCGGCTTATCGGCCATATCGGTGTTTAAAAATTTCGTTGTCCCCTTATGAAACCATGTGGACCTTCGGGAAAATTTTGATAACTTCCAAACTAACAGGAATATCGTCTAGGGCAAAAATACGGGTCGACTTAAATTTAACAAAGATTATTTCTTATTCATATGGATATCGTAGGTCTATGTCTTCACATAAGTACCCCCCAAAATTTACACATTTTCCTGAAAAAAATATTTAAAGAAGCCGTATTTTTAAAAGGTTATGCCACCATTGGATAGGCATTAAAAAAACATTTCTTCTCATATGAAAACATCATATAGTTTCTTAAAAAAAATTGGCTGAAAAATCCAAAAAACGATTTTTTCGCCATTTTTTGACCCATGTTTTGAACGCCTAAATCCCCGATATGGCCGATAAGCCGAGACACCCCAACCTTAGAATTGTCTCTTTGATATATATTTTAAGTTTCAGGCAAATCGGTTCATAAGGGTTGAGATACTTCCCTTGTTAGATTCTGGGAAATTTTTCTTACAGAAAACGTCAGACATTTTTCGTATAGAAAAATTCTCAGATTCTGAGCCACTTTTCGTATAGAAAAAATCTCAGATTCTGAGATATTTTTCGTACAGAAAAAGTCTCAGATTCTAAGATATTTTTCAAATAGAACAAGTGAGAGTGTTAAATTCGGCTATGCCGAATCTATGATACCCTCCAAATTATTAGAATATATAAAAAAATCCAGGGGCGGGGTTTTTGGGGTGAGGAGGGGCTGGTTGGGGGTGGTAGGGGATACCTTCCCCATCGCGAAAAATGTTAACAAATTTATTTATTATGCTTTTAGCACTTTAGTAATACCATTTTCTCATTATTTTAATGTTTTTTTTAAATCCACGCCCACAAAAGGGGGCGGGCAGAAAGAAACTAAATTTTCCAGCCCCCTGGGTCTAAGAGTAGGAGCTAAAACTCCTTCTGACACAAAAAGTACTCATTTGTTTAACAAAATGGCAAACAAAGATGTAAAAATAGCGATTTTTAAGGGGTCTTTTTTAGTTCGCTAAGGGGGGACTTTTTTCCCCCTGGCTCGATTTTGCCCATTTCCAAACTTAGCCGGCCTATGAACATTACACATATTCTTGACAATTTTCAGGAGTCTATCTCATTTATTTTGGACTGAATCGTGTTTTATACAGACGGACGGACGGACGGACATTCATAGAACGACTTAGAATCGATCATAGATCAATAATATATATACTTTATGGGGTCCCCGACCGATATTTTTATGCGTTACAAACGGAATGACAAAGTGAGTATACCCACATACTGTGGTTGAAGTGTATAAAAGCTATGAGCTTCTGACAAGGGAAGTATGAACCGATTTCCCCGAAACTTAAAATAGTTATAAAAGTTAAAAAATTCTCAGATGTTAAGACATTTTTCATAAAGAAAAATTCTCAGATTCTGAGATATTTTTCGTTTAGAAAAAATTTTAGATTCTGCGCCATTTTTCGGATGGAAAAATTCTCAGATTCTGAGACATTTTGCATAAAGAAAACTTATCAGATTTTTACACATTTTTCATAAAGAAAAATTCTCAGATTCTGAGACATTTTTCCTAAAAAAAAGTCTCAGATTTTGAGACATTTTTCGTATAGAACAATTTTGAGATTCCGAGAACAATTCTCAGATTCTGAGACATTTTTCACATAGAACAATTATCAGGTTCTGAGACGTTTTTTATATAGAAAAGTTCTCAGATTCTGAGACATTTTTCATATAGAAAATTTCTCAGATTCTGAGACAGTTTTCATATAGAAAAATTCTCAGATTATGAGACATTTTTCATATAGAAAAATTCTCAGATTCTGAGACATTTTTCATACAGAAAAATTCTCAGATTTTGAGACATTTTTCATATAGAAAAATTCTCAGATTCTGAGACATTTTTCATATAGAAAAATTCTCAGATTCTGAGACATTTTTCATATAGCAAAATTCTCAGATTCTGATACATTTTCGTTGAGAAAAAATCTTAGATTCTGAGACATTTTTCGTATAGAAAAGTCCTCAGATTCTGAGACATTTTTCTTATAGAAAAATTCTTAGATTCTGAGACATTTTTCGTGTAAAAAAATTCTTAGATTGTGAAACATTTTTTGAATAACAAATTCTCATATTCTGAGACATTTTCCTGAAAGAATGATTCTGAGATTTGGAGACATTTTTCATATAAAAAAAATCTCAGATTCTGAGACATTTTTCGTATAGAAAAATTCTCAGATTCTAAGAAATTTCTCGCATAGAAAAATTTTCAGATTCTTAAACATTTTTCGTATAGAAAAATTCTCAGATTCTGATACATTTTTCATATAGGAAATTCTCAGATTCTGTCTGAGACATTTTTCGTACAGAAAAATTCTTAGATTCTGATAAATTTTTCGTATAGAAAAATTCTAAGATTTTGAGACATTTTTCATATAGAAAAATTCTCAGATTCTAAGACATTTTTTCCACGAAAAATGTCTCAGATCCTCAGACATTGTTTGCATCGAAAAATTCTCAGATTCTGAGACATTTTTCGTAAAAAAAATCTTAGATTCTGGGAAATTTTTCATCCAGAAAAAATTTTAGATTCTGAAACATTTTTCTTATAGAAAAATTTTTTCATTCATTTCAGAAAAAGTTTAATATTCTGAGACATTTTTCTTATAGAAAATTTTTTTCATTCTGAGATATTTTTCGTATAAAAAAATCGACGATCCTGAGGCATTCTTCGTATAGAAAAATTATCAAATTCTAAAACATTTATCGAATAGAAAGATTTTCAGATTCTGAGACATTTTTCGTAAAGGAAAATTCTTAGATTCTGTGACATTTTTCGTAAAGAGAAATTCTTAGAATCTTAGAATTTTCATATAGAAAAATTCTCAGATTCTGAGACATTTTTCGTGAAGGGAAATTCTTATATTCTGTGACATTTTTCGTAAAGAGAAATTCTTAGAATCTGTGAAATTTCTCGTATAGAAAAATTCTCAGATTCTGAGACATTTTTCCTATAGAAAAATTCTCATATTCTGAGAAATTTTTCGTTAAGAAAGATTCTCAGATTTTGAAACATTTTCATATAAAAAAATTCTCAGATTCTTGTAGAAAAATTACCAGATTTTATGTCATTTTTCGTATAGAAAAATTCTCAGTTTCTGAGACAGTTTGCGTATAGGAAAATTATCAGATCCTGCTACATTTTTGTATAGAAAATTCTCAGATTCTGAGACATTGTTTGTATCGAAAAATTCTCAGTTTCTGAGACATTTTTCGTATACAAAAATTCTCAGATTTTGAGACATTTTTGGCATAGAAAAATTCTCAAATTCGGAGACATTTTTCTTAAAATTCTCAAATTCTAGGACATTTTTGTGTAGAAAAATTCTCAGATCATATATGTACGTTTTTCGTATAGAAAAATTTTCAGATTCTGAGACAATTTTCGTATAAAACAAGTATAAAAGTTAAATTCGACTTGGCCGAATCTATGAATACCCTCCATAATGCCATTTTTAAAGGATATTCAATTTTTTAATGGGGGAAAAAATTAACAATTTTGATTAAAAATATATTATTTTGAGTAAAAAACTTTTTTTTTTTTGTCATTTTTGTAAAAAAAAAAATTATTTACTAATTATACCCTACACCACACTGTGGTATAGGGTATAATGAGTTTGTGCTGATGTTTGTAACTACCCGAAATATTGGTCCTAGACCCACCTTTAAGTATACCGATCGACTCAGAATCACTTTTTGAGTCGACTTAGCGATGTCCGTCCGTCCGTCCGTCTGTCCGTCCGTCCGTCCGTCCGTCTGTCTGTCTGTCCATGTAAACGGTGTAAACACGATACAGGTCGCAATTTTTAATCAATTGACTTGAAATTTGAAACTTAAGTCTCTCTTGGCCCAAGGACGAAGCCTATTGAAATTGAAAACAATTTTGATTAAAAATATATTATTTTGAGTAAAAAACTTTTTTTTTTTTGTCATTTTTGTAAAAAAAAAAATTATTTACTAATTATACCCTACACCACACTGTGGTATAGGGTATAATGAGTTTGTGCTGATGTTTGTAACTACCCGAAATATTGGTCCTAGACCCACCTTTAAGTATACCGATCGACTCAGAATCACTTTTTGAGTCGACTTAGCGATGTCCGTCCGTCCGTCCGTCTGTCCGTCCGTCCGTCCGTCCGTCTGTCTGTCTGTCTGTCCATGTAAACGGTGTAAACACGATACAGGTCGCAATTTTTAATCAATTGACTTGAAATTTGAAACTTAAGTCTCTCTTGGCCCAAGGACGAAGCCTATTGAAATTGGAAAAAAATCGGTCCATATTTAGACCTAGCCCCCCTACAAAGGTCCTCTTTAATTTTGGCTCAAATGACTCTAATAACCGTATTATAGAAGGTATCGCTTTGAAATTTGGATGGTAAACATGTTTTGTCTTCACATATCATCATTCCGAATTTCAAAGAAATCGGACCAGTTCTTCTTGTAGCCCCCATACAAACCACCTTCCCGATTTTCACATAAATGTCTCAAATTTCATGAAAATAGAAAATATTTAATTAAAATTTTGTTTGTGTATGTTAAACGCGTACTTAAATAACCTTATCATACCTGATAATCATCGGACCAGTTTTGGACTCAGGCCCCTTGTGAAAATTTCGCCCGATATTCAGTTAAAGCGGTTTATTGTCAACAAATAGAAGCCTATTTCACTCAAATTTGATTTGTGAGTGTTTTCTTCACTTATTAAAGGTTTTACAACATATAGATCTAATCGATCCATGGGACCCATTTTCCGGGAAACCTTGGTGTAGGGTATTATATGGTCGGTCTTGACCGACTATAATTTTCTTACTTGTTTTTTTTTTAAGTGTAAAATTTTTTTCGAGTGTAATTTTTTTTTTTGCGTAAAAATATTTCTGAGTGTCAAAAATACTATGTAAAGTGATTTTGTGGCTTATCATTGTTTTTAAAGCTTGTTTTTTTAAAACCCGGGGTTTTCAACACGTGAATTTTAGGTGAAACCAATCTGAAATTCAGGGTTTTGCTTATAACTTTTGAACCACTGGATAGATTTTTCTGAGATTTGAAACGAACCGGGACAGAGGAACGACAAATATATACTTCAGCAATCTCGGAATTGTCGTTCGAAAGTTACCGTGTGTTTTATCTCTTAAATTCGAGAAAAACCCTTGCCGAAATTTACTCTTTTGCTCATAACTTTTGAACCACTTGACCGATTAACCACTTAACCGATTGCAATACCAACCTGACCCGGTAAATGACCAACATATATGCCAAACTTCAGTAGCCTCTGTAAAGTCTTTCAAAAGTTAGCGTGTTTTTAACGGACAGACAGACAGACGGACGGACGGACATCGCTATTTGTGCATACAAAATTTGATTACCTGCTAAATTTCAAAGCGATATCTATTATAATACGGTTATTAAAGTCATTTAAGCTGAATAAAAAGGGGGCGTTTGTATGGAGGCTAGTTCTTAACATGGACCGATTTTCTCCAGTTTAAATAGGCTTCGTCCTTGGGCCAAAAGATTCTTAAGTTTTAAATTTCAAGTCAATTGATTGAAGTTTTAAATTTCAAGTCAATTGATTGAAAATTGAATCGGACGGACATCGCTAAATCGACTCAAAAAGTAATTCTGAGTCGATCAGTATACAAACATCAGCACAAACTCATTATACCCTGTACCACAGAGTGGTTTAGGGTATACAAATTTTCAGATTTCGTGTAAAAAATTAATTTTTCGCATAGAAAAGTTCTTCAATTCTGGTTTTCTTATTATTTTTTTTTTGTCTGGTACATTTTTTACATTAATTTTTCAAATTATTCCTTATATAATTGACTGTTTGTCCTAGTGCATTTTTAAATATATTCTTTCTATTTTCATAAGTATTTATTTGTAAATCATGTTCAAAACCAACATTTTTAGCATTGTACTCAAAACCACTTTTGCGGTAATCTGTATTTTATATCAAGTCTCGTTAACTGACAAATTTACGCAACAATAGCAGTGGTAATGAAGGTAAAATACAGTGAAACCAAGCAAAAAAAAAATAAACTATAGAAATGTATAATGTTGAAAAACCTATCCCTTGATTATAATTGAGTAGTGATAGAAATTATTATACAAAAAAAATACACAATGAAATTGATTTCATTGATGATTTTGTATTAAATGACTCAATGTGTATGTCCCAACTCCGAACTCGAATAAAATTAAGTTTTTTAACGTGTTAATCAAGGAATAGATGTATTACAATTATTATGCAAATATTAGACAACGATACAAATAAACAAAATATTTAAAACCACATAAAAATTCATGCTCATTGTACAAATTTGGCTAATTAGGTATGAATATAACTGCGGGGAAAAACGCAGACAAAAATAAATATATATGAAAACACAAACACACACACACGCTCACTTACATAGATGCTTACAACAAATTATTAAATGCATTATGTGTTCACTAGTTCTCCGTGTTTATTTAACACACACACTTACACATGGGCCATTCCAGAAAATTTAGCTCAAATTTTAGTCATTTTTGGAAATGGTGTCTCAGATTAATTTGAACCTTGACACATAGATAGCCCTCATAAATATGATATATGTACCATATATCGTTTTTTTTTCATTTGGTGTATTTAACGAATTATGGCGGGTCAAAGATTGACTTTTTAAGCAAAAGTAAGAAAAATACATCACGTTTAAAGAGCTGTAACTTCTTAACCAATGACCCGATCTTCACAAATTTAGGCTCATGTGAAAGCTGGGGTTCTTCTTTTAGAAAACATTTTTAAAATAACACAGTTTTTTTTACAGAAATGATGCAAAAATGCAAAAACATTTTTTCTTTTCGAATATTTAAAAAAACACATCTTCGATTTTTTTTAAAAAAATTCTGGTGAAAAATAACAATGTTTTGTATAACATATTCAAAATTCAGAGTGGGATCTCCATGGGATCAAAAAATATTCTGTTTTAAGTACGAGGTTCTCATATTTTTCCCTTAGAAAATTTAAATTTCTAATGTTTTGAATGTTTATACATATATAAAGGCCGAATAAATACATTTTATTTTTATGTACCTTTTGGTACTAAAAATAAAAAAAAACAACGTTTTGAATGTTTTTCAAAATTTTAGTAGTATAATTTTCTTTGAAAATTTAAATTTTTATATTGAAGAATCATAAAATTTTAATTTTCTAAGGTAAAATTTAAGAACTTCGTACTAAAACCAGAATATTTTTTGATCCCATTGGGATCCCACTCTGAATTTGGGATATGTTGTACAAAACAGTATTGTTTATCACCAAAATTTAAAAAAAAAAAATCCAAGATGTGTTTTTTTAAATATTCGCAAAAATAAAATGTTTTTGAATTTTTGCAACACTTCTGAAAAAAATCGTATGCTTCTGAAAATATTTCCTAAAAGAAGAAGAATTAAGCTTTCATATGAGCCATTACTTGTGATAATCGGATTACTAGTTAAAAAGTTAGAGCATGTTAAACGTCATGTATTTTTCTGACTTTTGCTAAAAAAGTCGAACTTTGACCCGCGATAGTTTGAAAACTACAGCAAATTTTGAAAATCCAAAAATGCAACATATCTCATATAAACGTGGATATCTTTGAGCCAAATTCTCAGTGGCGTCCAAAGGCATGTTTCCGAACAGTGGGGCGAAAATTTTTGGAATTACCCACATATAATATAAAATTACTATGCCTAAAAGTAGACAACGTAATTTTGTCAGACGCGAAACATCGGAAGGAGAAAACAAAACATGAGTCCCATGAAAGTGATAGCCCTACTTGGATCTTAGAAAATTGCATTTTTTGGTTTTTCAATTTTTCAAAATCTGGGCTGGAGGCGTGGTTAAATTTATAAAAATGGTCAAGTTTGTGTCTAGTTGCCTTTATTAAATATTTATCAAATTAAAACGGAATGCACCACAATCTCAAAAATTTACATTTTTGTATATTTTTTTATGGTCTATCGACTTTTTTTTTTTTTTAATTTTATAAACCCGTTCTGAAATTTTTTTATTAAAAAAAAAAAAATTATCAAAAATTCCGCCATTTTTTATTAATTTAGATATTTGTCTTTCCTCGATTCTTTTTGTTTTCGACAAAATCGCAGTTGAATATTGGATTTTATAACAATTCTATAATTTTCTGAGTTTCAACATGGCGTATGAGCAACAAATATTTACGAAAACTATGAATTAAGAATTGATCAAAACCGACACGTGTTTCTGCTTTTTTTTAGCTCTTTCAGCAACATATTTTTGCATAGGCGCCTCAGTAGGTTAGTTGGTAGCGTGCTAGCCTATGAGTCTGGGGGTCGTGGATTCGATTCCCACCAGAGACCTTGGTCTGTTTCGCTACAACGAGACGAAGGTCATTGTCACTAGTTCTCAATTAGGTAAAATTAGTATATGATTTGTAATTATATGGTAATTCTTATTAAAATAAAAAAATATTATTTCAATTACACAGTGCAACAGCACATTTAGGGCCTCAACCAAACCGAGACAGTTTGAAAGTACTTATGTATAGTAGTAAAAATCCCAAAGGGTTTAGCTCTGTAAAGTCTCAAATTTTTTTTATAGCCCACTGAATTTTTCAGTTTTTTTTCAAAGGCGTTGGAAAAAAGTCGAAAAAACTAATGTTAATGTTCTTTTGAACTTAAAATAGTGTTTGGATGTCTTCAATAGAATTTTATGGGGAACATTTTTCTAGAGTACGCTAAACCTATATCTCCCGTTTTAATGTGTCATTTACGTAATTTTTTTTCAAAAATGACTCAGAAACCTACTAAGACGTGCGTTTAAAGGGTTAAATTGTTCAACGATTATTTTCAGCATCAAATTTCACTGGCGGTTACTGAAGGCAGAAATTTGATGATTGGTATAACAATTTTTTTAATTGGAGAAATTTCAATCAAAAAATTGATTGAATCCGGGTTTTTGTTGATTGAAATTCGTTTAAAATTTTTTCTGTGTAGTTACCCATTTTTGAAATTTTTTACAATGATCACAACACTTACATTGAAATAATAAATACTTCATTTTATATACGTCATCTTTTAATTGTATTGTTGTATTCCATTCGTACCTTGTTCTATTCCATTTTGTTCCCTGCTTCATTCCATTTCGTTCCATGTGGTTTTCATTTCTTTCCGACTAACATCCGTTAAAAAACAAAAGAGTTTCTGGGACTTTAATGATTAGATTAAAAAGTATCATTTTACGCCGTTTTTTATTTCTGGAAATATAAAAGGTATCAAAACATAGGTTTTTATCCCTTTTTACACCTTAGGAATTAGAATTTCCAAAAATTATTCTTTTGGGAATGTTTTTTTTTTGCTACACGATCACACATTCCAAATTTCAAGTCTCCAGGACCATTATTTAAAAAAATATAAAAAGTACCAAAGGCCTCATTTTTACCCTCTTGGAACCAAAACTGAACTTTTTCAGAGTTTTTTTCTGTTGTTGGATCCTCCATTCCTAATATTAAGTTTTTATTACCTTTATTTAAGAAAATATAAAATGTACCAAAGTAAAATTCTTACCCCCTTGGAATCCGAATTCTAAAAAGTACAATTTTGGGAATTTTTCCCCATTAGAGGATGCTACATTTCAAATTTCAATTTAATAGGACCAGTATTTAAAGAGATATAATAACCTCTTTTATTATTTCAGGATATATAAAAGGTACTAAGATACAGGTTTTTACCACTTTTAATCACTTAGGAAACAGAATTTCCTAAATTTTTTTGGAAATTTAGTTTTTTTCCAAATTGCAAGTTTCCAGTACCATTATTTAAAAAATATAAAGATTACCAAAGTACCCTTAGAATCGGAATTTCCAAAAAAGTACTTTTTATCCCCTTGGAATTCAAATTTCCAAAAAGTACTTTTTTTTTTGGAGATTTTTTCCTGTTAAAGGATGCTACAATCCAAATTTCAAGTTAACAGAAACAGTTTTTAAGGATATATAAAAAGTACCAAAGTACATTTTTTATCAGAGATTTTTTCTATACAAAAAATGTCTCAAAATGTAAGAATTTTTCTGTACGAAAAATGCCTTAGATTTGAGACTTGTGCTAAATGAAAAACGTCTTAGAATATGAGATGAAAATTGTTTTAGTAGTTTTTCTACACGAAAAATGCCGCAGAATTTGGGAGTTTTTTTATACAAAAAATGTCTCTGAATCAGAGATTTTTTTCTGTGCGAAAACTTTCTCACAATCTGACACTTTTTCGATACAAAAAATGTCTCAGAACCAGGAATTATTTCTATACGAAAAATGTCTTTAAAAATGTATCGGAATCTAAATGAAAAATGTCTTAGAATACACCGTCCGACAAAAATGAAAAAAGTCGTGAAACTCGAACTGAATTATATACGTTTGAAACTGAGACTAAATGAATTAAAACTGCATTTACAGTTTTTCTTTTCGTGATCCTGTTTCCTTTTAAAAGGGCTTTAAAGTTTTAGAGAATTACATTTTATACAATCTTTTTTTAATATTTGTACTTGTCCTAGGATGCCACTAGTGATAGCAAATGAAAGAGGAGGATCTCCCCTAATTTTTCTATTTTATTATTTTACCATATCAGGAAAAAGGAGGTAAGTTACTTCCTTTCAAAAATTTATCCTTCAATATCATTCAAAATTTTCAACAAAATATTTTCATAAAGTTTTCAAATGACTTTATTCACAAAATGGAAAAATTAGGGTAGATGCTCCTTTTTCATTTGCCATCATCAGTGTCATCCTAATACAAGTACAAATATTTTTCAAAATGTATCCATTAAAACTTTGAAGTTTTTTTAAAAGGAAACAGGATCACGAAATGAAAAACTGCAAATGCAGTTTTACTCCATTTGATCTCTACTTTCAGACATATACAGTGCCAGTAAAAAGTATTCGTCGCTCAATATTTTTTTTTACCCAGCAGAAATTTTGCTGAACTGGCAGCAGCTTTTGGAAAGGAAACTCGAGTCAAGTAGCGCTTCCAAACGTGCTGAATTCATGCATGATTCTCTAAGGCGATGTCCCACTTTAGAGCGCTAGTTGGATACACAGAAAAAGCGCTCTTAAGATGCTCTGAATTCACATCTCTTTATAGCGCTGAAAAAATCGCTTTAAAGATGCAGTGAATTCGTGCATATTTTGAGAGCTGATTTAAGCAGAATAAAGATGAAGCACATTTGACTATTTCTGAAATACAAATTACAAAATTCTGAAAATCAGTTGACTCACTGCAAGCATTTGGAAGAAATATCGCCTAAGAGATCCAATGACATTTAAAAATTTCCAATTATGTTTCGAAAATTTCAAATTATATTTCAGAAACTTCCAGTTATATTTCAGATATTACCATTTATAACAAAAAAATTTTAATAACATTTAAAAAATTTTCAATTATATTGGAAATTTTTGAAATATAATTGGACATTTTTAAATATAATTGGAGATCCTAAAATATGATTGGACATTTTTTGTAATATAATTTTTATTTTCTGAAACTAAAGTGGAAATGGTGTACTCAAATTTTTTTTCATTTAAAATGTGAGGTGTTATGATTGAAGCACTTTTTGCAGCGCTGATTAATGCGCAATAATGATGCAGTGAAATCATGTGTCTTTGCCTAAAACTCATGGTTTTTTATTCAAAAAGTGTTAAATGTATTCAAAAGGAAAGCATGTATGAAATTTTATCAAAATATAATTTTATATTTTGAGTTTTATATAAAAAATCTTAAAAAAAAAATTTTAATGTTTTCCCCTTACTTTTACTGCATCCTCAAGAGCGCTCTTTGGATGCGCTTCGGTATGCTATAAAAAGATGCTATGTCGCCAAAATCTCCATTTATTTTTGCTGGGTAATCTTAAATATCAATATTCCTTTTGCATAAACTGCAATTTTTTTTTTCCACAAATATTCTTTGGCTCTCGATATAAAAAAAAAATTAGTTTTTGGTGATTTGAATTTTCACCTTCTTTGCTAAAAAAGCGAAAGATAAATAAAGCTCTCATATTTTTTCAAAAAAAGTATTCGTCGTTTTGCTGTTTTGGGAAATTCTCCAGTAGTAAAACAGCGATTTGATTTAAAAACTTAGAGCGTCTAAGGATTTTGGTAAGTTAAGAATTATTTCTGAAATCCCGATCGGAATCGTGCAAATTGAAGGATAGGGCGGAATTCTAAAAAAAAGTACCAAAGAAGAAGGAGAAATCATCATCAATAGAGTCAAAAAAGAAAATTATTTAAAAAATATAGCCGAAGCGGTTATTAGACTCATTACCACTACCAACAGCGTTTTTTTTATAGGTACGCGAGAACAGGGCGGTATGTAAATAATAAAAAATCGGATATTCAACTTGTTGACTCATCAAAAAAAGAGCAATAACCGTCAAAAATATCACAAAGGGTTCATGAAAAACTGCGTCTGCGCAAGTATTTTACGACTATGGTAAACAAGCTTGGGTTGAAACTATTCGCAATATACTGCATAAAGCCACGTACTTCCCGTAAAAAACCCCTTATATCAAGAAAAAAACATGCCGAAGCGTTTGAAACACGCCAAAACATACCTTAATCATGACCTTACGCACTGGAACCGAATAACTTTTACCAATGACAGTATATTTAACCTATTCAAGTCTGATGGAAAGGTTAAAGTGTGGCGAAAGTCGTAAACGGAAACGCAAGAGAATACCCTAACATGCTCTGTTAAACATGCTGAAGTTCCCAACTAGTTAGGGGGTGTATAAAAACGAACGGGGTGTGGCAAAAAAAAATTGTTGAATGTATTATGGACTAAAAGGTCTACATTTACATCATCAATGCTTACCTCCAAGATAGTTTAAAAACAAAGCGCTTACCAAGCAACTACATATTTACTAAAGATAACAACCCAAAGCATGTGGCTCTTTATACGGAGTTATAATTATTATAAAATGTTTCAAAATGGATAAGACGCTTTCCGAAGTCCAGATATTAACCAAATCGAGGATATATGGGAGGATCTCGACCAAGTCATTGAAAAAAACACATTTCTGATAAGAAAAACTTAAGAAATGCATTAAAAGAAAAAATTGGTAAAATTATACCGGAAATAATGCTCAATTACGTCAATTCCATGCCTACACGCAGAGAAAAAATATGGTTGCGACATGATCGCAGCAACTATACTATGATCTCTAAACCCAGTTATGATTGCAGCAATCAAGTTATTGTTTTTAAAACTGTATTTAATCATATATATGGTTGTTTTAGACATTTAATGGTCGCTTCAATCATGATAAAATAATTGCAATTTCCAAAAGTACAATATGGTTGTTGTAACAATGTTATAGTTAATTATATTCTCGACACACCAAAAATTTGAACATAACATGATTATAACAATCATTAGATAATAAAAACTTAATGAAAATTGATTTTTGCAAACATTGTCAGGTTTATTCATCAGCTGAGTGTTTTGCCAGCAAAAGACGCCACTTACATTTAGTACTTTAAAAAATTTAAGGCAATTTGAGTTAAAAAATTGGATCAACGCAGAAGGAAATGAAATACGAAAAGCTACTTTATATAATTTATTTATTGTGCAGTTTAAAAATAACTTTCCATTTTAAATAAAAACTTCAAATCGAAAATATTAAAGTGTTTTTTGTGCATTTTTTGTTTACTGAATGTGTTATAATTGCTGAAAATAATTTTAATTTTGTAACAAATACGTTATGATTGCAGCAAATATGTTATGATTTTGTCAATAACTTAATGATTTATACAATCATTCAATGTTAGCTGGCAAAAATGTTATAGTTGATGAAATTTTTTAGAAAAATGCCATAAGTTTATTGCACACAGGGATGGAAAAAGCTCGCTCGCTCAGCTCTCGCTCTATCCAACGAGCGAGCCAAAAAAATTTCGGCTCGCTCGATTTTTAAAACGAGCGAGCTTAAAAATTTTGGCTCGCTCGTTTTTTAAAAAGAGCCAGCCCATTTTTTTTAGCTCGCTCTATGCAAACGAAACGAGCCAGCAAAAAAAGCTGGCTCTTTTTTTGAGCGAGCCAGCTAATGTATGGCTCGCTTGTTGTCGTTACTTATGGTTAAAAAGTGGCTCTTTTTAGCTCGCTTCCTATAGTATCCAATTAAATTGAAGAAATTATTATGATCAAAACCATTTCCTGTTAAGTAATAGAAATTAACAAAAATACAATATTTAAATCGTTTCCATATAAGTTTCTGAAACTATGTGAAAAAAATTGCGACACCATTTCCTTCAGATTTCTGAAACTATGATAAATAATTTACACCATTTCCAAAAGCATTTTTTTTGTTTTATTTTTTTTATGGATTTGGGTAAAATAATTGTTTACCCCATTTCCAGCATTTTCAGTTTTATTCTATGGATATGGTGAAAAAAGTTGCTTACACCATTTCCAATGTAATTCAAACAAATTTTCATTGCTTTTTTATTTTATGAAAAATTGAAACTACACCTTTTCCTTTTGGCATGCAAAAATACTGCTTGGGAATAAATTACACCATTTCCATTTAAAAATTAAAAATTTAATAAAGTTACATTATTTCAAACAAATTTTAGTTAATCACAAAAAAAAAATCAAATACACCATTTTATGATTATTTAAAATTATTTATGATAAATAATTTACACCATTTCCAAAAACATTTTTTTGATTTATTTTTTTATGGATTTGGGTTTACCTCATTTCCAGAATTCTCAGTTTTATTATATGGATATGGGGAAAATAGTTGCTTACACCATTTCCAATCTAATTCAAATAAATTTTTGTTGCTTTTTTATTTTATGCAAAATTGAAACACATTTTCCTTTTGGTATGCAAAAATACTGATTGGGTATAAATTACACCATTTCCATTCAAAATCTAAAAATTTAATAAAGTTACATTTTTTCAAATAAATTTTAGTTAATCACAAAAAAAAACTCAAATACACCATTTTATGATTATTTAAAATTATTTATGATAAATAATTTACACCATTTCCAAAAGCATTTTTTTGTTTTATTTTTTTATGGATTTGGGTTTACCCCATTTCCAGTTTTATTCTATGGATATGGGGAAAATAGATGCTTACACCATATCCAATCTAATTCAAATATATTTATATTGCTTTCTTATTTTATGCAAAATTGAAACTACGCCTTTTCCTTTTGGCATGCAAAAATACTGATTGGGAATAAATTACACCATTTCCATTCAAAATTTAAAAATTTAATAAAGTAAAATTATTTCAAATAAATTTTAGTTTATTACAATAAAACAAACTCAAATACACCATTTCCAATTAAATTTCTTAAATTAAGTAATGTAAACAAAATATTAATTTTTATGTGGTATTTTTAATTTTAAAATATGTGTTACTGTATATTAGAGATTAAAAAATATTTACAAAATTTACATTGAAAATTGTGAAATTAATAAATTCGCGATACGTTTTCAATTAAGTTTTTCGAAGTTTAAAGAATAATTTTGCTATACCATTGACACATACATTTCAAAAATTTTTATAATTTTAATAACAGCATTTCCCTCATAATTTGTAGAATTTAGGAAAATATCGATAACACCGTTTCCAATCTTATTCACCAATATTTTAATTGCTTTTCTAAACTTATATGAAAAAGTAAAATTACACCTTTTCCACTTGTTCGGTAAAATACTGCCAATAATTAAATTACACCATTTCCATTCGTATTTGAAAAATTTAATAAAGTTAACTGATTTCAATTTAACTTCAGTAACAAAGCTTTAGATTTCAATTAAATAATTTCCAATTAGTTAAGTTACACCATTTCCAATCAGAAATAACGTAATCCAAAATAGGAATTTTCAAGTTGAATTTTTTTTAACACAAAAAAAGTTTAATGGTAAAAAAAAAATTAGAAATAATTTTTTACCATTTCCATTGAAATTGTCAAACTTAAAAAAAGTATATTGATTTTAAAAATTAAATGCAAAATACACGATTTTTGTTTGAATTAAAAAAATGAATAAAGACACCGTTTCAAATAAAATTCTTAACATTTTTACTTAGACCGTTTGCAACTGTTTTTTAAAAGTATGTTAAACCCGTTTCCAATTCATTTTCAGAAAAAAGTAAACAATCATATCAACACCATTTCCAATATTATTGAATAAAAATAAAGCACTTAAAACACAATCTTCCAATTGCAAAATGTGTAATTGAAAATTTCATAAATTTTATTTGAATTTTTTTAATTATGTGAACTTTATGTCAGGAATTTTTGGTTGAAATATTGTTACTACATTATTTGCTTTTTCTTAATCCAACAGTAGATGCTATATTTTGATTCCTTAAATTTATATTGTGGCAATTATATTGGATATGGTTTTTAAAATCCAATCGGAATTGGAATTTAATTGAAAATGCTGTATTAATGTTAATTTGATATTTTTTGGCAAAGTAGATTGGAAATGGTGTAAACACTGTATTTTAAAATCTAATCGGAAACAGTTAAAAAAAAAATTGTGAAATTTTGTTGGAGTTAATACATTTTACTGCAATACAAATTTTTGGTTTAAATAAGTTTCACTACTCTAATAAAAATTACATCATATTTAATTTTAAGTTAATCCATTAAATCTATTGGAAATGGTGTAGGTTCTTGTTTTAGTTTATGAAAAACATTTGGAAATGATGATGACATAAATATCCTGACATAAGAAAAAAAAATCTTTCAAAAAAAGTAATTATTTCACGTAAAGCTCGCAAAAGAGCTGGCAAATTACGCTGGCTCGTTTCGTATTTTAAAAGAGCCTTGAAAATATATGGGCTCGTTTGGCTTGTTTTGAAAAATGAAGATATTTTATTTTTTTATAAAAAAAACTATAAATAAAATAATGCGACGCAAAATAAAAATACAGTAAAAAGACTTGAAAAATATTTCTTTAAGTATATCATTGTTCTGAATTACACCGTTTCCGACGATACTTATTAAATTAAAAATGTGTTTTACACCATTTGAAACAGCGTTTTTAGTTTTATTTTTTTATGGGATTTGTGGAAAAAAGTTGTTTACACCATTTCCAAAAGCAAAAATACTCCTTGGAATTAAATTACACCATTTCCATTCAAAATTGAAAAATTGGTTTATGTAAAATTGCTTCAACTTAATTATAGTTAATT